>CM021110.1:397019322-397274363 GCA_007115665.2 Sequoiadendron giganteum | reverse complement strand
CTAAAGTGAGAACCAAGAGTGGTCGCTTGTACCAAGGCCATGTCTTGGCTAAGTGATTACTAGTGGTGGTGTGTGTTGCTCGTGGGTAATTCTATTCTGGTGGTTCATTTTTTGGATGTGGACGTGCACGTGCATGGCACGGTCTTTTATTTCTTCCTCTGACTGGTTACTGGGTGTAGCCATTTTGATTCCTCAGATCATTTATTGTTACTTCTAATGATGAGGAATATTTTTGGAATGTGAATTTTAATTCCATTTCATTAGAATGAAATTCATTTTGAAATTAACAATGGAGCCCGATACTTGTTGCTCTCTTATTCTATAAAGGAGATTTTACGACTCATTGTTATGGTCAGATTTTATGGGTCTTGAGGCTTAGTATATGTACAGTCAATTTTTTTACTATGGTTTTTTTGAAGGTATTAACTAGTACGTCTCTTCTGGGGCGGGAATATTATGAAACAAGCTAGCTCTGCTTATGTAATCACATATATTGAAACAATAATTAAAATCTATTAGAAAAATTGCTCTTCTAGTTACATGTCATGAGTTGTGAATGAGTTTATTAATGATATATTCATTCAGCTTCAATGGTATCTTTGAATGTGTACTTCATTTTACTGCTTTAACTTAATGAGTTAATCAAATTTCTTGAAAATGAGTTACAAATTTGTGATGTTGTATTCAGGATTCATTAAGGAGTATTGTCTTAAAGAAACTGAAAATCTCATAGTGTAAATCATTATGGTGATAAGTTCATGATGTCTGGGTTATGTTTTGTATGACTCTAGCCCAATGGATGAGACACTGGGAAATTTCTTCAAGAAATTTGAAATGTAGGGTTGTAGTTCTAAGCACGGTGGTTCAAAATCTGAACAATCTAAAATATCAAACCTTATCTCCTTTGAGATGCAAATATTATGTTAAATTTTCAGTCTCATTGCTTTATGTTAATTTTTATTATTCTTTGGTTTTCCACAACCAGGGTAATTGCTATCTAAATGCATTGGTGAGAACTGTATCTGTAAGAAGAAGTGTTCTTACCAAGTCATAGAACATTCTTATGAACACACTTAGGAAAACCCTCCTTGGTTTCACAAAGCCTAAAGTGTAGGAGATCTCAGTCTTTGATTGAATCTCATAATTTGGCCACTAACTTTGTTAGTTCTTGAATATAGAGGTTGGCTACCTCTTAGGAAATTACAAAGCCTTAGCTAGAAAAATTAAAACACCAACAAAATGGTGACTCTATTGGGGAAAAAACTCAAAAGTTTTGGTTGCAGACGGTGTTGTTATAGAGTGATTGCATAGAGTCAAATGATTTTCCATTCTGAATTTAAATAGTGAAATTTTTCAACCCTAGAAGGAAGAGGTTGTTGAAATGAACTTGAAAATCTTTTGATCTGTGATGTTCTGCTGGAAAAGGACTTAGGAATTTTGGGTGCAAACAATCCTATTCTAAATTTCATTATAATAACTCACATATTACTTGTAACCATAAAGGTTAAACTCAATGGAATAGGATCTTTGCCTGAATCATTAGTTGAATGGTGGTTTTATTGGGGAGAACTTCTGAGAAACTTAAAAGAAAAAAAGAGAAAAGAGAAACCATAATAGTTGGAGGCGACTATCCAAAATCATTTGTTTAGTGGATTTGAACATTAAGTTTGGATGGTGACAGGTTATGGATTTGGAAGAGATTGGTAGTGGCATGATGTTAGAATATTTGAGGTATGACTCTGTTGTGGATAAAGACCTAGAATGTGACAAGCTTTGAAAAGGAATTTCATATTCTTTTTGAAATTCAGTTCTTTGTTGAAGAGGTGGCGACTATATCTGAAGAACCAGTTGATATATGAAGGAAAAGTCCCAGATTTGTAACATTTTATAGTCAGGGAGAAAAGATTAACAACTGCTGCCAAAATTACCAGGTACTTTTATTAAATCTAAAAATATCACTATTTTGATTGTGAGGGGTGTTTGTAATTAAGGATGATAAATGGTTCCAAATTAGATGTTCTAGCATCAAGAAAGGAACAATGATTAGATTTTCCATACTTCTAATGATATAATATGTAAAAGGACTTGCAAAACATGTATTGTTGGTAAATGGTAAATGTTTAATGAAAATAAACATGTATTGCTTTTGACAATATTTAAATGGGTATAAGAGGTCTCCCATATGAGAAGTCAGACACAAATATGCAAAAGGGAACAAGTTTTATTAAGCCCTTCAAGGGGTTTTGTAACTCAAAGGTATATGCCTTTTATTTTTAGTGATATTAATGGTTACCCTAATCTAATTCCTAAGAATATTAGGAAGTATTTGCCTAAATACATAGGGCAAAGTGCAGAATCCACCTCTAGGAATCTACAGGATTTTGTAGATGTAATGGGGGATTATGAAGTCAGTCATGAGGATGTTGTTATGAAGCTATTTGTGCAATCCTTGAGGGGTGATGTTAGAGATTGGTTTTCATATCTACCTACCTATTCTATTAACTCATGGAATCAGTTGGTGATAGTTTTTATTGAACAATTTGGTGAAAGAGTCAATCCCAACATATTAAGAAAAGGTTTTATGGGAATCCACATAAAAGAAGAGGAGATATTCCTATATTTTAATCTCATATTTTCAAAAGCTTTAAGGGAAATTCCTAGAGAAATAAGACCCAGTGAGGTTGAATGCTTGGTTGTATATCTTGGCGCTTTTGACAGAAGGATGGGTTACCTATTAAGGGGTAAAGAACCTACAAACCTACACCAAGCATATCAAATGGCCATGGAGATTGAGAACAACATGAAATACTCAATGATGAAAGGGTAGCTGGCTGCAAGTATTGATTACCCTGGCCTAACTCATACTAGTAAAATTTCAGAGTTGGCTGCACAGAACGCTGATTATGATAAGAGTGCTTTGACAACTGTAATATCTCCACCATTATAGTGTGATGATGATGAGATCCAAGTTGAAATCTAGTCCAATTTGAATGGTGATGATCAAACTTATTTTGTGCCAGAATTGTATGAGATGAAGAAACAAGAGGAAGAATCACCATATGAGTTTTTCTTGAGATTTTTGGATGGCTTAATACAAATTCCTAGAGGTCTTAGACCTAATGAATTTGAATGCATTGACTTGTTTTGTGAACTTTATGAACCGGGGCTGAGTGCTCTACCAGAAGAATTTTGAAACCTGCTAACTTGGCCCAAGTCCTTAAATGGATAGAGATTGCAGAATCAACCAAGGGTATATTTGCACAAAATGAAGATAATGCTTGCCCTTTTGAAGAAAGTTGGACAATTGCATAAGAGCTTGAGGGGAAAAGTGATGAAGGATTAAGTGAGACACACATTGTTTTTCCTTATCCTGATTGTAATGCTCATGCCACTGATATTTTGTAATAGGCTAGTGATTATGATTTTAGAAGTGATAATTACATTACTGAGGATGGAGTTAAGCCTCTCCTTTTACCTGAGTTGTATGGAAATGTGGAGCCTCATGATTTTAATTTTTTCCAAATAAAGGAACAGTTTTCAAATGATGAATGTCTAAAGTATACTCCAGGTATACTAGCAATGGAACAAGTTTGTTGTATAAATGTTGAGGAACTTGAGGACAATGAGGTGTGTGATCAAAAGAATAGTACTGGAGATAACCAACATATTAATGAAAATATTGGTACTATTGATTTTCCTGACTATTTGTATGAAGCTGAGATTGATTTGTTGTTACCTTCTGACATTGATATTGCTGGTGAAAAGTTTTCAACTTATAATGAAGGTGACATTGATATTGCTGGTGAAAATTTTCCAGCTTATAATGAAGGTGACATTGATATCACTGGTGACAAGTTTTCAGCTTGTGCTGAAATTTTCACTTATAAATTAACACATACAACAGGTGGTGTTGAACACAAGGAGGCTAGTGCATATTGCTATTTCTCTATTGCCCATGTTGAGATCGATGTGTTTGACTCTGTTTTTGAGGTTTTTTATTTGGGAATGGATGAAGGAATGGAGGAAGAGATGTATACTGAGGGGTTTGAGATGAATGTGTTTACACATTCCCTAGAGAAAGATGTAACTTATATTGCCTATCTCTGTGGTATTAGGATGTGTTCCAAACTATCTGAACACAGGTGCTAGCAGCCAAGCTTATGTGGAAAGCACAAGGGTGAGGATTACCTACGTTATGTGTCCTCCTTTTTGTGCTATGAGGGTCTATGTAACATGCACACAGTTTTATATGAAATTTTTCAGCTCTATGTACAAGCTAATGATGATGCTAGGATGTGTGATGTTATAGACTAGATAAGTTATGAATGTTTCTGCTTCTCAACTCAACTGAGTAAGCATTCTATGAAGTATGACTAGGTGCAGGGTAAGGTAAAATGTCATTATGGTCATATGTTATAGTTAATGTTTGGATATAGGGTCTCGACAGATCAAATACACAGGAGTATTAGTAAACATTGTGATACCTCTAGGCATACTGACTACTCTAGTAACTTAGAAGCATCAAGAGGTAAAATTTACAAAGTTGGTTTACTCCAAGTAACAGAGAATTTTGTTTTTGATAGGGGTAAAAATTGATTTCTCTTTTTTGGTGGTTTGGGGCCACAAAGTTGGATATACACAAGTTCCAATTGACAAGCATGGTAGAACATTTATCAAGGAACTTGTGTGATTCAATAGTCTGGTCTGTGAAACCAGAGATTTTGGAATCTTGCTATA
The DNA here is from genome assembly GCA_007115665.2 of Sequoiadendron giganteum. Classification (NCBI taxonomy): domain Eukaryota; kingdom Viridiplantae; phylum Streptophyta; class Pinopsida; order Cupressales; family Cupressaceae; genus Sequoiadendron; species Sequoiadendron giganteum. Next base: position 397,269,626 of record CM021110.1, on the reverse strand, counting down.
CCCGCAGGGGGCATACATCCCAAGTCGGAGCCACTGATGGGACTTTTAAAATTTGTCAAAATTCTACCTGAATTGGGCATGACTAATAAATTTTAAATGACTAGAGGTCTGATATTTTGGGTTTAGGGTTCAGATTACCCATGGAAAATTGATTGGTATCTTTTAGAACCCTCGTGTTATATTTTAACATTGACTTGTTGTTGAGGGTTACCAGTCTCTTAAGTCATCTGACTGAGCCTTTCCTTCGTGCTCTTACCAGCCCCTTTTGACCCAACCTATCGGTCTTCTCTTTGCCACTTAGGCCTAAATGTTTTTCCTTCGAGGGTTTTTTTTGGCCAACCCCACCATTATATTATATTTGTCTTCATTACAGCTTGGCGAACCATCTGATCATAGGTGATCTTGATCATTCCTCATAGATTTTTGCTGTTGATGTCACCGAACTAGTGTGAGGTGTGCAAGATGCCACCATCTATCATATACGGAGGAGTGCTGCCCTTTTCCTGATGCCCTAAAAGTGACAAGTGGGTGTCATTTCACCAGTAGGAATTTAATGACAGGGATTAATGATGATTGTCCTTTGCAGGCCTCACACAATTAGATTAAATGTTCCCTAAGGTATCACAAGGTTTGGGAAAAAGTGACATGTTGCCTGGGTCTTGAGCAATGGGGGCTAGGTGGGGCTTGCTGCCTGATCACGACCTCCTATTTTCATAAGCTATGATTGGCTATGGTTTCCCAGGTAGTGATGTGGCTTTTCAATGATCATTGACTCGATTTGAGTCATTTGAATTTCCAGGTCTCTTCCACATCAACGGTTCAAATTCAAAGGGTTACTGTTCATCCGTGTGAGGATTTTTTGCACTTTGCAAGCTGTTTTGACTAATGGCGCAGGTTTTTCAGTGGATCTTCTTCTAATTTCCTTGCATGTGAGTGGTATCCTCCTGATAAATGCAATGATGGGTTGTACACCATTTTCTATAAGCCTGGAATTATTTTGTGGTGGCAACATCAGCCACTAATAGCTCACTTGCTCATACAAGCATTTGGGCAATTAATATTCTCTACATCAGTTTGCTCTATAAATTCCTGTTGAATTACTCAGTATTGTTATTGCATTTTGAGTTGGTCTATTTACAGGTGGTAGATTTCTTTGTAGTTTTGAGCTATGCATTTTCAATGGATAAGTCCATGGTGTGACGAAGTGCTAGAGTGGGCACGAGGAATTCACAGTGCAAAGAGGAACAACTTGTTCCTGGTGATCCTAAAGAAATTGCATGAGGTGTGGCCAAGTGGTCTGGGTGCTGAAATTCCACTATTGTGCTATCTTCAAGCTCTGGTGGAAATGGGTTTGAGATGGACTCGGACTATCATTTTTCTCTTGTGGCCATGACCGAGCTTGTGGGTGTTGACAAGGAGGTCCTTCCAGTTTTGCCAATAACTGCAATGGCACTGTGCCATGTTGCTAGGACTAGTGCTGGTATGGACAAGAAAAAGAGAATGGTTTCACTTCAAACTGAAGCGAGAACCTTGAGTGGTCGCCTGTACCAGGGCTATGTATTGGCTAAGTGATTACTAGTGGGTGGTGTTGTTTTGGTGGTTCATTTTTTGGATGTGGGTGTGCGCATGTGTGGAACGGTCTTATGTTTCTTCCTTCGACTGGTTACTGGGTGTAATCATTTTGATTCCTTGGATTGTTTATTGTTACTTCTAATGATGAGGAATAGTTTTAGAATGTGAATTTTAATTTCATTTCATTAGAATGAAATTCATTTTGAAATTAATAATGGAGCTTGATGCTTGTTTCTCTCCTATTCTATAAAGGAGATTTTATGACTCATTGTTATGGTCAGATTTTTTGGGTCTTGAGGCTTAGTATATGTACAGTCAATTTTTTTACTATGGGTTTTTTGAAGGTATTAACTAGTACCTCTCTTTTGGAGTAGGAATATTATGAAACAAGCTAGATCTTCTTATGTAATCATGAATATTGAAGCAATAATGAAAATCTATTGGAACAATTTCTCTCCTAGTTACATGTCATGAGTTGTGAATGAGTTTATTAATGATATATTTATTTCAGCTTCAATGGTATATTTGAATGTGTACTTCACTTTCTTGCTTTAACTTAATGAGTTAATCAAATTGATTGAAAATGAGTTATAGATTTGTGATGTTGTATTCAGGATTCATTAAGGAGTATTGTATTAAAGAAACTAAAAATCTCATAGTGTAAATCATTATGGTGATAAGTTCATGATGTCTGGGTTATGTTTTGTGTGACTTCCGCTCAGTGGATGAGACATTGGGAAATTTCTTCAAGAAATTTAAAATGCAGGGCTATAGTTCTAAGCACAGTGGTTCAAAATCTAAACAATCTAAAATATCAAACCTTATCTCCTTTGAGATGCAAATCTTATGTTAAATTTGCAATCTCATTTCTTTATGATAATTGTTATTATTCTTTGGTTTTCCACAACTAGGGTAATTGCTATTTAAATGCGTTGGTGAGGACTGTATCTGTAAGAAGAAGTGTTCTTACAAAGTCATAAAACATTCTTATGAACACACTTAGGAAAACCCTCCTTGGTTTCACAAAGCCAAAAGTGTAGGAGATCTCAGTCTTTGACTGAATCTCGTTAGTTGGCCACTAACTTTTTTAGTTCTTGAATATAGAGGTTGGCTACCTCTTAGGGAATTACAAAGCCTTAGCTAGAAAAATTAAAACACCAACAACTAACATACCTTATTCATCTAAATTAATTAAATAGTTATAATTACTTATTTAATTAAGTGTTCTACAAAGTTAAAACATCCACACTTAGGAAAACTCCTCACAATGTAGGAGATCTCAGTCTTTGACTGAATCTCGTTAGTTGGCCACTAACTTTTTTATTCTTGAATTAGAGGTTGGCTACCTCTTAGGGAATTACAAAGCCTTAGCTAGAAAAATTAAAACCCAACAACTTACCTTATTCTCTAAATTAATTAAATAGTTATAATTACATTTAATTAAGTCAAATAAATAAATATACTTTATTTATTAAAGTCAAATGCAACTTGCACGTTTATCTCCAATATTAATTAATTATTCAATCAATTAATTATCCTCAGCCCTTTTTGATTGAGTATATCATGGCCACTTATTTCTCACTCTAATTGGTTAACTAACCCATCTATTTCTTAACTCAACCTAAATTTCTCAATCCCACTAGACACTCAATCTAAATTATTCAATCCCACTAATCATTCCAATTTAATCCCATTGATTATCCAATTAAAATCCTTAATTGGATCAATCAAAGGAGTTAACTAACCAATCTATTTCCTCGCAATGGTTCTCAACTGTTGATCGTGATCTTTCACTATTGAATCTTGACCATTCATTTGAAACCTGGAAATCTATAAAACAACCTTCTTCCTTCTCAAAAATGATCAAAGAATCTAGAGAATTTGTATGGAGTGGTCATGTTGAATTGACTATCGAATTCTTAAGAGAAAAAACTTACATCTTTTATCACCATTAACACACCTTTTAAAAACTTTGCACAACAATGGAGGATTCATATGGATCCAAGCAATCTAACATCAATACGAATTAGACTTTAACATGGGATGGTAGTATTATAATTCATGAATTCAGATTATGCTCTCTTATATGATTGCATTGCTTGATTCATTGTTGTATGACTTCATTTCATGAGTAGGTTGGGATTTGTCTTTGCTTTGATCTCTTTCATTTGATTGCATTTTTGTTTCCTTATGCTTACTTTCCCCTTACATTAATTGGCATGCCTTGTGGGACATAGGTCCTTAACACTAATGTTTTTGTAAGGTTTTGTGAGAAGCTACATGTTCCAGAATGTTGACATCCTTTGTAGGAAACACTATTGCTATTTAGGTCATAGAAGTCCCAAAATCTGAGCTTGATTGTTGCTTCAATTCTACCATGGTCGTACTAAATCCAACCACTATCATCCTAAATCTGATTTCTATTGCAATATTCTGGCCACTATCGTTCTATAAATTTCAAGTTTTAACAGGTTTTTTGATTGTGCAGGAACATGTTCACTATCATCTTAAAAACAATTGTTATTATAAAAACATGTTGTAGTCATCCTAAATAATGGTCACAGTCATCCTAAAAAATGGTTGCAGCCATCCTAAAGGACAACCACTATCATTAAAATATAGTGTTATTTTCATATCTTCAAACAACTATATCTTGGTCATACAAAATTATTTTTGAGTGATTTAAAAAAAAAATGGGGTAGAATTTCATGCTCTTTTCAATGGTGTAGGTGGTTTCTAATTTTGTATAGTTAATTTTTCCCTTGATGCACCTAAAGTCAACTAACATTGTAATTTGGTCTAGGTTGTAGGGTTTTGATGCTTAATCAATTGTCTAACCCTAACTACTAGTTGTTTGCTATGTTTTGTAATATTGTTTAACATTTTTGGTGCAAATCTTGTAGGGTTATTGTTTATTTTATGTGAACAACTAACCATTTTCTTACAAAGTTGACAAATGGTCCAAGGCCTTGAAATTGTCAAAGTATTTTTTAGTTAAAAATTTTACATTTGGTGCTCATAAAAAGAACTCACACTTCATTTTGGTGTACTTAAAATTGATTTCAGATTTCATTTTGGTGTACCTAAAAAGAACCTACAAATCTCACACTTTGTTTTGGTGCATTTAAAATTGAACAATCAACTTTCACACTTTGTTTTTGTGTACTTAAAATTGATTTCACATTTCATTTTGGTGTACCTAAAAAGGACCTACAAATCTCACATTTCATTTTTGGTGCAATAAAAATGAACAAGACAAATCAAATGTTTTCATTTTGGTGCTATTAAAACGAACACATTTTTAGTTGGTACTATTAAAACCAACTCATTTTCTATTGGTTCAATAAAAATGAACAACACAACTTGAAACATTTACTTTGGTGCATTATAAACTTGGTGACAATCTTCATGATTTAATTTGGTGCATAAAATTAAACAAGCCATCTTTTTTGATTGCAAAAATGGCATTTGTTGTTTGAAGTCTCAAATGTTTTGAACTTGGTGCATCTAAAAAATGAATTGTTATATTTAAACACTTTAGTTTTGGGCTTAAAAATAAAATTTCTATGAATTGCATACCGTGTTCACCATCATTTTCAAGCCAAGTGTGTATCTTCTCCCTCTACGTCTTTTGATAATCCTAAGTGACAAGAAACACTTTGGGATTTTTTTGCACCTTTTTGTGGTCACCTAATTTTTAGGATAAGGGCCTGCTAATGAGATACATCCCACAATGGAGAACTCATCTAATCGACTCTAAAAACATGTTTACCAATGGGCTATATAGTTTTACAAAATTGAAAGAAATTAGCTTATATCTAGGCGGGAATAACATGTTGAATAGTCTAGATAACTGAGAGGGAGGGTGAATCAGTTATCTTAAAATAATTTTCTTTTCTTTATTTAATCTAGAGCAGACTTGTACTAGTCAGAAAATAATCAAATAGATAAGAACATGAATGCACATATAAACACAAAGCACAATGAACACCATAATTTACGTGGAAACCCAAGAAGAGAAAAACCATGGAGAATGCTAATTCTAAATTATAAAGCACTAGCTAAGGTGACACTGGTTAAGGTGTTTTTTACAAAGGCTCATTGCCAAGTTTCTCACTGTAGGGTGGCACGCTGCCCAAATACAAAACAACAGATTATGAAATAGTCTCACTAACAAAAGTGAACTGATGAATTTGCATCTACATATGCATGAATTTAGTTTTGATTAAGATCACAATTTCTATTCACAACAAATCACGTTAAGAATCTTCTACACATCTTCCTTCCACAATCTTCACACAACCTTTTATAAAATATATTACTCCTTCCTTCACACTCTTATATCTACTCACACACATCATACTAGTTCCATGCATCTATGTCTTCAATAAAAAAGATGTTCTCTCTATATATGCATGCATACTTGTAGAACAAAATTAAGTCAGCCACATAATATCTTCATAGTCTTCTAAGTCAGCCAAACACAATTTGAATTTAGATCACCACAAAATATGTTGGCATAAAGGAAAATCTTGAAATATTCAATAAGACCTTACATGCTAACATTAGACCCAAAAGATAGGTCGCACATAAGGATCTTCTTACCATGTTCCCAAGGGACCTAGAATAGGTCATACATAAGATAGTATACTTTGAATTACATGAAATATATTCTAGAGCTGATGGGGATGCCACAACCAAAACCAAATCTTGATTAACATCAATTGATAGGAATGCCACAACCAAGACCAAATCTTGATTATCAACCATAGAAGCACAATTTGACATACAAATACTTGTAACATGCTACATAAAGCTCTAGATATCAAGGTTGTTTGGAGTAATATTTGAGTTCATCAACCATCATCAAAGGATTATTCTTCATTATGCGGCATCGATTGAATTCAAAAAATATCCCAAAAAGGAAGACTACCATATCCAGATCAAAGATAATCTCTACACAATGCAACATCATAGCATATGATAGGATGGATCAAGTTTGTACATCATCTCGATCACAACCTTTTGGATCCAAGGTTTTGAAATCAATGACAACAATGCTAAAACATCTCAACAACTTCTCAACAATATTCCCCTTTGGCATTGATGGAAAAACAACAAAAACTCAAAAACAAAAAACTCCAAAACTCCAAAACTCCCCCTTTGTCCGCCAATTCAATTCTTCTTTCTATTTCTATTTTTGTTCTAATTATTCTCCCCCTTTTTTCCATCAAAGGCAAAAGGCCAAAATACGAACATTCAGGAACTGAAGTAAAAATAACACTTTTCACATAAAAAATATTCTTGTACCTTTCTCTCACAGTTCAAAGACAACATAATCCATTTTGGTACACATGCTATCTAGTAGAGTCAATAGCGTAAATGAGGATGACCAGTCCAGAGAAAGTCACTATCATTCACAATCTTCTACATCAGAAAGTATCCCAGAAAGATGATCCAACTGGACCTCAACAATTTCTTTGACCGACCAAAAAGTTCTAACCACATCTTCCCTCTATCTCTGAACAGACAATAACTTATCTTGCAACTCTTCAAATTTTATTCTTTTTTTTCCATCTTTATCTTTGAAGAAATCAAAACTCTTTCCAATCTCATTCATCTTAGATTCAATAGCTTCAATTTTAATTCTAAAGTTATCAACCATAGTAGGCCACCAGAGGCAATACCTGTAGATGTCAAACATTTCCTTGATGCATTATCTTGTCTCACTAATGTGTTTGGATAGATATTTTTTTTTTTAGCTTTGACACATATTCTCTCAATCATAGCTTCTAACTTGTGTCATTTAGGTCTTTCCAACAATGTTATTTCTTCAACAACTTCTACTAGATTATCTGGTAATGAGTCAAAAACATATAAAATAGTAATACCCCTCTTGAGTAGATAATCAACCAAAGCATAATCAATTTTAAGCCTATTCACTAGAGGGTAGGCACACCACATTTCACCAACCTTCTTCATATCACCTTCATTAAACATCAACCGAATTTCATCTGGATCGAGAGAGTCAGATCCAAGCATAGATTCATCTTCCTTTCCCTTCTCTTCTGAGATAGTGATGACATATTCTATGTTAAATTTCCTCCTTTTAGGTTCCAGAGGGGAACCACCAATGACAACTTCCAACTCCTTCTTACTGAAGGAGGAACCCTCCTCAAACTAACTGGATACTATCATAATGGAGCACAAATTCATCTATAGGGATGATAAATAGACTTTTCATACACTTGCTTTATCCTCCATACATTCCAAATATCTATAAACTTTCTTTCTGATAGGGATGTCAAACTTCCACTTAACATTATCTTTTTCTGATAATGAACTCAAAAAGTATAGTACCAAACATGTGAGAAAAGACCCAAACCAAAAAGGATAACTCTCAACCAAAGACATTTTGAGATTCTCAATTAGGTTTTCCAAGGCTAGGCTATACAAGTCAATCTATTTATTTTCCTTCACCATCATGTGTGCAAGATATACATCAATATCCCAAGTAGAACCTTCATGATTTTTGAAGTAGATTTTATAAGTGATGTCGTAAGAAACATACCTTACTACAGGATTGACAATGGTTTTTATCAGTAGAGTTCGGGGGTCTTTGTTGATACCAGTAAGTTCCTCCACATCTCTGTATTTCACTATTTTCTTCCCAGGGAGGTCACCAATACTACACTAAACAGTAATAGCTTCAATGGATTACTTCATGATTGGATAGGGTTTATCCAAAACAATGTGCTATCCTTGAACGACTCAATAAGAACAAGATAGATTCTTTGTCTACAAACTAGGGAAATTCTCCCCATAAGTCCATACCTAGAGTATTTACATTTTGCAACTCATTTGTCTTTAACCCTAGTTCCATTTCTTTCATCTTCCAATGATCAAACTCATCCAATTCAACTCCCTTCAGCTTTAATGGAATACCGTCACTTGATCCTCTATCAATATATTCCATCGTCATGGTAACTTCTTCAAAACATTTGTTTCTCAATGAAACTTATTCTTCTTCTCTTTTACAAAATGTGAAAAATGATTTTGAAAACTCCACCTTTTATCCTTAATTACTCATAATTATTTCACTTCCAAAATATCACATTGATGATGCCAACAATTGTACTTCATTTTTCAATCAACCGGATTAACCTTCATTTTGCAACATCGCCCGGATCTAGCTTAGTCATGCCAAAAACATGTCAATATTTCTTTAGAGAGGGGGAACCAATAGGATATGCATTACAAAACTCCCCTTAAGCCAAGGCTGTTTGGCTCAATTACCAGTAGGGCATGTACCAAAATTTGGTACCACAGAAGAGTTCTCCACACTTGTTTCCTTTTTCTTCCACACTTTAGTCGCCTTCTTATATTCATCTAATTTTGCAATATTCTTTTTGTCTTCAATCCTTTTTGGAGCAACATATTTACACGTGTTATCATAATGTCCAAGTTGACTACACTTGTAACATCTTTGTCCTGACCTTGTTGAGTGAACCCTAGGTCTGCATTGATTAGGTTTGTGACCATAACCATAGAATAAATATAAATAACCATGAAAGAGATTGTTTATTCCATTCCTTCTTTCTAGATTAGATATTTCTTTTATGCATTGAATTGCTTTTTGACAAAACTTGTGATAGTTACGAAATTGAGTATTATGTTCCATCTTGCTTCTACACTCTACAACCTTATTTCCAAAAAAAATTCATAGGAAACAATGACCATTGAAGGATAAGTACCTTTGATAATTTAATTACCTCATCGGGGGTATTTTTGCAGATCTTCTAGAGTTCCAGACTTTGCTTGTTACACTAGATCTTGCTTCAGCTTCCACTACATTGTCTTTACCCTTAGTGTTCAAAGTTGAGTTTTCACTTGAGAAGCCAAGTCCTTCCTTATCCTTGTGACATTTCTGCAAGGAAAAAAGTTGATCCAACATCATGCTACTTTCACATACTCTTGCTTTTGATTTAAACCTTCTTAACTCTTGATCTAACTTCTCATTTTCTTCTTTCCATTTGATGGTATATTTTAGATTTTCTTCTATCTTCTTCCATTCTTCTATTTTCAGTTTGATGGTATCTTTGAGATTTTCTTCTTTATTTTTTCATTCATCCAATTGCTTCTTCAAATCCATAACACTCTCCTTTGACTCCTTTAATTCCTGGCTGACCTCTTTATGTATTTCTTTGAATTTCTATATTTTCTTCCATAATATTTTCTTTGAACTCTTCATTCTCAAATTTTGTACTTTCCATATCACTCAATATTGACTTTAGTTCTTCCTCAAAGTAATAATCTCCTACCATCTATTCAAACTACCAAGATCTCCCTCAAGCAGTTAATCTCTATCTGCAAGGGATCAAGCTTTGATACCAATTATTGAACAGTCTACATAATTTAGAGTGGGGGGGGGGGCGGGGGGGTAAATCAGTTATCTTAAAACAATTTTCTTAACATGGAGAATGTTAATTCTCAATTATAAAGCACCAGTTAAGGTGAAATTGATTAAGGTGATTTTTACAAAGGCTCATTGCCAAGTTTCTCATTGTAGAGTGGTTCACTAATGGTGGGCTCACTGCCCAAATGCAAAACAATAGATTTTAAAATAGTCTCACTAACAAATATGAACTGATGAAGCTGTATCTACATATGCATGAATTTAGTTCTGGTTAAGAGCAGAATTTATGTTCACAATAGATCTGGTTAAGATTCTTTTGCACACCCTTCCACAACCTTTGCACAACCTTATGTAAAACAGATTACTCCTTCCTTCACACTCTTCTATCTATTCACACACATCATACTACTTTCATGCATCTATGTCTTCAATAAAAAATATGTTCTTTATATATATATGCATGCATGCATACCCGTAGAACAAAATTAAGTTAGGCACAATATATCTTCATAGTCTTCTAAGTCATCCAAACACCATTTGAATTTAGATCGCCACAAAACATGTCGGCATAAGGAACAAGCTTGAAATATTCAATAAGACCTTGCATGCTAACACCATACCTAAAAGATAGGTTGCACATAAGGATATTCTTACCACATTACCAAAGGATCTAGAATAGGTCATACATAAGATAACGTAATTTGAATTATATAAAATATATTCTAGAGCCAATGGGGATGCCACAACCAAAACTATATCTTGATTAACATCAATTGATAGGAATGCCAGAACCAAGACCAAATCTTGAGTATTGACCAGAGAAGCACAATTTGACATACAAAAACTTGTAACATGCTACATGAAGTTCCAAATAGCAAGGTTACCCAAAGTAAGCTTTGAGTACAATAGCCATCATCAAAGGATTAGTCTTCATTATACTGCATCAACTAAATTCAACAGATGTCCCAAAAAGGAATACTGCCATATCCAGAAAAAGGATAATCTCCACACAACATAACATCGTAGCATATAATAGGATTGATCAAGTATGTACATCATCCAGAGCACAACCTTCTGGATCCAAGGTTTTGACATCAATGACAACAATGATAAACCATCTCAACAACTTATCAACATAACATACCATGCCTCATCCTCATTCAAACGTAATGAGTTGGGAAGGAATGACGAAAGTCTTAAGTGGCTTACATTTGATCTATATCATCGTAGTGTTCACAATTGTTATTAAAAGCCTTGTTTTAGAAGCTTATCCAATTTCCCAAAATGTCCTTCAAAGTAGTGCATAGGAATAGCACCATTCCGAGAAGTTACCATATCAGATCTATAGTTGAGACATAAAGCATTAAGGGAAGGGACACTTTTTTTTTGGAGTATCAAGATGGTACATTTCCTTGATATATCATATTTTTTCCCTCTAGATATTTGATTCAATCACTCCTTTGGGGACAAGGTAAGCCTACAGAGAAGAGCATACCTATTATTCCTTAGGATGTGTTGACTAATAATCTACAAGTTATATCATTGGAGCTCAAATTATCTTGTGTATGCATCACTTTCCATCAAAACATCAGATCAAGCAAGCATCTCAAACTTTCAAACTTATCCAAAAAACTACCATCAGAAAACTAAAAAAATTGGAAACAAAGTCGCTACTATCATTTCTACCACTTTTTTCCAAAAAATTGTTGCTTCTATCTTGAACAACAACCGCTATTGTCCTACATTCTAGTGAATATCATAATTGGTCAAAAACTAGTTAATCCATCATCCTTTGAAACAAAAACAATTAGACTTGCAACAAATCATATTAGCCTCTTTTCATATCCATCAGAAAATCCAAACATCAACCTAGTTTTTAGACACATACCAAAACACAACTTGGATTATACTCTTGCTATCATTTTCTAGGATATAAAATCAACCTTTTCGTGCAACCTCATAGCTAGTGCAAGTAGATTATTAACATATCCTCTAAAATAGAGAAAAATATTAGTTCAAGTCTTGTGCACCTTGTGTCCTAATATTATCTTCATATCAAAACATCCAACAAAATCAATCATACTCTTATCATAGGGTCTAGAGCATCAAACATACAATCCATAGAAAACCATCAACAACCTTTGACCAAAAGGTTTACACACATCCCCTCCATACATCATTTTACCACACAAAATGTCAAATCAAAAAATCACCCATGGGGAAATCAATCTATTACTCTAATCTAGTTCCACTCCATACACCCATGAGATCATCATATACTACAAATTTCAATGATATATCAACTATGGATTCCCCTAATAAAGGTTTTAGTGTATCTTGTCACATGGCAGATTTCAATCAAAACCCTCATCCGTATCAAAATCACTCTCATCAAGGGTTTTAAAATATCCATCAAGGAAAAAATCTATAACATCAAATTGCCCTAAATTCACTTGAGAAAATAGTTGACACACTTGAACAAAATCAAAACATGACATATCATCAACAACAATTCCAACATCATCAAAACATTTATTCATATCAGCAACAAAGTCTATTTCCACAACATCAAGTGAATCAACAAAATCAATGGTCACAAAATAAAATCCATCTACAATATCAACCCCTAAATCAATAATATCCAAATCAAAATCATCAACTACAAAATCATCAAAATCATGAATCTCAAAACCAACAAGAAATTCCATCTCAAATATAACAATCATCTCCACCACAATAATCCTTACAATCCGACCACACTCCTTTAGTGGAGCCAATTGAAAGGGGGTTAAACAAATTAGTCAATTCTAGAATTATCACACTCCCAAAACTATCATGAAGTGGTGAACCTATCATAAAATTCCCATGGTATGATTACAAGGCCTATTGTAAATACCATGAAGTAAAAGGTCATGATGCATCAAAATGTGTTACACTCAAAAATATCATCCAAGACCTTATTGATCAAAAAGAAATATCTATTGAAGACAAAATTCAAGGTCTGAAGACTAATGATAACATTACCGATATCTCTACCTCGAATGTTGAAAAAAATGATCAAGGGCCATCTACCAATGACAACATTGACAATATCTCAACCTCAAAAGTTGAAAACAATGATCAAGATCCATCTACCACTGATCACATTGAAGATGTGTTTACCTCTCCTAGTGAGCAAGAGGGCATACATCAAGAATTTTTCCCAAAGCATGATCAAAATCAATCACCAAAGTCTAGAAATTATCGAGTCCTAGATATATTGACATCACTGAACCTCATGGTAGAATGTATTGATGATCAAGAGACTCTTAATGAAAAAATTATACCAAATGCAGAAAATCTAGGCCAAGAGCTATCACACACATGTTCACATTTCAAGGAAATCCAAGGATCCTTTAAAAAAAATCCATTCTTTGAATTTGATCCATGTCAAGAACATGAACCAAAGCATATTGAAAATAACACCACACAAAGTAATGATCAAGAATCCCTATCACCAAAACACTATAATAACTTAGTGAATACCTTCCAAGACATCCAATTTTTTCCAAAAGAAGAACAAATCCATATACCAAGTACACATGCATCTACCCATGAGATGCTTACTCCTAAAGGATATGTATATAATATTCATCCAAAACAAGAGTCTCATACTCTTAACATCATTACCAATGAAAAAGAGTCTCCTACTCTTAACATCCTCCCCCATGATCAAGTTATAGCAGAATCCATACAAATCTTAGGAATAGATCATGAAGAAGACTTATACATGAATTGTGAATGAGAAACATCCTTTAAAAAACAAGACAAAAATGGATCATGAAGAACCCTTCTACATGGATTGAAAATCAGAAACATCTTTGAAAATCAAGCCGATGATATCATTCAAGAAGTTATCCCACATATGGAAGATCCTATCACTTATAAACTTGGATCACTTACCTTTGTCAGAGGAAGCTATCTTACCAATGAAGAAGATATCACCTTTGAAGATCCACAACAAAGCAGAGAAGGATTAGCACCTTGTTTCCAAAATAAATTATATCCTATTGCAAACAAAAAATTTCAATAGATGCATGATCAAGGTAGAGGATTAGGCCTACATGAATAGGGTATCCTAGAACCAATGCAGATTATTGAAAATCCTAAGCATCAAGGTCTTGGTTATTCAACAATTAAGGAATCTAAACATATCAATGATACCTCTATAATACTTGGGGAAACTTTATCTAATGAAAACACCAACATGGGGAGCATGAAGGGTTTTTATGATGAAACCCACTACAAATGCTACAACCATTCATATCATGAATCATCATCCACACATGATTCAACCCTCTAATTCAGACCAACAATAAGAGAAAAATATATATCAAAGAATGGGACAAGTCATTGAAGAAAAACAATTGATAAAAGAAATTAGACAAGAAAAATTCAAATGGATACCAAAGAAAAAGCAAGAAAATCATCCCTATCAAACTCCATTAGTTAAAGAAAATATTGGGAAAAATCAAAAGGGGAAGTTCATCCATCAAAAATGTCCAGCGATGCAAAAGAAAGCTTCAAGAGTGACCTACAATGTCTATCAAGAAGTTGACCCTAATCGAATCTCCATATCCGCCCATCATTGCTCATCATCCCAAGTTTGGAGTCAAAGATTTCAAACTGTCAACGAATCCATCTAAATCTCATATCCCTCAACACATTTCACTATCCACTTTGACATCCATGGTATCCAAATCTCACATTTACCATGTCTTGGCAACAACTCTTTATCATAAGGACTATAAGGGCACCCTATTATGATGTGTGCATCAAGGTAAGGTTAACGTTGGTATCAAAAAAGAAAAAAGAGAATTATCAGGGGTTATATTCAAGTGCTCATATCCTAGCAAAAAATATCCTCCAAGTGGGACATCATTGGCACAACATGACAACAACAACACCAATAGTATCTACATCAGCACCACTAGGTGGTTCAACATGAGCATAAAATCTTCCAAAAAAATTTTAAAAAATTGTCACCATGATGAAAACCTACTAAAAAGGCCTCTTGTGTGGCATAAAAAAAAAGGAAATAAAATAAAATCAAAAAATAAAAAATATCAAGAAAATAGTCAAGAAAAAAATTGGCCTCTAGTGAAAACCACTACAGTGGCACTTTGGATAAGTACCATGATGAAAATCTAAAAAATAGGCATCATGTGTAGAATTGAGCATCTATGTGTGCCATTTTAGGTGGAAGCATCTCATCTCATCCATAATGAATCCAACATTACATCCATCATCCATCCATGTTATCCATAATAAATCCATGAACCATTCACCCCACCCATTTTTTATCCAAATCCAACTTATCTTGATCTTGACAAAATTTTGGTGTACACTTTACACTTGCTTATGGAAAACATCTTGACATGGGTAAATATCATTGATCATATCCTATCCAAAATTATCTAAGCCGTGATGAATTTTCCAAAGGGAAATACTCTATTGCAAGATGGTGTGTCCCTTGGGCTTCCTAGTGCAACATGACACTTGGGTTCATGACATGGCTTAACCACCTCCTGTGGATCTTGTATAAATTTGGTGATTGTATCGAGCATTAACAGGTTGATCATTTGGTGCAATGACAACCACCAATGTAACAATTGGTATCTAAGCTGAGGTCACAAGTTTGAACCCCTTGCTTGCACTAGAGGGGGATTGTTGCAAGATGGTGTGTCCCTTGGTCTTCCTTGTGCAGCATGACACTTGGGTTCGTGACATGGCTTAATTACCTCCTATGGATCTTGTATAAATATGGTGGTTGTATAGGCCATTAACAAGTAAATATTTTGGTGCAATGACAACCACCAATGTAACATAATCTATCCAAACATGTAATCCTATCACAAGATAATTTATTCCCTACATTGCTAGACACTAGGACTGATTATAATTTTTAAAATTTGACATTTTAGTTGATTCCATGAAATTTTTCAGTAATGTCTCACCCTTGTTCTTGATCGTTTTATGCCATGGTTTTGGGATCTATACCCTTGTTTAAAAAAAATTAGAAGGCCTTAAAACCTTGCATTATATTTCTACATTGACCCCCTGTATCAGGTTGTCAGTTGTCCTAGTAATGACTTAAGTCATTGTGACCGTTGTCATTACCTACTTGTTACCTATCCCATGGACCATTATTTATAACAAATGATGTATACACGTGTGGAAAATCCAAGCCATCAAATGAAGTAATTGAAGTCCAAGCCTTGCATGCACATTGCGAAGCATTTAAAACATGTATTTCGGTTGGGCTGCATAGTGTGCATGACCGCACCACACATCCTCCAACTCAACTAGGACCCGATCCCCACTATAGGTATGGTCTTAGCTGGTGGTAAATTGATGGCTCTAACATACCATCTATTCTTAATATGAGTCATAGCTCATGTACCGTGCAAAGTATTAAATAATGTTACCTAATATCGTGCACAGTCTATGTGATGGCGACATGTGGATTTTGTTGGCAGTGTATGAAGAATAGATGGGGCCCATGGGTGATTGGCGTGTCTTCTGACTAGGGAAGAAACCATTGGTTGTTGGAATTTCCATGCGACAACATGGAATTTTCAAACATCTTTGACTCAATCTGAGTCATCCAAAGGGCCATCTTAGCGATTGATCGATGGCTCACATTCAAAAACCAGAACTGGCCATATGATGGCCATTTGAATGCTACAAATGGTGAGCATTAATGGTGTATTTCTCTTAAGAGGATATCAACCTGATCTCCATGCATGTGAAGAGCTACTTCCTAATAATTATGAAGAATGGTACATCGATTTCCATGTACCTAAGAATTAACGATGATGAAATATATGCAAATGAATAATAACTCGCTCGCTTGTGCTACTCTTGGAGCATTGATGATCGATATCATCAGTCTACTCAATAAATATGGATGAAGGCTCATCATTTTCATCACAGTAATTAAGAGTCCAAAATTTAATATACCTAGTGATTGTTGTTGTGAAGGTCTCAAATATTAGTGCATGATGAGTAGGTTGATTGCTTCTCCATCATTTGTGCATAGGTTTTCTAGAGTTAATGTTCGAAGGTTGCTCGATGATGTGACATTGCATGAGTAGAGTAATCTTCAAGGCACTCCCAACTTGAAGATGGAATGCATGGGGCCCATTCCAGTGGTTACAAGGTGCAACTCTCGGTTAAAAAGCCGAGTTGTACTTGTAGAGGAGGTGGTGCGTGGCAAGGAGAAGAGCTCTACAAAGTTTGAGTGGAGACCAAAGGCCAAGCTATGGTACAATCGGGGTTCTCTGGGGAGGCATAATTTTTCCATTGACGTCTCTGATATTTTTAGTGATGATGATACAAATACTGACTCTGGTTATGGCAAATTCCTTACGGCTCTAACCGAGATGGCTGGTGTGAACGAAGAGGTCCTCGCCTCTAATTTTTTTGATTGCATTGTGTAAGGTTGTTGGTGATGAGGAAGGAGTGGTTATTTTTCCTCCTACTATGGTGAAAATGTGAAGTGGGTGCATGTATCATGGACCTAGTGCTGGTTCGGTCTCTAGGTGATGGTGATATCTATTTTTTTGTTGCAATGTGATGTTGGTTATATTTTTGGTTCGACATGGATATGGACAATAAGGCCTTAATGGAATTTTGCAACTGGTGTGGTGACAATGACTGTTTCTGTTGGTTGTTACATTTTGATTCCCTTGTTCAGTAAATGATTACATCTAACTATCTAAGAATTTTGAAATGCAGATGAAATTCTATTTTGATAAAATGTAACTATAATGAGACTAATGCTTGTTTCTCTCTCATGTTATTAAAGATATTTCAAGGCTCATTGTAGAGGTTAGAATTTTGAGTCCAAAAGGTTTAGGTAGGGTATAGAAAGAGGATACAAGTATAGAATTCTTGGTGAATTTTATAGTTAATTGTCTTGGGTATAGGTTATGTATGAAATAGTATTAAATAGTTTTATGCAAATGGCTGATATTGAAACAAATCTATAAAATTAAATTATGTGCTCTCTTGTGTACAGTTGTTGTGGGATATAAATGAAAATATCAAGTATCTCTTCATTTTTCAATGGTTCATTTGAATGTATGATTTTGTTTCTTGTCTTAACTCAAAGAGTTAATTAAAAAACTTTGAAGAGAGTCATAGGTTTGTGATAATCGGCTAAGGATTTGGTAAGGAGTAATAATTTAAATACTATGAGTTTTTATGGTGTAATTGATTATGAAAATGGTCCATTCATTTTAGAGTTAAATTTTTTATGTTTGACAGAGTATTTCATGCTTGACTCCTTTTGCCCAATTTGATGAGACACTAGATTATTTGTTAGGAATTATTGTAATCAGATAAATCATAAAATTCCTAGTTGAGGATTCAAAGTTAGAACATTACTTAATAAAATATTATTCATTTTGAGATGTAAGTCTCATATATACTTGTGTTCCTAAGAAACTAAATGGTTATTTATGTAAAGGTCAGCCAAACCTTTGATGGTTAATGTATGATCGCAATTAGTAGGGAAAAATATGCATGTTGAAGTGTTCTTGAGGCCTTGAATATCAAATGAACACAATAAGGAATACCCTCCTCTATCCCACAGAGCCTAAATATTAGGGGTAAGTGCCTGAGAAGATTTTCCCATGATGTTGGCTACCTCTTAGAGAGTTTTCAAAGCTTAGTTGGAAAAAAGACCAACAGATTGGGGACTCTACTGGGGAGAACTCTAAGAAATTTATAAAAGAAGGAATCCTAGTCCCAGATTGTATTATCACAGAGTTAAGAATTCGGTGGATCTGAATGTTTTGTCTAGATATTGAAGATTTTGAACTTGAATTTTTTTTGGTTGCAACAAAATTCAAAGAACTTATGAATGACTCTACTAGAGGATACAACCTAGAATGATATTTACTTATGTAAGGGATTCATAATTATTTGAAGTTCAGTCCTATGTGAAGGGGGTGGTGACTCTATCTTTAGAACCTGATAAAGAGCATGTAAAAATTCCATATCTGCAAGGTTACAGTCATAGAATAATTTAGCAACTGCTACTATTTCTAGGTATTCTCATAGACATACTTCATGATTGAACACGTATTTTATGAGAACTATTCAAGAATAGACATATAATTGGTTCCTAGTTAAGTGAAGAAGCATAAATAAAGGGAAATTTTAGTTGAATGTTGCATGTTTCTACAATGTAATATGAAATTCATAAGTTCTAATAAAGAATCATGTTATGTAAATCCTAAGCAAAGTAGACAGAAAACTATGTTGTGTGAATGGTGTTTCTATACCTACAAAAACACAAAGAACAAAAAAAATATTAGATCAAAATAAAAGTAAGAAGCAACCTTCCCCACGAAATTAGATTTAAACATCAAAATAGGAATATAAATGAAGAGCATCACAAATGAAAGCAATAGAATCCTACTGTAATGAATAAACTATCAATCCCATGGGGAATTGGTTCCATTTATGTGTAGGAAATGGTTCTTTCCCAGCTCCTTTGTGTGATTTGATGATCTTGGATGATGATTATTGATTCCTTGATGCAAATTTGACAAAACTTTGATAAGATTGCTAAAAACTATGAAACTATGATAAAAATGGATGAAATTGCAAGTGAAATTGAGTATAGTAAGCTTGCATGGATTGTGGATGATCAATTAAATAGGAGAAGCCCTATATTTATAGATTTCAAGAATGGAAGAAAAAGAAAAATGAATGAATGTGGGACAAAATACCAACCAATGAGAGGAGGAATGAGCACATTTAGATGAATGTGCACATAAATATGGTTAGGTGGATTTGAATTTGTTGAGTTGACAAGTTTAGAGGGAATAAAAAATGGAGTAAATTCAACTTGGCTCAAGGAAAAGGGCATGTAAGAGGCCTTTAATGCCTTATTGGATGTACTCATCCCTTTTGGAGGGATTTTCAAATTTGAAGAATATTTCCTGTTGATGCCAAGTTGAGGGAAAATAGATGAATTAATAAATCAATTAAATTGATTTATTGGTGCAAGTTGCAAAATCTAGAGGATTGAAGTGATTAGGATTAGATTTAATCATGATTTGATTACTAAGTAGAAATTAGGTGATTTGCCAATTTTGACTTAGATTTTAGGATTTAAATAAATCAAAGTTGAGAGGAATAATGATTTAGATTTAATTAAATAAAAATTGATTTGTTTAACCAAAAGAGGATGATGTTAAATTAAATCAAATAAAGATTAATTTATTTAATTTAAAGGGATAACCTTAGAGATTTAATTAAATAAAATGAATTATTTAATTAAAAGAGAGACTAGAGGATTAATTAAACAGAATGATTTATTTAATTAATGGAAGAGAATGACTTAATCAGATAAATTTGATTTATTTAATCAAGAGATGAAATGTGATGATTAGAAAGAGATGATTTAGGACAAATTGATGTTAGTAAGATCAGGAATCGATATGTAGGATCAATTTGTATCAATTTGTATTTTTTTCGTGTCTACATTTTGTCACTCTTTGAAGCAATGTACTTATTGCGTTGATTCAAAGAATAACTGTCTAAGATCAAATTTCAAAAATAAAAATCAATTTTTTAGATACCCCACTGCTACTCGAGTGAGAAGGATTATGCTAGTATATTGCCCCCTCAAGAGATCAGATGAAAATTTGGATTTTTGGGTGATCTCACAAAAAAAGTGGACAAGCTGCTTGATGGGTCCAAGATGCAAAATAATGTGTCAAAATGCAAAAAAAACCTTGGTCTAGCAAAAACAAGATCGAGAGTCCAAAACCCTAGCTAAACGGCCAGATTAGGTCAAAAAACGATAATTTTTAGGCTTAAATAGACCCCAAGGGGCCACTTTCAAATCATTTTCACACTTAGCCTTTAGAGAAAATTTGCATTTTGATCTTTGAGCTTTGATCGAGATGGAACAAATATTGCTTCCATGGCATGTGTCAGAGTAGGTATGAGTGCACCAGCACCCAACCGACGTAGGGCTAGTGGTATGTACCCCTTCCTCAACTTTTCATTTCACTTTTTTTCATGCAATAAATAGGGTCAAAGTCCAATTTGAGTCAAGAAACACCATATAGCACCACTGAAAATACAGAATCGGTGCCATGTGGCCTCAAAGTGTGCCGCAAGTGTGAAGAACACCATCGTGAGCCAGTTTAGAAAATTAGGGTTTGGTCTAAAGTCGGGCCCATATGAGAATTGCGCTATCGTGAGCCATTTTGGAATTTATAGTCTAGGAGCACGGTCAAACTGCGCCATCGCGACGTAGTTTGGAATTTACAAACTATGTCGAAATTGCAAATAGAGCCGCATATGTTTTTTTTGAATTGTGAAAACTTAGGGCGAGATCCCAATTTCTTTTGAAACCTCACATTGTGGTTTTTCCTATGCAAGAGGACCTTAAAGATATTACATTCTCAGAAGCACAAATGCCTGGTGCGTACAAGATTAGACAGGTTACACGAGATATTCCAGGAGCACCTTAGGGCCATAGGAATTTAGTATGTCACCTATTCCCATCCTATCTAGACACACCTAGGGATGATGAAAGCCCTAGTAGAGAGGTGGCATAGTGAGACATCTTCATTTCACTTGCCCACTAGTGAGGCCACAGTTATTTTGGAAAATATCTAGCACATCTTGCGGTTACCCATCCATAGAGAGTGGATTATCTATGATGTGGATGTTGGGACGGATGTGTGCTTCGAGGTCATGGAGCTTGATGATATTGTCTTCTCCAAGGGATAGATTGATTTAGAGAGATACTAGGGCACAGTGCCCACATTCAGACTTATTGTTGCAGCTATCATATTAGGTCTTGTGGCTCCAGATCGGTGGGGCTGATACTTCAGTCCAGGATGGGGGCTAGCATGGGAGTGGATGCTCTTTTACAAAGAGTTCCTTGCCTGGGGGCTAGTGATGCTGGCCTCACTATATTAAGATTTGCATGAGTTTTAATATTTAGACAACAGGGCCATTGGGGCCAATGTTTGTTACACATCTGGGAATGGGAGCGCATTATAGTACTTCGCCTACAGGTCATAGTGGTTGCCTTGGAGTTAGATGATCCCATTGTTTGGAGGTATGAATGGGCTCAGATCACAATCACACACAAGGGTAGGTGGTATCACCCATTGGTGGAGGGTCATTGATGAGATGACAGTGTTTACTTGGAGGCCCTGGCTCGACATGGGTCCTTGGTTCGATGATGTACAACAACTCTTTTTTGCTTGGAAAGAAAGATTGATTTAGAGCCAAGATCACACCATTATAGAGGGATATCTTCCAAATAGAGTGGCGAGGTAGTTTGGAGATATACAAGACATACCTGATGACCAATACATGGCCATTTTTTCTTGTACTATGAGGGAGACTGCATGGGGCAGGCCCATCCCAATAGATGAGGCAGTTGCATCTTTCAGGCAGTTGGTGGCCAGGTTGTGGCCATACGATCAGGGTTAGGGGGATGCAAGGGTCACCCAGGCCTACAAATATTGGTTTAGACCACCCCCCAGACTTATAGTTCTAGGTGTAGCACTCCCATGATGGAGGTTGAGAGGTAGGTTAGCCAGTCGAGGGCGGGGATAGGGAAGGAAGGGGGATGGGGATGGGGAGAAGGGAGGAGGTGGTCTACCTCCACACTAGCCACATCAGACACCACCGTAAGTGCAGCCACATCAGAAACCACCTCGAGATTAGGCACATCAGACACCTCCCCGAGATCAGCCAAGAGATGGGGATAGAGAGGTTCCACAACAACATCCCCCATCACCACCATGAGCACAACCAAATCATCGTGATGCCATTATTCAATAGTTGTAGGCACAAGTGCAGGTTCTCATGACAGAGAGGGACTAGGTGAGGTAGCAGGTCTAAACACTTACTATAGAGAGGGATTAGGTGAGGTCTGAGAGAGACCAAGAGTTAAGCTAGAGGCGGCAACTTGAGAGCACAACCTCTACATCCCAAGGCAGGATGGTGTCCATATGAGCATATCAGGAGGCTATGAGAGAGGCCAGGTATTACAGGCTCTATTATAGGTAGATAGTACTAGCAGTAACTTGGGTGCTAGAGTATTTCTAGCAAACTAGGATGAGGCAGCCTGAGGACCACGTTGAGAGATAGGTTGGAGAGGGTAGCAACTAGCAGGTCTAGTTCCTCATTTTGATCAAAGATAGTATTCATTTTTTATCTATGGGCTCCAATTTTTTATTGCCCCGATTGTATCATATATTTTGATTTATACACACTCGATCTTGATATTTGTACTATGATAGTTACTCATCATTTTATTATATATGAGATGGTTTGATTTATGAGATGTCCTACTTTACTTATGTATGATGGATGGATGCATTTAATTTCCTATGTGTTATGATGTGATGCAATGATTATGGATGCATTTATATTTGTATATTTTCTATGCATTTTATTTTGATGATGTATGGATGCAATCATGATATGAAAATGATTTTCTATATTGTGTCTTAAATGGATTATGTGATATACCATGATTATGAAATGTGCAGTGATATGCAGGTGTATATATTTTTTTGTTTCTTTTTCTCATGCATTTATGGATGATATATGATATGAAAATGTGATTCTTGTATGTAATGGGATATGAATGTAATGATGTGAGATGTTACATGGTATTTATGGTATGCAATTATTTCTAAAATGAATGCAATGTTACGTTATAAAATAATGTTCTATGATAAGCAATGATTCCTAATGATATGATAATGTAGTGACTTATGATATTTGATTTATGTAATGGATGATTTACTAATACCTATGTGATAATAAATGTGGTGCGTTGATATGAAATGATTATGTATGATACAAGATGACCTATGACATGACAATGTTAATATGCAATAGTGGTATAAATGTAATGTCATAGATGATGTAATGCACATATTATGAGATGATGTAAGATGATGTTTTATGATATGTATTTCGTAATGATTTGTGAATGAATATGTGATGCAAGTAATGTGAAGTGTTATGATAATGTGAAATGATTATTATATAAAATGTAAATGATGAAGTTATTATGATATGATGTGAATATGTATATTATAATGATGTTGACAATAACATGATAATTATGCCATGGATGAATTAATAATACTTATGTGATGACTTAATAATGTTTATGTGATGGAATGAAATAATCTATATTAATGATAAAATGCAATGCATCTATGTTTCCTATATGCATTATGCTGATGATTATTGGATGTAGGGTGAGTGCTTTGACGAAATTCTTTTGAGTAACTATCATGGTACCATGTTAGTATGGAAAGAAGATAGAAGAAAGAAGATCCAACAAGCCTACCTTATTAATGATGATGATGATCAGGAATTGGAACTTTAAAAGGGCCATTTACTTTATGTTTGATAATACACATAGGTACGATGCATCAAGGTATTAAGAATGAGGATGGTGTTGTACCTAGTGTGATGGAATTTGACTCGACCATCACATAGGAGTACTCTTTTTCAAACTTGATGTACACAACCTTACTCAAAATGTAGTTCAGATATTCTAAACATCTCAAACCAAAACATAGAAAACAAAACCCTCTTATGTGGTCAACAAGACATCTAAAACACCCTCCCTACAAACCAAACAAAGAATGCATGATCAGGTTATATTACAAGAAAATCCAACAAGCATAGTAGATAAAAAAATAACAATCGTTGCCCCATTCCTTTCTCTCTAAACCATTTTGATTAGGAATCATCAAGAGGTCATTGGAATGAGCACAAAATAAGAGAAGTCAAAAAGACAAAGATAAAGTAAACAAAGTAGCTAATGTTCTTCATACTGCTAGCCAAGACTAAACTATGGTGATGCTTGATATTGATGTTCATTGTAGGAAGGATGCATCCTAGGACATGTTGTGATCAAGTGATGATGATATTGCCTGGATGATAAGCTATTGATACTTTGAGTTGACTAACTTGTTGACTTACTGACCTAGACTTGAGACTTTGACGATCGGGCTTTCACTTTTGAACTTGCTAGACTTGCTTCTGATTGTTTTACCAAAGGATGAAAGTTATGGTTGATTTATTATGAGTGATTAATTATTTATGGGTGGAAGCGAGCTGAGACAAATGCACCATTTTGGGTTTTTTTCAGATATTTGGATGATTTTATTGTTTTGAAATGTTTTGAGGCTGTTTTGATTTTCGGGTTTTTCAATTTTTGGATTTTTTTAGATTTTGACCAAGAACCTAACCTAAAAACCTATCCTAGGGATATTGGGAGATGATGAATATATTAGCCCTGTCTGCATTATACACACAGAGACCATGTAGTTTGACTAACATGAACTTGATTTAATAATGGGATAGATGGACAAATGGATTGCCATTTTATTGTGATAGATGCCTAAAGGACTGACCTAGGGTGTCTTAGGGGATGATCAAAGATCAACTTTGCCTACATTCAAGCTCAGAGATGACGTAGTTCAATCAGATGAATCACTACTTTGATTCTTGATATTTTTGAAATGATTTGGATGTTTTTGGATTTTTGAAGGATTTTTTGATGTTTTATGAAAGATCAGAAGAAAATATGCGAATCTGATCTAATGCAGGTACAAGAACATGCCCCCAACATGATTTGATAGACTACTTCAATAAAGGAAGGAAAAACTAACCTTAGGAATGTGCCAAGTAGTACTAGGGTGGATCATGATATGAACACAAGATCAAGCTATGGCGCAAATGCAGATGGATGGATGAAGTGGAATGCAATGGATGAGTGGACGGAAAAAACCGTGATGATCCTGTTGAATGGAGAGTGTGTTATTTACACTTGGCACATGTTTCCTAGGTTTTCACCAAGGTACTTGCCCAAAGCACCACCAAAGTGGTTTTCACTAGAGGACAATGTTTTTTTTCTTTTTTCAATCCATTTTCTGATTTTTTTGGATTTTTTATATTTGTTGATTTTACCCTTAAAAGATCAGGCACAAACCTTTTTAAGGTAAGATTTGTCTAGGGGCTCTTATAGAGGTTTGTCTTTGGGCATTAATAGCTGGTAGGCTCCTAATTTATAGCTTGTTGTGATGACGAATGTTCCCAACTAGTTGGGATCACATTTTCCCCTGGTTTCTGGATTTGGCACTTTCTTTTGATTCTCCTTCAGTACTAGCTTGCTAACTTGGAAGATCTACCTCCTGATTTTCTTGTTGTAGCTACGCTTGAGGAAATTCTAATAGACTTGCAAGTGGTTTAAGGCATCCATACGCCACTCATCCAGTAGTTCTAGCTCATTCAGTCATGAGACCCGATATTCCTCTTTTGTTATGAGATTTTGCAGTGAATTCTTAGTGATGGGAGCTCGATCTCAATGGGGAGTATGGCTTCTAATCCATAGTGTTGGTTGTTTTTATTGTAACCAGGTTTATCTTCTATTCTACCTATAGAATTTCCAATTCTAATCAAGGGCAGATTGAAGGACCTGGACCAACTGACGAGGATTTTAACAATAAACCTCCTACACTTTGAGCTCTGCAAAACCCAGGAGGGAGGTCCCTATAATGTGTTTATAATCTCTGCACCGAACTTATAAACAATCATTAACAATTAACATATAATCCCATTTAATAGCTCAACAGAATAGGGTAATACTGAATTGAATTGGCTTTTCATCAATAATACCAACTACTTGGAGCATGAGATGATTACAACAATATTTCACAACTTAAGATACTCATTTAATTTGCAATTTGGTAGCAAGCTCTAAGCAAAGACAAAAAAACACAAAAACTCACAAGCACATATGATTTAGACCAGCTCCATATACCATTGGGGAGTCAAATTCACAAACATTTCAAATTCCATGACAGGTTCTGTAGACATGGAAAATGTACAATTTCAATTTGACACACTTGATCTTGATTATTAACAACATTTCTTCCTGAATCATACTCTCAACTTTTCATCATATTTTTCTTGTTAATTTAATGAGTCATAGTTCATTTAATTAAGTCTTTCTCCTCCAGTGATTAAATTAATCAATTCAATTTAGTTAATCTCACACTTATGTTTAATTAAATATATCATTTTATCTGATTAAATTCTCTAAAGTCCTCTTATTAAATTAAATAAATTAAACCTTATTTGATTTAATCTAACATATTCCTCCTTGGTTTAATAAATCAAAACCATTTATTTAGTTAATCATTTCTTCTCAATTCCGATTTAAATTAATCTATCTATTTAAGTCAAAATTATCAAAATCATCTAATTCTTCATTAAATTAATCAAATCCTTGATTAAGTTAATCCTTCTCATTAAAATCCTCTAGAGAATGCAACTTTCACAATAAATCAATTATTTTGATTTATTTAATTCTCTATTTTCCCTCACATAGCATCAAAAGGGAATATTCCCTCATTTGAATTCAAAAATTCCAAGTAGACTTGTACATCCAACAAGGCATTCACTCCTCTTACATGTCCTTGTGCATTTAGCCAAGTGGCATTTATTTCATTCTTTTTTCCCTCTCACATGTCATTTCTAAAATTTGAAATTCCACCTAATGGAATTTATCATGCACATTGACCAAAATGTGCTCATTCCTTAGCCATTCACATCTTGACAAGTGGCACTTGGCCATTGGATGTTGAATGATCCCATATTGCTCTATTTTATTCTCTCTTCCATTTTGGAAATCTATAAATTGGAGACTCCTCTCCTCATTCAACAAGACACAACTTTGAGTAAACTTACTATGCTCAAATTCACCTTCACTTCACAGATTTCAAGCAAGGCTATTCTTTTCATTTGCAAATTAATCTTGCCCATAACATCATTCAACTTGTTCAAGGATTGGGAAAGGGCTACTTACTACACAACAAGGTGGCACACATCCACTATGAGATAAAGGGTTAATCATGTTTGCATATGCTTTTATTTACCTTCTATTTGTCTTCATTAGTTGCATTGTTTAACATGGTTAAATATTTCATAGGGATGTCTAAGTTTGCTGGTTTCAACTAACTATCGTGCTAACAACATGAAATTGTTTAAGCCTCTCTTGCAGATTTTAGCATCCACACTCTGGCACTAGAAGGAGGGCTATCTGACTGATATGTCGATAATTTAGTGCAGATCCAAATGTATCTAAATCTAATTGATGTATCATTTGTTTGAATTTATAATTATGAATCTATATGTTACTATTTTAGTACAGATCTAGGTTCAATACTTACATAATATGTTATTGGTATCTCTAAATCAGACTGATATTTTCATTGTTTCTTAAAGTTATAATCAGTGTAATTTTCTACTCGGGACACAATTAAGTTTCCTTTGTAGATGTCTTGAAGTCATTGTTCGGCCAAATAAAAAAAGAAATAAACAGTGAGGAAGGAAATTTTTTGCATTTATAAGGGGGCTAAATAATTATTTTTTTTAGAGATGGCAATTTTTTTTAATTACTTATGATTAGGAAATTAATACATGAGATATTTTTATGAAATATTTTATTAACTTTGTATTTTCTTTTGAAGGTTGAACATCGGAATCGAGCCAAGACAAAATGAGATTGGAGAAATTCACAAAAGAATTTTTTAATGCTTGTTGAGCTAGATTTTTCACCTAATTTCAAACCATCTCACATCTATTTTTGGGGCTTAAAATTAACCATTTTGACTTGATCTTCTAGTTAAAATTGAACATTAGAAATTTACTAGATTTCAATTTGGGTCTAAAATTGAACAAGGAAATCTCACATTTCCTTTGGTGCTTAAAAAGAATTCATTATTGCTTTGAGGGATTTAAAATGAACATGTGTTCTTTGTGTCTTGTAATCTTTTTTGCATAGTAGTGTCATTTGAAAAGGCGTATGCACTTCTCTTGTACTTCACAGCGATCTTGAGAATCAAAAGTCTTTTTGGTGACACTAAGTTGCATAAAAGATTGCATTCACATTTCGATTTGGGAACTTAAAATTGAACAAACTTTTCTAGTGTGAGAAAAAGGGCTTGTGAGTGTTCACTTTTTGGTCATGCAAACAAAGATGATTGAACTAAAAGTGCACTTACTCACTATTGTACACCTTTAGAGAGCCTGCCTTGGTGGGAAAAAGTACTCACCCCAAGGGAACGACTCAAACTGGTTACGAGCTAAACGCCAAGCTATTCCCAACTGGTATACAAATTCGAATGGTGAGGAAAGTTCATCATTACAGGAGATCCTACAGACAAGTAGGTGATACTCTTTATATGGGTTGATCTTGCCTCTTGTGTGGCCTCTTGAATGGGTACCCTGATTACAAACTAGATTTGTAGAAGGCCAAATCATTATCTATTTTGTTGGTGCAAAAGGTCATGTCCTTTGAAGCCGCCCCACATTATACATGCAGTTTTGTTGTAGAGATGGAAAGTATGCCATGGGAGATTCATGGGTACTAATGCTTGGCTGACCCGAGAAGTGTGTGCTATGGAGGGGAGCCAGTGTGGTCAAGCTTTTAACCATTTGCACAAAATATGCGCAGCTGTATTCATCCAAGTGGGAACCCAACAAAATATTGTCTCATCATCCTAGGGTTGTAAAAAGTGCTTGGAAGTGGAAAACACATTGCTTGGTTCTCAAAAACATTTGAAAACAAACATACACAAAGAACCTTAAATTTCAAACCCCTTTTAAGAAACAAATACCTTTGACAAATTTAAGCACTCTTGCTTTCCCTAGGGATCATATCGCTAGAGGTTTCTAAGTGTTTGGATTCTATCATCATTTGTTTTCGATAAGGTTAAACATAGGTAACTTTTTGCCCTATTTTCCTTGATTTCCACACAATGACCTTGTGGGATGAAAAATAAAATGGGACATTAAATGTATATTTTGAAACATAAGCAAGCAAGTGTCTTTGGTAAAAGGAATTCATTAAGCCAAGATCAAAGGACAAATTGAAACTCATATGTGTTGTTCCGAATGATTTCCTGAAAGATCAAGATTCCAAAACCAAGGTTCAAAAGGATAAGTCTAAAAGCCCATGAACAACACCTTGAAATGCTCCTTGAAGTTAGAGAAATATTAGTATACAACTTCTATAAAAAGGCTTCAAGGAATAATCCAAATTTGTATGTGTTCTACTATCAACAAAATCTCGAACTTTTTGAAAGGTTTACTTTCCTCACATAGGAAGTCCATCATGTTCTTCAACACCGAGGTCTTGTAAAGAGAGTTGTGTCTAGGTTCAAGTCTAGGATAAAATTTTTCATCCTTATCCATCTCTCCATCAAACTAAATCTCATTCCATCAACAAATGTTTTGAGAATTCTAGAAAAATCACTCATGCTAAACTAAAAGGGCTAAACCAATATCACCCTATCTTGGCTTAACACACCTAGCCAAAATAGTCAAAACTCTTGGACGAATTTACCTCTAGGATAACGCAACTTCCTAAGGTCTACTAGTTCACAATCACATTGGCTTAACACACTTAGCCAATTCACTCACTTGTGCAAGTTCCCCTAGGATAACACAACTTCCTAGGGACTACAACTTCACTACAATCTTGTTTGATTCAATACACATAGTCAAACCATCACAATCAATCTAAGTCCTAACAATTTTAGTATAACCCTTCAAAAGTTCTCCAAAAAGTTTCACTCGCTTGCTTCATCCATTTATCCCATCGTCATTACCACCCTCTTTGATCATTGACTTCCCTAGTTCTTCTCCTTTGAGTCTGAAAGGTTAGGATCAAATGATCCCTATTTTTTATGGTCCAAACAAGATTGCAATACAAGAAGAACATGGAAAATATCAGCAAAATATCAACTTCCATTGACATGAGTCAAGTAACCTCTGAAATAAACCTTGCAGGATCAAGCAATCCCCCAAGTAGCTCTCCCTTACCATCAAAAAATCCTCAAGAGAAGAGCTATGAAGAGGACATCACAAATGAAGACATGGGGATGACACAATTTAAAATCATGAAAATGGTTCAAAATCCAAAGAACCACAAAATCGTTAGTGCCATGTTGAAATACATAAGCATGTTAGCGGAAGGAGGGGTCCAGTTCCCTTTTGACCTTGATGCAAGCACTAGTATGGACATGCCTCTTACAAATGCATCCTCAATGTCAAATGTCAATCAAGAAATGCCTCACACCACCTTGGCCATCACACCGACCTCACCAAATGTAAACAAGAGGAGTGCCATGTTTTGAGAGTTACAAAAGCATCTCCTTGTGACCAACAAAGAGGTGGATATCAACACTGCACCAGATAATTCTATCTCGATAAATCCATTACACCCATACATCCCACTCACATTCCGCAATCCCACTAGTTCATCTTCATTCCATGCCTCACCAACATGTTAATCAAACATAAAACTTATCTACCACAAGGAGAAGGTGGTTTGTTTGGGACAACCGAAGTTGCTAATCCTTTTTTTTCCAAGGTAGCATACCATCTCTTCACCCATTTCCATTCACAACCACCTCACCTCTTGGATTGGGTTTTCCTCCCCTAAACACCGATAGTTTCTTAGATGCAGGAAATGTGAAAATCAGATCAAATTCCCTCTTTTTTCCCACAACATCACAACAAATTGCAACCATTTAGACCACTACAAAAAATACATCAATCGGTCCTCAAATATCCCAAAGCATACCCTCTCAAGGACCGAGAATCTCCACCACACCCCCAACAACCCAAATCCAAACCACTACCATAACCCTCTCACCTGTCACAATGGTTGGCATCATTCTCGTTCCACCACCAAAGGCCAACATGGTAAATTCATTCACCACTCTAATCCAAAACCTTCAAAAGTCCAACCAACAAAGAGTACTCAAACAAAAGTAGCAAGCACAAGCTCAAGCTCAAGCACAAGCCCAAGCTCAAGCCCAAGCTCAAGCTCAAGCACAATCCCAAGCTCAAGCTCAAGCACAAGCCCAACAATAGGCACAAGCATAATACCAAGTGCAATTGCAAGCCATCCATCTGCAAGCATACCAGCAAGCCCTGCAAGACTTTCAAGCACAACAACAAGCCAAACAACAAGCTTTGTTGGCACAACAATATCTCGACCAACAACAAGCTTTGTTGGTGCAACAACAACTAGACCAACAACAAGCTTTGTTAGCGCAACAACAGCTTGACTAACGTTAGGCTTCATGGGAACAACAACAGATGGACAAGCAAAAAGTGTTGTTGGAACAACAATAGTAGGATCAACAACAAGCATTGTTGACACAAATGCAAGCATACCAATAGGCTTTGAACGCAAAGCAAAGCTTGCAAAAAATGCCCACTAGTACCCCTCCCACCCATCAAACACCTCAAACACCTCACAACTCATTCATTCCACCTCCCAACCCAAGCAAATATGTCGCAACACAAATCAAACTGCTCTCACAACAAGTGTTGGACTTACAAGTAGGAAAAACAACAAGAACATCAGGAAACTTGTGCCCTTATCCTTTCGACAAAAGTATCACCATGGTACCGTTCCTAAAGGGATTCGAGATCCCCAAATTTGACAAGTATAATGGAGCGGGCAACCCTGAAAACTACGTCAGGGAATTTTAGGTGCATGGCATGGAGGTTGCATATGATGACATATATCTAATGCGACTCTTCCCCTGTAGTATGACTGTTCCAGCCATGGAGTGGTTTTTCGCCTACCCACAAGCATTAAAACATTCAAGGAAATTGTGGAAGCTTTCCTTAAGAATTATGCTTTCAATATGGGTGTGGATGTTAGTTTGGAAGAACTATCCACACTCAAACAAAGAAAAGGAGAGTTATTCACATCCTTCTTGCAAAGATGGCAATCCAAGGCCAATCAGAGCAAGTGGACCATGTCAGAAGAACAACAAGTTTGCACCATCATATCCAATCTAGATGAAAACTTGGTGTTCTACTTAAAAATGCAATGCATCACATCCTATGATCAATTGATTCCAAAGGCACTCAACATCGAAAGAGCCCTACTGAGCAAGGAGGTGTATCAACAATCACTCCACCATAGGATAATCGCCCGTCCAATAACTATAATGATAAATATCAAACATGGTCGAGGAAAAAAAATATCACAAATGACAGCATGGTCGATGCTAAAGTGGTCATCAGTGCCCCTAAGAAAAACATCCAAACCCATCATCAACTGCAAAATCATTATCACAATAATGTGTAGTCTAATGCGGTAGTAGCACAACAACAACCAAATCCCACCAATCAAATCAATAACTTGGGTAATCAAGGAGGACCACCTCCCCGAGGCAAATATCCCCCCAAGAGAAAGTTCACGGCTCTTGGTGAATCGATCGAGTCCATCATGAAGAAATTGGTCAAGGAAAACCTGATCAAAATCTCTAACTCCGAGCAATAGGTAGAACCCATGACCAAACAGCCATGGTATAACGAGAATCTCCTTTGCGACTTTCACAAAGTCAAAGGACATACCACCACCAATTGCATGAGGCTGAAAAACATCATCCAAGACCTCATCAAGGATAAGATCATCAATATCGAGTAGCCAACCGGAAACCAAGACTTGAAAATATACACGAATCTGATGCCAAACCACAACTAAGGGAGCAATCAAGGAAATAATCAGGGGAACAATAAGGGCAAGCAAAAATATGCTAGTGCTAATCTAGTGTATGAGGAGATAGTTGGATGTGTCGATGAAATGGTCACAGTCATAAATGTCAAAAGAGCTAACAATGGCTGTGGAGTCACCACATGTGGCGGAAAGGTTACCATTGTCAGGGCACCAGCTCAGACCCACATTTCTAATACAAAAGCCATCCCCTATGACTACAATGTCATTGACCAACTAAAGAGAACCCCTGCCCAAATTTCCATCATGGAACTATTAAAAATTTGTGCCGCCCATAGGAAGATCCTTGATGAAGCATTAGTTGCATCCACCATCTCTGCCACCCTCGACACAGAGCAGTTCTAGGCTATGGTGGGTAACATCGTTACCCCAAATCTCATTACATTCTCTGACCAAGATTTCCCCCTGCAGCCATCGCATAACTGTGCACTCCACCTTCAAGTGCTCGTCCATAAAAATAAATTCAAAAGAGTCCTGGTGGACGGAGGTGCAGGCCTTAACATCTATTCTCTAAAGCTCATAAAGAAATTGGGATTCGTCAAGGATTCCATTAATAAAAACAAAAGCATCACAATAAGGGCGCATGATGATCAAGAAAGAGTGTCTCAGGGCACTATCAAAATCCCCATCCAAGTGGGACTGAAAACTACGGAGACCACCTATTATGTCCTCGACCTCAACCTACCATATAATATCCTCCTTGGACACCTGTGGATCCACGGAATGAAGGCAGTGGCCTCAACGTATCGCCAATGTATCAAGTTCTCACACAAAAATGAAGAGGTCACTATATATGGGGATCCTGAACCTTTTGCCTACTACAAAAAACTTGGAAGCCAAGTTTTATAAGATCCCCCAAGTACCAAAAAATGATGAAGGCCCGTCCACTTCATACATCGACCCAAAAAACCTTGCTTCCACTTCTGCGATAGAGACACCCGCCATCCCTAACATATCCGACATCAAAAACATGATCCAAGACAATGGATGCGGTGATTACAGAATGAAAAAAAATGCATTTGTTGTAGGAGAGTTACCACAATCTCCTAGGTCGCACGGGCAACCTCAGCCAACTAAAACACCTGTCCACACTACTAGGGCAGACCCTTCTGGGTTTTGTCATTGGGGGGATCTCGCTCGAGAAAATGTGGATGAGGGAGACATCTCAAATACATTATACCAAGATGAAAGGCCCACCCCCACCCTACCGATGGATGAAACTAGCAGAGGACTACAAATAATGCTTGGCATAGGCTATAATAGGAATGACATCCTTGGAAGAAACAGTGATGGACGGCTAGAGCCCATCATTGTAGAAAGAAGAATGCGAAACCTTGGCCTTGTGTATAATCCTCCGAGTATAAATGTACATGGAAGACGTACTCCCAATAGGATAGTCAGGTCCTCTCCTTAGGTAACAACAACCACTCCTAGACCACCTATATGCCTAGGTATCCCACT
Organism: Sequoiadendron giganteum; assembly: GCA_007115665.2. Classification (NCBI taxonomy): domain Eukaryota; kingdom Viridiplantae; phylum Streptophyta; class Pinopsida; order Cupressales; family Cupressaceae; genus Sequoiadendron; species Sequoiadendron giganteum. The sequence continues at coordinate 397,234,509 of CM021110.1, read as the reverse complement.
TCATAACTTCACCTTTGACGTCACCGATGTTTGTGCCAATAGTGATGATGATGATACCATAGTAGGTATCCCTAGGCTCTTTGAAGACTCCACCTTGTTAATGATTAGTGCCTCCATAGCTAAGTTAAACCAACAAATCCACCGAATCACCTTAGTACATCCGCAACTCATCGATCGTGACCAATGTGGACCACCAATTCTAGACTCATTTGAAAATGATGAGGTGCTCTTAGAATTCATGGGACTAAGGGACATAGTTCTATGTGGGGATCAAAAGGTGAGTTTTGACATCATATTGGACACCCACACATACTATGGGGAGACGATTGAGTCCTTCAGTCGCAAAAGGAAAATATCAAGAATAAGCTTGGGGTTATGTAGTGAAAACCACACCGTGGCACTCTCTAACCACAAAACAGTAAAAATAAAGGATGCATCTAATGGTGAAAACCTCTTTGAGGTGCCGGAGGATGAAGGATTCAATCTCCCCCCTACTGCTCTACATCAAGAAAAGTCAATAGTCCTGGCAGAGCAGTGCAATCCTGTAAACTTGGGAACAGAAACAGAACCGCAAATCACTTTTTATGCCGAGTCTCTCCTAACAAAGGAATACGAATTGCTAATAAAATTCCTAAAAGAAAGAAAGGTAAACTTTGCATGGACCTATGCTGACATGCTAGGTTTGGATCCTGAAGTGGTGGTTCATCATTTGGTTGTTTACCCTGGAGCGAAACCAGTGAGACAAAAGTTAAGGAAAATGCACCTACAAATAGCCTTGCTAGTCAAGATTGAGGTTCAAAAGCTCATGGATGTTAGCTTCATATGCCTGATTGACTATCCAGAGTGGGTATCTAACCTTGTGCTAGTCTCAAAACTAAATGGGGGCATCTGCATCTACATGGACTTTAGAGATCTAAACAAAGCATGTTCTAAGGATGAGTTTCCACTACCCAACATTGACATGATAGTGGACATGACGGCCAGACATGAGATGCTGTCTCTAATGGATGGCTTCTTGGGGTACAATCAGATAATGGTCACAAAAGATGACCAGCATAAGACAACCTTTACATGTCCTTGGGGCACCTACTGCTAGAATGTGATGCCATTTGGGTTAATGAATGCAGGAGCTACATACCAAAGAGCCATGACACTGATCTTCCACGACATGATCCACAAAACTATCAAAGATTATGTGGATGACATATTGGCTAAATCAAACAAAAGGAAAGACCACATAGTGACCTTAAGTGTAATTTTTGACTAACTGGAAAAATACAAGGTCAGGCTCAACCCAAAGAAATGTGTCTTTGGGGTACAATCTGGAAAATGTTTGGGGTACATAGTTTCAATGAGGGAGATAGAAGTGGATCCCATAAAAGTAAAAGCAATCCTTGATATGGAAGCAACAAGAACACTAAAACAACTCAGAGGGTTACAAGGTAGACTCTAGTCCATTAGAAGATTCATAGCACAACTAATAGATAAGAAGATTGCCTATTCACACCTACTCCACAAGGGAGTAGCATTCAGGTGGGATGAAAAGTGTGAAAAACCATTCAAAAAGATCAAGGAATACCTACTTACACCACCTATGCTGATGCCACCAATCATAGCGAAACCATTGATTCTATACATCTTAGCAACAACAACCACCCTTGGTGCCCTTTTAGCCCAACATGATGAGAAGGGAACCGAGCGAACCATTTATTATATCAGCAGAACAATGGTGGGGCATGAGCTCAACTACACATCAATAGAGAAAGCTTGCCTCGCAATGGTGTTTGTAGCCCAAAAATTTAGACAGTACATGCTAGCTCATCAAATTAAGTTAATCACCAAGATAGACCCTCTCAAGTATCTACTGTCAAAGGCCATAGTAATAGGAAGAATAGCTAAATGGGTTATGATACTATCAGAGAATGATATTGAGTATGTAGAGTGAAAAGAAATCAAGGGACAAGTCATTGCAAATCAGCTAGCAGAGGCTCCAATATGTGCAGACAACCCACTTATATTAGAATTTCCAGATGAGCCCCTTTTCAATCTCGGTGTAGCCGATCATTGGAAACTATACTTTGACGGTTCCCACACACAACATGGATCAAGATCCGGTGTATTCTTCATCACCCCCATAGGGGGACAGTATACCGAGATCTTACAAGTTGGCATTCCCCTGTACAAACAACATTGCAGAATATGAGGCTTTAACCATAGGTCTCAAAATTGCAACATAGTGGAGAATCATGGCATTAAAGGTCTATGGAGACTCGCAACTTATCATCAACCAAGTCAACGGTGAATACCAAACTAAGGATGATAGGCTCACACCATACAAAAAGGTAGTAGAAAAACTCAAGAATCATTTATCGACATCACCTTTGAGAAAATACTGAGGGAAAACAATAGAGCAGTTGATGCAATGGCAACAATCGGATCCTTGCTAGATATCCCTCACAACGTCTCGAAACACAAATTCCTAGTAGAGTAGCTTCTTGTACCCAATTTCGAGGTACCAGAGTCAGAATATGCATGTGACCTCATTGGTCTCGGTGATCTTTGGTACCATGACATTTACACTTACCTAAAATTAGGAATCCTCCTAGCTGATATTACCCCAAACTTCAAGCGAACCTTTGTCAAAAGGTCCTTATGATTTGTCATCCTAGGAGAAACCCTCTTCCATAGAAGTATCGATGGAACCTTGTTACATTGCTTAAAACCTGAGGAGGCCTTGACTTCTCTAACTGAGGTACATAATGTCACTTGTTGTTCGCATTCGAGTGGTATGACCTTGGCTAAGAAATTGCTGGGAACTGGGTACTACTGGCCGACAATGGAAAGAGAGGCACATGACTTTGTCAAAAGATGTTTATAGTGCCAATAGCATGGAGACCTCATTCATGCACCAACTCAAGAATTTCATCCTATAGTTACACCTTGGCCCTTTTCCCAATGGGGGCTCGATCTCATAGGTAAAATCTCACCCACCTCATCCAATGGCCACAAGTTCATTATCACCGCCATCGAATATTTCATAAAGTGGGTCGAAGCAATTCCCATGACCTACATCATAAGTAAATAGGTATCAAGTTCATCTTGAACTACCTCATCTATCCATATGGTGGTCCCCAATCCATTATCTTTGATAATGGGAAACCCTTCAAGAATCAGGATGTCCATGATCTGTGTGAAAAATTCAAAATCCAACACTGCTTTTCCACCCCATATTACCCATAAGGCAATGGCCAAGCAGAAGCTACCAACAAAACTATCCTGAAGATCCTTAAGAAAATAGTCAATGACTCTGGTCATGACTAGAATCTGTAGTTAAACCCCGCCTTATAGACCTACCGCACTAGCATCTGCACGCCAACAGGTGCCACCCATTTTCCCTAGTCTACGGATCAGAAGCTATACTCCCAATTGAGATCGAGCTCCCATCCCTGAGAATATCTTTGAAAAACCTCATCATAGATGAGGAATACAGGGTCAGAAGACTAAATGAGCTAGAACTACTAGATGAACGGTGCATGGACACCCTCAATCATCTATAGGTCTATCAGAATCGCCTAAAACGGAGCTACAACAAGAAGATCAGGCAACACACCTTCCAAGTCAGTGACCTTGTGCTAAAAGAGAATCAAAAGAATGTAACAAACCTAAATAGCAAAGGAAAATTTGAACCCAACTGGCTGGGACCTTTCATCATCACTGCAAGCTATAAATCAGGGGCATATCAGTTATCAACACTAGAGGGTGAACCTCTACAGCAGCCCATGAACAGTTCTCACCTCAAAAAGTTTTATGCCAAAAAAATTGCAAGGTATAGATTCAAAAAATACAAAAACAATCAGAAAAAGTCTTGAAAAAATGGTTACCTTGATAAAAACCTGGCAAACAGGCATCTTGGTGACAAAATATATATATATATATATATATAAATCCAAAAAAAAAAAAATCAGAAAAAGAATTGAAAACAATAAAGAAAAAATTATCCTCTAGTCAAAACCACTTCGGTGGCACTTTGGACAAGTACCTTGGTGAAAACCTAGCAAATAGGCTCCAAGTGTAAATAAAGCACTCCCCATCGCTGAGGATCTACATGACTCACTCGCCCATTCCAACACATTTCAATAGATCATCCATCCACCCATTTGCTCGCATCCATACCATAGCCTAAGCTGATGCCCATATCATATTCCACCATAGTACTAGTTGGCATATTCCTAAGGTTAGTTTGTCCTACCTTTATCGAAGTAGTCTATTGCCTAAATGTTGGGGGCATGTCCTTGAAACAAGTAGTGGATCAGATTTGTGTATATATTTTGTTCTCTTCTCGAAATTCATCAAAAATCCAAAAACAATCAAAAAATTCGTCAAAAAATAAAAAAAATCCAAATCATTAAAAATCCAAAAACATGTTGAAATATCGCAAAATCTTCAAAAAATTCATCATTGAGTCTTGTCAATCTTTCACCTTTGCGAACTACATCGTCTCTGAGCTTGAACATAGGCAAGGTTGATCTTTGATCATCCCCCAAGATAGTAAGGTTAGTCCTTTAGGCGTTTGTTGCATTGGCAATCCATTTGCCCATCTAGTCTACATTTGGGTCATATCTTAGGCGTCCGTCGCATTGGAAATTTGTTTGCCTATCTATGTCATCGTTGAGTCAAGTACATCATCAGTCAAACTACATGGTCTCTGCATGTATAACGTAGGCAAGGCTAATCTATGGATCAGCTCCTGAGACCCCTACGATAGGTCTTTAAGTTAGTCTCTTCGTCATAAATCTTGAAAATACAAAAAACATTGAAAAATGTGAAAATACCAAAAAAAATTGTAAAACATCTAAAAATACCAAAAACAACCTCAAAATATCTGAAAAACCCAAAATGGTGCATCTATTTCATCTCACTTTCACTCACGATTATCATCACTCATAATAAAATCAATCATCACCTTCACCCTTTGGTAAGTCAGTCAAAAGAAAGTCTAGCAGGTTCCAAAGTGAACACCTAATTGTCAAAATTCCTGAAAGTATAAGTTAGTAAGCAAGCAAGTTGGGCAACTCGGAGTATCAATAGCTTATCACCAAAATCAGTCCCATGAAAACCCTGATCACAACATGCCCTAGGATGAAGCTTTCCTACGATGGACACAAGCATCAGGTACCCCTCATAGTAGTTTAGCCTTGGCTAGTGGTATGAAGAGCATTAACTTGTTTGTTTACTTTATTTTGGTCTTTTATTAACTTATCTTATCGTGCACTCATTCCAAGGACCTCTCGATGATGCCTAAACAAAACAGGTTTAGAGAGAAAGCAATGGGGCAATAATCATTATCTTTTTATCTACTATGCTTGTGGGATACTCTTGTAAAATAACTTAGTCATGTGTTCTTTGGTTTTTTTTGGAGGGAGGGTGTTTTAGGTATCTTGTTGACCACATAGGAAGGGTTGCTTTTCTATGTTTTGGCCCGAGATGTTTAGAATGTCCGAACTACATCCTGAATGAAGTATGTACGCTAAGTGTGAACAAGAATATACCTATCTAATTGTCAACTCAAATTCCATCACACTAGTTACAACACCATCTTGGTCCTTTATACCTTGATGCATCATACCTATGTGTGTTATCAAACATAAAGTAATTAGCCCTTTGAAAATCCCAACTCCTGGTAAGCAATATATCATCATCATTGGTAATAATGTTAACTTGTGTGGATCCTCCTTCCATCCATCTTATTCTTCTTATTCTTGTATCTTTACTAAAATTTCTACCTAAAATTGGTGTATTGAATTAAGGTATACACGAGACTACCCATAGTCGATGACTATCTATACATCGTCAGATATGTCTACATCAAAGAATTATCTTTCGTCCTCTAATCAATAGAGCCACTCCTCTCACATTTTATCATGATCTCGATCAGAAAATCATATGTTCTCATTCAATATCTCGAGGGAGCAGTATACCAGCATAATCCTTCCACTGGGGTAATAGTGGGGCATTCGAAAATTTTTTGAGAAATTTTGAACTTTGATCACAACAGTTTATTCTTTGAATCAATGCAACAAGTACATTGCTTCAAAGAGGGGTAAACTGTAGACATGGAAAATGTACAATTTTAGTTTGACACACTTGATCTTAATTATTAACAACATTTCTTCCTGAATCATACTCTCAACTTTTCATCATATTCTGCCTCTTAATTTAATGAGTCATAATTCATTTAATTAAGTCTTTCTCCTCCAATGATTAAATTAATCAATTCAATTTAGTTAATCTCACATTTATGTTTGATTAAATAAATCATTTTATTTGATTAAATTCTCTAAAGTCCTCTTATTAAATTAAATAAATTAAACCTTATTTGATTTAATCTGACATATTCCTCCTTGGTTAAATAAATCAAAACCATTTATTTAGTTAATCATTTCTTCTCAATTCTGATTTAAATTAATTCATCTATTTAAGTCAAAATTGTCAAATCATCTAATTCTTCATTAAATTAATCAAATCCTTGATTAAGTTAATCCTTCTCATTAAAATCCTCTAGAGAATGCAACTTTCACAATAAATCAATTATTTTGATTTATTTAATTCTCTATTTTCCCTCACATAGCATCAAAAGGGAATATTCCTTCATTTGAATTCAAAAATTCCAAGTAGACTTGTACATCCAACAAGGCATTCACTCCTCTTACATGTCCTTGTGCATTGAGCCAAGTGGCATTTATTTCATTCTTTCTTCCCTCTCACATGTCATTTATCAAATTTGAAATTCCACCTAATGGCACTTATCATGTACATTGACCAAAATGTGCTTATTCCTCAACCATTCACATCTTGACAAGTGGCACTTGGCCATTGGACATTGAATGATCCTACATTGCTCTATTTTATTCTCTCTTCCATTTTGGAAATCTATAAATTGTAGACTCCTCTCCTCATTCAACAAGACACAACTTTGAGTAAACTTACTATGCTCAAATTCACCTTCACTTCACAGATTTCAAGCAAGGCTATTCTCTTCATTTGAGAATTAATCTTTCCCATAACATCATTCAACTTGTTCAAGGATTGGGAAATGGTTGCTTACTACACAACAAGGTGGCACAAATCCACTATGAGATAAAGGGTTAATCATGTTTGCATATGCTTTTATTTACCTTCTATTTGTCTTCATTAGTTGCATTGTTTAACATGGTTAAATATTTCATAGGGATGTCTAAGTTTGTTGGTTTAAACTAACTTTTTTGCTAACATGAAATTGTTTAAGCCTCTCTGCAGATTTTAGCATCCACAGATTCAAACACATAACATATAAGATCTCTGAAAATAATTGCCTTACAACATCATCAATTTATATCCTAACCGAATACTTCTTACCCAATCCCTTTATAAACATATCCATCTATAACTACAATCAAGCATTTTAATTAATTCTTTGAATTAAAGCCAAAATGAAAGTCATACACACCACAACAATGAGATGAACACAATAACCCTTGATTATATTATTCAAAATTATGATATGCTTATACAAAGGAGAGACATGAGCTTGAAATGAATCATTATAACTCAAATGCTAGTATTGTTATGAAACATCAAACCTTCATAAACCCAAAACCCGACTACAGAATGACACAAAACCTAAATTGCATTTACACTAAAACAATCAGGCTTTACAACTTGCTCTACAACTATGCCTAGACTCGACCTCAAAATATCTAATTTGCCAACCCTTATTTCTAGCCTTGAAATCCTTCTTATAGAGAATGAAGGAGCAAACAAGCATCGGGCCAGAAAATACACATGTCACTGGTCAATTGGACCACCTTGTGACATTTCAAAAATATGATTACAATCACCAAGTCCTAGAGCATCTTCTTGTTAATTCCACTCATTAGGGAATAGCCGCTATATTTGCCAAACCTCAAAACCTGCGCCAAAAGCCTCTATGGAGACAAAACCATAATAAATTGCAAATATAACCGTTGAGTTGTTAGTTGTCGGTAGTAAACATTGTCTTACTCCTCTTTGGTTAAGTACTTATCCACCCATTTCTAATACTCTTCATCTGTTGGCCAATCAAAGTTCACCACCTCATTCACCTTAGTGTTGTAGGGTGTATATTTCACTACAACCTGATTGGCCTCTCTTTCAAAAGACTCTGAGAATGTGCTGGTATTAATTATTATGTCGATACTAATTATGAACAAATCATAACAAGAATCATCACAAATCAATTTGATTTGTGCATTAATAACTTCTTCTACCGTTTCCTACCACTGCTGCATTGTTTTAACATTTCCTTTTGCATCAGTTATGTCTGGAAAAAATGTATCACTCTAGTCATCAAAGCTCTTTACTAGCTCCCTAATTCTTCTACTCAAATCATCAGGTAGGGCTTGGAATCCCTTCAATGATTTCACAAATATTTGTGTAGGCTTCAATGACCGGGGCCTATTGTCTGCATCAAACCTAGAAGCCTTATACATAACATCTAGATTGTTGGCCCTAGGGATCCATTTCTTAGCCATAGGAAAAACTATTTCCTGATCTCTATTTATGTTTTTTATTCCATCCAAAAATAAAGAATATAAGGAAGGTATAGATGGTAATCTACCATCCACCTTCTCATTTAAATGCCTCAAAACTGTGTCCACCACCTCATTTTGTTTGGAAGTTGCACCATCCTCACTTGCCTTTAAGGCAGCCTATAATTATGTGATCTTATTTAACATTTGTTTCTTGGTGGGATCCACATAATAATCAACTTCTTCTTCAACTGGCCCTGGTGTAGGACTGAGAATAGGTGTCTAGATGGGAGATCTCAGAGTAGAAACAATTGGAGTAGTAGGGGGACAGATCCTGAAGTAGGAGGCAATGCTCTAATACCAGGAGCATTGGAGGATTCTCCTACCTACCCATATTTCAACCTATCTACTTCAGATTGTAGCTCAACATTCCTTTGTTGCATCCAACTATATTCTCCAATTATTATATTGTACTTCTCCATCAGACTCTTCTTTTTAGCCTCTTCTCTCTCAACTATCTTTTGGGCGAATTTGGCCATGTTTACTGTTAGGCTTGTAGCTTTCGTTGTTGACATTTCAGAAGCTCTCTTGATAATTAGGCCTCCCCTTAGGTTTGGACTAATATCAGTTACATTTGGTTTTCTTCCTTGGGGTGCCAATGCCCATATGGCCAGAGTTTCATACTCCTCACTGAAGGCAGAATCTTGCAAATCTACCTTAACCTCCTCTTTATTGTTTTGCATAGGATGCTTGGACTGTAAGATAGCATTGAATGATACAGCATCAGCTATGTCCCACTCATACAATTTTAGGACACTAGCTTGAGTCACAAGTCTCCTTCCTTCCTTAGGAGTGATGTTCTTGAATTCCTCCATTAGTTCGGCCTTGACCTCATCATCATTCCCCTGCTCAGACCTATCAGGTCTTGATTCACTTCTTCTCTTGCACTTATCCTAGTATTCCTCTAGTTTCATCCTCCAAATTAGTTGCAAGAATACAAGAGTCTTCACAAAGGCATCGTCATCTAAGAATGCCTTGTAGGCCTCCATCTTGACATCTTGTACACACTACCCCTTTATATCCATATCAGATAACACCAATTGTGTTGATCTAGGAGGGGAAGGGATACCAACCTACATGTCTTGATCAGTCACAATTATTTCATCCATCAGAGCCTCTTGTGTTTCCTCAATCTTTTGCCTCTTAGGGCTTGGCTCTGATCGTAGCACTGCAGGATCACCTCTTGGTGATAAATCTAGATCCACAATCCTCATCCCTCCAAGTGCTATGATCCTTGGGGCTAGTTGTGATGATGCTTTCACTATTTGTTTTCCCTTCTTATCCCCCTCATCCTCTTCACTACTATCATTCCTCTTTCTCTTGTATAGAGGTTTGTCAACTAGGGGCTAATAAGTTGGCCTTGTTTCCTCAGGCCTCACCTTTGGTCTTTGAATTCTAAAGTCCATTTCCAAATTTACCTTCTTGGTCATCAAGGTCCCCATGATCTCTTTAAAATTATCCAACAAGAAATAAATTCTCTCATGGAATGGAGTAAACTCCATTAATGGATCATATTTTGGATCCATTTTATGCACCATGGCTAGCAGTTTCTCATAAGCAATCCATTTTTCTTTATTCAATTCCTGCCTATTCAAATAAAACTCATTTTTGATTAATCCTTAGAAAAATTGAATTCATGTAAAAATATTCCACCTTTAATTCATTTCCTGAACAAGGTAAAGAATTCCTCAGGGTCATGTTGCCTCCTAGATCCACTCTTCAAATGATAATCATCAAAAAACCTTCCAAAGTGGACCCATCCTCCCTTGGAAAAGACAAAATCTGAGACAACAGTATAATAAGGGAAAAAATTCCCTTTTCCTCTCCCTATCAGGTTGTCTTCATGAATACAACCTAGTTTCCACATGACCTCATCAAATCCCATCCTTGATTGTACATTATATGACAGAATGTGAGAGGCTCCCTAGAAACCAAACACCCTTAATACAGTTCTCACGGGGTATTAGTATAATGTCACCCCAATTGTGGCAGACCTTTAAATTAGGCTTCCTCACCTTCGTTCAGAGGAAGTCATGCGAATCTTCAAAAAATATTGGAATATTTACCACTAACCTAGCTCTGAGTCTAGAGGCAAAACCTTTATAAAACTGCATAAAGCTGATACCTCCCCTATTGTAAGACAAATCTAAACTCCACACCTGTACTGGTAATCTCTCTCCATTCACCTCTTGCCTCAACTCCATCTTCTCAGAGAATAAGTCAGCATTCTTATACAAGAACATATGCATTAACAGGGAGTACCAGAAGAAAGGAGAGCTAACATCACCCACAAGCAACTTCAACAAACCATCATGTATCTTTTTTGCAAGAAGAGATGCATAGTCATACACCATGGAGAAGTTGGGATGCTGAATTTGAGCCCCCATGAACACATATGCAATGGGAATCACTATATTTGGGCTGAATCCTCAAATTTGGCACAATGAATAAAATGTTGCCAAAAAGTGATTGGTAAAATAGTTTAGCCTGAAAGGCTCCTAGTCATTTGGGCTGATATGAATCGTTGAACTGCCTAGCCTGTCAAGGTGAGGAAGAAGTAACTTTAATATGAAAAGCGGCTTTGACCTCACATATTCCTACTTCATCTCCTCTTAATCAATTTGGACCAAGAATGAGCTAGGCTCACTCAAATAAAAAACCTGTTGAATTTCAAATGCACTTATGCTTAGCAAAATCCCACCACCATTATCCCTAATTACCCTTGTAACTAGATCATAACGTGCTACCACTACTTTGAGTAGTTCCACATCAGGAAACACATTCGACACTGCTAGTTTCCCCATGTCGTATCTCCAAACATTAGAAAAGGGGTGGGGTAGGTTTCTTTGTCCATACCATAGTCTAAACATTTCCAGACCTGTCATTGGAACCCTAGCATTTGCAATATCATAATTTTTGCACACTAGTCCCTCGCCCAGGGTTCTTCCATTCATTAAAAATAAATCCCTTCTTCTGTCATTTGTCGATAATGGGAGTTGATCCAAAAAATCATCATATAAATTCCTTTGCAAATAATCAACATGGCCAGAGTGTTGCTTTGGTGGTGCCATCTCAAACAACTAGGGCTTCCTTAAAATTCAAATTCTTTAACAAAATAGGGTTACCTAGAAAATGAAATTACAACACAATTGTGCAATTTCTAACAATTCAAACGAACCAGTAACCCTACAACAATAATCAACAACCCCCGGACCAGCACACTACAACATTTCACAAGAATCACAGTCAAAAGAAAATAGTGATACAGAAAGTAACTCACGGGATTTCGTGCCTCACAGAGAGCCAAACCTTCATTGTGATTGCTTGAAAAAATTTATCTCTGGCTCTGAACTGCTTCGAAAATGCTTGAATGATTTTGTAGTGAAGATAGAATGAAATAAAATAATTTATGTCAATTGAATTCAGCCAATAGATGTCTCATCCGCAATTAAAGCTCATTTGCATGCCGCACCAATGGCTCCAATCGTATTTGATGTGAATTTAAACTTCAGCTGTCAATCTTTTATTTTTTTCAGATCATCAAATGAACACCTTCAAAGAGGCTAATGTAATCTCCATGTTAGCGTTGAGTGCCCACCACAATACACAACACCAAAGGGATACAAGTGGTACCAACCCATGATGTCGTAATCACTAAACATCCCGCATCTTTGGATCACGTGATTGCGGGCAACTATTGATTCCCACCATAGAAGATCATGCTCACTCACAGCAGGTAGCAGCACCAAACATAACCATCGAGAAACTTTTCATCAAGATTAAAACACCGTCGTCGATCTTGAGCACATGCATCTCACAGCTCTTTTAGTAACCCAAATTTTAACGTATTAAAGTACGATGTAAATTTTAAACACTCTATTAATCCTTCTTCAGCATTGACAGCTGAGACACGTGGCACTTTCCCGTGATATTGCAATCAGTTGAAACCCAATGGTGATGTCATCGCGAGATCATGGGGAATGGTCAGGATCTACCATAGGATGATTGACGGTCATTAAAATGTTTCCTACAAAATAAGATAATTATTAAAAAGGGGGAAAGGGGACATCGCTTAGGCTGACAACGAATGATGGCATAAGGTTGTTCTTAAAGCATGGGGCAAGGGCCGACCTAGACTTAGGAAATAATAAAATCAAGGTGAAATATTTAACACAATTTTTTAAAGGGGCCCAGCCTAGATGATTCAATGGGACATAAGTCATTTTAAAACCTCCCTCAAAAAGGTAATGATGAAATAGATCCAACCTAGGGTTTAAGATAGAACATTAGGATTTCATGAAGGTAAAAATAAAACCCCAACCCTAGGCTTCTTCAGAATAGCATGACAGACCAGTAATGTGGTAGAAAATTAATAGAACTCAAAGAATGAAATTTGAGGCTCCATCACATAGACCAAGGAGAAAGGGATGGAACCTATTGGTGTATGGATGCTTGTGCAGTAGGCCCATAAGGTAGGATTTAGCTACAGATGTCAGTCATGACCAACATCATTGATTATTTTCTTGAGGATTTTTAGGATGGTTTTGGTGGTAACTTCTGTCTGGCCATTTCCTTAGGGATAATACAGAGTGGAAAAGCGATGTTGGATATTGTATTTATAGCATAGGTCACGAACCTCTTGATTTTTGAAAGGTGTCCCATTATCTAAGATAATGGCTTGAGGGACACTGTAGCGACAAATTAGGTAATTCAAGGTGAACTTGGATATCTTCCTTCCTATTATGTAGGTCATGGGAATGGCTTCGACCCACTTTTTGAAATACTTCATGGTGGTGATGATGAATTTATGGCCATTGGATGAGGTGGGGGTGATTTTACTGATGAGATCGAACCCCCACTACGTAAAGGGGCATGGTTTGATAATGGGATTGAGCTTCTGAGGTGGTGCATGGATGAGGTTCCCATGCTACTAACATTGTAAACACTTTCTGACATAGTCATGTGCTTCCCTTTCCGTTGTGGGCCAATAATATCCTGTCCTTAGTAGTTTCTTGGCCAAAGTCATACCACTCGAGTGTGAACCACAAATGCCATTATGTACCTTGGTAAAAGTAGTTAGGGCTTCCTCAGTGTTTAGACAATGTAATAGGGTCCCTTCGATGCTCCTACGATATAAGGTATCTCCTAGGATGAAAAAACATGAATATTTTTTGACAAAATATCTTTTAAGGTTTGGGGTTATGTCAGCGAGAAGGACTCCTATTCTCAAGTAGGTGTAAATGTCATGATACCAGGGATCACTGGGACAAACAATTTCACACATGAATTCAAACTTTGGTACCTCGAATGTTGGTATGAAAAGCTTCTCTATGAGGAATTCCTGTTTTGGGACATTGTGCGGGATCTCTAGGAGCGATCTGATCATGGCCATGGCATCCGTTGCTCTGTTGTTTTCTTTGGGGTTAATTTTTCAAATGTAATATCAATGAATGACTCCTTAAGTCTCTCTACCAATTTCTTGTATGGAGTTGGTTTATCATCCTTTTTTGATATTCATTGTTTACTTGGTTGATTATGAGCTGTGAGTCTCCATATACCTTAAGAGCCATAATCTTACATTGCACTATGATCCTCAACCCTATAACAAGAGCCTCATACTCTGCGATGTTGTTTATGCATGAGAATGATAGTTTGTAGGATTTAGTTATGCAGTCCCCTTATAGAGTGATGAAAAGGATTCCCACTCCTAACCTATGTTGTGTGTAGGATCCATTAAAATACATTCTCCAATGATCCAATACACTGAGGTTAAAGATTGATTCATCGAGAAACTCTGAAAGCAATGGATTTTCTGCATTTATGGGTTCCTCTGCCAGTTGGTATATGATTGCTTGTCCTTTGAGGGGCTTGCATTCAACAAAATCAATTTCATGCTCAGTTAGGATCATAACTCACTTAGTCATCCGTCCTGTGAGAGTTGGTTTGGAGAGTAGGTATTTTAGTAGATCTATTTTTGTGATGAGCTTGATCTAGTGTGCTAACATGTAATGTCTGAAATTTTGAGTGGAAATAATGATTACTAGATAGGCTTTCTCAATAGGTGTGTAGTTTAGCTCATGTCCTACCATAGTCCTGTTGATGTAATAAATTTCTATCTCCCTTTTGTTTTCATCATGCTAGGCTAAGAGAGAATTGAGTGCTATTGTTGTTGTTGATATGTATAAGATTAATGGTTTTCTTGGAATTGGAGGCACTATAACTGATAGTGTGAGTAGGTATTCCTTAATTTTTCTAAATGCCTGGTCACATTTCTCATCCCATTTTTATGCTACCCCCTTGTGGAGGAGATGAGAATATGGGATCTGTTTGTTTTCCAACTACACTATGAGCCAGAAAATAGACTAGAGTTTTCCTTGTAGGCATGTCAACTACTTCAATGTTCTGGTTGCTTCCATTTGTAGGATTTCCTTGACCTTGGTGGGATCTACCTTGATTCCTCTCATTGACATGATATACCCCAGGAGCTTGCCAAATTGTACTCTGAAAACACACTTCTTTGGATTAAGTCGGACCTTATAATTTTCTAATCTATCAAAAATGGAACTCAGAGTTGATATATGGTCTCGTCTTTTCCTTGATTTGGCCAATATGTCATCCACATAATATTCCATAGTCTTATGAATCATGTCATGAAAGATCAGTGTCATGGCTCTTTGATAAGTTTCTCCTACCTTCTTTAGCCCAAATGGCATCATATTCCAACAATATGTCCCCCATAGACAAGTGAACATTGTCTTGTGTTGGTTTTCCTTTACTATCATGATCTAATTATATCCTAAGAATTCGTCCATTAGTGATACATCCCATGTCCAACTGTCATATCCACTATCATGTCAATGTTTGGTAGTGGAAATTTATCCTTGGGACATGCTTTGTTCAAGTCTTTGAAGTCCATGCAGATACAAATGCCCCTAGTGGGCTTTAAAATAGGTACTAGGTTTGATACCCACTCTAGATAATCAATTAGGCGTATGAACCCTGCATCTAGGAGCTTCTGAAATTCCATTTTAACGAACAAGGCTATCTAGGGATGAATTTTCCTCAGATTTTGTCTTACAGGTTTTGCTTCAGGATATACAACTAAATGATGAACTACTACCTCTGGATCAAGCCCAAGCATGTCAGCATAAGTTCATGCAAAGTTTACATTTCTTTCTCTTAGGAACATAGTTAGAAGTTCTTGTTCTTCTGTGAGAAGTGACTCGGCATAAAATGTTATGTGTGGTAATTCTTATGTTCCCAGGTTGTCTAGATTGCACTGTCCTACCAAGATTAATGACTTTTCTTGATGAAGGGCACTGAGGGTAAGATTCAATCCTTCATTCTCCAGCACCTCAGAGAGGTTTTCACCATTGGATGCATCTTTTATTTTTACTATTTTTGGGTCAGAGAGTGCCACATTGTGGTTTTCACTAAAATACCTTGAGATTATTATCAATTTCTCATTTTTGCGACTGAAGGATTCAATCGTTTCCCCATAATAGTCTTGTGTATCAAAAATGATGTCAAACCCAGCTTTATGATCTCTATATGATATCGTGTCTCACAATCCCATGAATTTTGAGAGTGCCTCATCATTTTAAAACGTGTCTAGAATCGGTGGCCCTCACTGGTTGTAATTGATGAGTTGGGGATAGATCAAGTTTATTTCGTGGGTTTGGTGGTTTGACCCAAAAGACAGGGTGCTAATCATGAGTAGGGAGGAATCTTCAAAAATCATGGGTAAGTCAATTATGGTATCCTCATCATCACTACTACTAAACACATCGGTTACATCAAAGGTAAAGTTGTCTATGACTCTACCTATGGATACGAGTAACTAAAGGGTGGTTTTCCATAGTTGAGGGGGAGTCTTGACTACTTTGACTAAGGGAATTTTTCCATGTATGGTTACACTTGGAGGGGTACACCCAAGGCCAAGATTTTTCATTCATTTCTCCACAATGATAGGTTGCAATCGACCATTGTTGTTCTTTCCTAGACTTACATTCCTGTTATAGCCCATGCCCAACATTAATTGATAGAGGAGACTAGATACATCTCGCTCATCCACCACTTCTTGGCCTAGATCACCCCACCTCTTGAATTGAGAGGGATCTACCTTGAAGGTTTGAGTTGTTGTATTGGTGGGTTGTGGTTGTTTGTGTGATCTAGGGGATTGAGGTAGCTCCCCAACCACACAAGCTCCCTTCTTCATTTTCTATTCGGCACATCCACTATCTTGGACTATAATCTTGATGTTAGATATGTCAGGGATGGCGGGTGTCTTTGTCCTAGAAGTGGAGGCTATTTTGGATGGATCTATATATGGAGTTGAGGGGCCTTCATCGTTCTTTGGGACTTGGGGGATTTTATAGTACTTGGATTCTAGGTTCTTGCAGTAGGTGAAGGGCTTAGGATCACCATAGATTGTGACCTATTGATTTTGGTATGAAAACTTGATGCATTGATGGAAGGTTGATGCAACTACTTGCATCCCATGGATCCATGGGTGCCCTAGGAGGATATTATAAGGTAGATCAAGGTCAAGCACTTGACATGTAGTCTCCATAACGGCTGGCCCTACTTGAATAGGGAGTTAAATAGGGTTAGGAAAAATTCAATTATGGAACGAATTTTCCTAATGCCAAGTATCAGACGAGAAGAGAGATATGTATTATAATTTTTACAAATTAAATTTCATTAAGACACACAAGAAAGAAATAAAAACTTGAGAAATGAACACACAACATAATTGACACTAGATTTATGTGGGAAAACCCTTATGGGAGAAAAACCCACCACACCAAAGAAAGATCACTTGTATTACAGTAATCAAATTACATACAAGTTATAGACTCTTCTTTTCAAATGACAATTCTATAGCAGCAACATTTCCCTGATCAACCTTGTATCAAATTACACTGTTACAATACATTCATTCAAAATACAATGGAATTCACTCACTGATCATTCAACGAACCAGCCAGACCAGACCCATGGCCAAACTGTTCATCACTTGCTGAAGATGTTTGCTCATTTCCCACAAGAAAACAGTCACAAAAGTTCAACTACCCAATCGGTTCGCATTTTGTATCGCTCACTGGTCCAAGACAGAACACGTAGGACAAATGCTTTGTCAACCAATTTCAACTCTATCACTGATCAATGAGACAACAGATTGTGTCGAACTGATGTCAAACTGGCCACAAGCTATCACACATGGCACCGGATCCTATTGTTCAAACTTTGGTGAAGTCTCTCTGATCTCAAGACCATTGGCAAGATAATCACTATCACCAACACACTGAGAAGTCACACCAATCGTTCATGTCTCCTTGATGTCATAATGAACACTAAGACCGTACATATCGGCAAGAGTCATGCCGACCGTTCACCAAGAGCAGATCCATCAGCGAGAGAAACACAATCAACAGGAGATTAGGAGGTCACGTCAACAACATAATTATCCTTGATGTCTTCATCACCAAGACTCTCCTTGATGATGTTCATCGCCCAGACATTTTCCATTGGAGTGAGTTGGAGATGTCACCCTGACTGTTCTAGTCATGCCGATATTACTGAGACAATCACCAGGTCACGCTGATGTCGCCAATACTTCTGTCGTCGGAGTAAGTTTGGAAACTCACTCTGATAGATCATGTCACCCCGATGGTTCTCATCACCAAGATAGATCCAAGGTCACAGTGATTTGATCTCTCCAAGATAGTTTCTCATCGGAAATAAATTCCAAAGGTCTCATCAATATCGCTCTTTCAGGAGTTCAATGTCAGTAAGCATTGAGGCACTTTTTCCAACAATCTCCCACTTGATGGAGAATCTTACTGACACCTCTAGAGCACAACAAAACTACTGAGTTTTATGGGTACCAAGGCCCATTGAATTGGTACACCACCTATATTTTTCTGTGCTCACTGGTTTTGTCAATGCATCTGCAACATTTTCTAGAGTATCCACCTTTTCTAAAGAGACCTTTCTATCCTCCTTGATATCTCATGAAAAGTGATACTACACATCAATATGTTTCATCCTAGCATGGAAAGTAGGATTCTTTTCCAGACAAATAGCACTCTGACTGTCATAGTAAATTGTAATTTTCCCTGCATCAAACCTAGTGTTAAAACACAAACGTTTTAACCAAATTGCTTCTTTACAGGCATGAGTTGCTTCCATGTACTCATCTTCCATAGTGGACAAAGCAACTACAACTTATCACTTTCTCATCCAACTAATTGCACCACCATTCAACATGAAAGTATATCCACAGTTGGACCTTCTACTATCAATGTCCCCTACCCAATCGAAATCCACATATCCACGAATGTTGAGAGTCCTCTATGATCCAACCAAATATTCATGGTAACACAGAGCATAGTCTGAAGTGCCCCTCAGATATCTAAACACTCTATTTACATCATCCCAATGTGTCCTTCCTAGATTCACCATAAACTAACTAAGAACTCCCACTACTTGGGCAATGTCTGACCTTGTACAAACCATTGCATACATTAAACTACCAACTGCACTAGCATAAGGCACTTTGGCCATGTCCTCCATCTCCATAGGATATTTTGGAACATCTTCAACAGATAGCTTCATTTCCTGCAAAACTAGAACTAGCTACTTGCAATCATTCCTACCAAATCTCTCCAGAATAGTATTAATATACTTACTCTGGCTAAGCCAAATATTTATGCCCTTTCTGTCCCTTATTATTTCCATCCCTAGAATATACCTAGCTTCACCAAGATCTTTCATTTCAAACATTATAGACAACTGATATTTTAGATCATAAATCATTAACTTACTATTTCCTATGAACAACATATCATCAACATAAAGGGAAATAATAAGAATCCAATCATTTTGAGTCTTGTAGTACACACAATGATCTAATTTTGATCTTAAAAATCCCAAAGACAAAACAAATGTTTCAAATTTCTGGTACCACATCCTAGGTGATTGCTTCAAACCATACATAGATTTTTTCAATTTTCAATCTAGATTTTCTTTACCTTTTCTCACAAAGTGCTCAGGCTAGGACATATAGATTTCTTCTTCAAAATCACCATGAAGAAACATTGTCTTCACATCCATCTACTCAATCTCCAAACCATATGTTGCAGCAAGTGATAAAATAAATTTGATATATGTCAGCTTAGCTACAGGAGAAAAAAATTCCCCATAATACATTCCCTCTACCTGGGAATAACCCTTCGCAACCAATCTTGCTTTATTCTTTTCAAAACAACCATCCAGACCAATTTTCTTTTTAAACATCCACTTGCATCCCACTGAATTTCTACCTTTAGGCAATGGCACTAGATCTCAAGTATCATTTTTCTTTAATGATGCCATTTCTTCATTCATAGCTTCCAACCAGGAATCTAAATCAGACATTTTAGTTGCCTCTTTTACAGTCCTACGCTCATCCGTGTTAGTAATAAAAGCATAGGCACAACTAGAATCTAACATAGAGAATTCGTACCTATCGAGTTGTTTCTTCTCATCTGTAGACCTCCTCATAGGCTAAGGTTGAGGTTGTGGTTCTTCTTCTTGTTCACAACTCTTAGAGCTTCTCAAAATCTCCTCAATTTCAGGTACACTTTCAATGTGTTGTTCCTCTTTTCTTGGAGTTAGAGGTATCTCAACAACATCATTCTTCTTCTCCTCTTCTTTCATCCTTGACTATAGATCTACTAAAGAAGGTTTCAATTCCCGAAAGATAACACTTCTGCTTCACAATACCTTCTTATTCACAAGATTCCAAAGCTTGTATCCTTTCAAACCAAGGCCATACCCAATGAAGGTACATTTTTCAGCTTTGTTGTCCAATTTATATCTTTTCACATCTGACAAATAAACATATTCTTCTCAGCCAAAGACATGAATATGTCTGAGAGAGGGCTTCTTACCAGACCAAGCTTGACTGTAGATCTACTAAAGAAGGCTTCATTTCCCAGAAGATAACACTTCTGCTTTACAATACCTTCTTATTCAAAAGATTCCAAAGCTTTTATCCTTTCAAACCAAGGCCATACCCAATGAAGGTACATTTTTCAGCTTTGTTGTCCAATTTATATCTTTTCACATCTGACACATAAACATATTCCTCTTCTTTCATCCTTGACTGTAGATCTACTAAAGAAGGTTTCAGTTCCCGAAAGATAACACTTCTGCTTTGAAATACCTTCTTATTCACAATATTCCAAAGCTTGTATCCTTTCAAACCAAGGCCATACCCAATGAAGGTACATTTTTCAGTTTTGTTGTCCAATTTATATCTTTTCACATCTGACACATAAACATATTCTTCTCAGCCAAAGACATGAATATGTCTGAGAGAGGGCTTCTTACCAGACCAAGCTTCCATAGGTGTTATATCAACAAGTACCGAAGAAGGTGATTGATTCAATAAGTAACATGTTGTAGCCAAACCTTATCCCAACACATCTAATCCAGACCAGCATTGCTCAACATACTTCTTCCCTTCTCCATCAATGTCCTATTCAACCTTTCAACAACTCCATTTTGCTGCGGAGTGTAAGGCATTTTCTTATGCCTCTTAATGCCATGGTCTTTGCAATACATTTCAACTCATAAAAAAAAACTCACCACCATTGTCAATCCTTAGACACTTTATTTTTCTTCCAGTTTGATTTTCTACAAGTTTTTTAAATTCCTTAAGACGACTGAACACTTCTAATTTACTTTTTTAAAAATAGACAAATGCCCTTCTCGAATAATCACCAATAAAAGAAACATAATATTTAGACTTCGATAATGAAGGAGAATCCACTAGAACACACACATTAGAATGAGTTTAATCCAGAACACCAGAAGATTTATGAGGACTAGAGTAAAATGAAACATGGTGTTTTTTGCCATAGATACAATGTTCATAGAATTAAAAATCGAGATTACAATCATCAAGCCCCTGAACCAGGTTTTTATTCTTGAAGGATTTCAAACCTTTTTCACCAATGTGACCGAGCCTCTGATGCCAGAGCATAGTCTTTTATGTTGGAAGTTTCACTTCCAAGGAATTTTCTCCAATAGGAACATTTTGATTCTTCTCTTTACGAACAACCTTCTGTGACTTTTCAGAGACACTAGTACATTGAACAACCAGTGCATCCAACTTGAATAGAGTACCAATTCAAGCACCCCTAGCCAACACCATCGAGCCTCTAGTCATTTTACAACCATTGTTAGAGAATGAGACTTGCACTCCAACATCATTCATCTTGCTTACAAAAAGTAAATTCTAAGCCAGACCTAGTATATGCATTATGCCATCAATTCCTTTAATTATACCATCAAGAAACTAAATTTTGACTTTTCCATGACCAACTATCTCCAGAGATGAATCACTTTCTAGATACACCTTTCCACCATCACATTCTTCATACTTAGTAAAATAGTCTCTATGAGATGTCATGTGAAATGATGCTCCAGAATCAATCAGCCAAACATCATCTGATGCCTGAGTTGCCAAGGCTGCAATAAATGCATTTGCATCACTCTGAGAAGAATCATTGTTAGAAGAATTCTTCTTCCACTTCTTTTTCTCCTCTTTGAAATCCTTTTAGAAATGACTAAGCTTCCCATAGTTCCATCACTTCACCTTAAACTTCTTACTAGGAGACTTTGATCTCCCTTCTGATTTCGATTTGGACTTCTTGTCCTTTTTCTTGCCTTTTCTTTCGATCTGCCTCGAACAACAACAGGCTCCTTTTCCATCTCAGAAGATTCCCTTCTCATCTCTTCTGATAACAAAGAAGCAACCACATCCTCAATTTTAAAAGTGGTTGTTTTGCTTCCAAGCACCATCACCACCATCACCAAGTGATCCCAAGAATCTGGCAAAGAACATAACAAGAGCATACAATGATATTCTTCTTCAATCTTCACACCTAAAACTGTTAACTAGGAAATCAACATGTTAAAGGTATTTAAGTGATCAGCAAAAGACGTTCCTCCCTCCATATTTAAAGAGTATAACTTATTCCTCAAGAACAAATTATTTACCAAGGACTTGCCCTAATAAATACATCCCAGTATTTTCCACAATGTAGAGGTTGTCTTCTCTTCATGAACGTTTAGGAGAACATAGTCTACCAAATAGAGTCTTATCAACCCTTTTTCTTTTTGATATGTGAGATCCTAATATTCTTGCTTCATGGCTGTAGGTTCCATTCTAGACACAACAATCCAAAGAGCACGATCCACAAATAGGTCTTCCATTTTAAGTTTCCACAACTCAAAATTGTTGTTATTGAATTTCTCAATTTCAATCCTTCTAGACGTACTTGTCATTGCCATCTTAATCTGTAATTAGAAAAATTCAAGACTTCTACAAACCTCCCATTGAATAGAAATTGACACAAAAAACCAATCTACCCACAAGGATAACACAACTGGCCAGGCTCTGATAGCACTTGTTAGGAAAAATTCAATTGCAGAACAAACTTTCCTAATGCCAAGTCTCAGAGGAGAAGAGAGATACATCTTTTAATGTTTACAATTACAGTTCATTAAGACATGCATGAAAGAAATAATAAAACTCAGAAATAAACACACAACACAATTGACACCAGATTTACGTGGGAAAATCCTTACGGGAGAAAAATCCACCACACCAAAGAATGATCACTTGTACTATAGTAATAAAATTGCATACAAGTTATATACTCTTTTTTTTAGATGACAATTCTACAGCAACAATATTTCCTGATCAACCTTGTATTGAATTACACTATTACAATATATTCATTTAGCATACAATGGAATTCACTCACTGATTATTCAACTAACCAGCCAGACTAGAACCATGACCAAACTGTTCATCACTTGCTCAAGCTCGTTGTTTGTTTCCTATAAGAAAATGGTCACAATAGTTCAACTACCCAATCGGTTCACATTCTATATCGCTCATTGGTCCAAGATAGAACACGTAGGAAAAATGCTTGGTCAACTGATTTCAACTTTATCACTCATTGGTGAGACAACAAAATGTGTCGAACCGATGTCAGACTATCCATAGGCTATCACACATAGCACCAACTCCTATCGATCAGACTTTGGTGAACTCTCCTTGATCTTAAGACCATTGGTAAGAAAATCGCTATCGCCAACACACTGGGAAGTCACACTGATCATTCATGTCTCTTCGATATCACAAAAAAAAAAAAGACCAAACATATTGGCAAGAGTCACATCAATCATTCACCAGGAGTAGATCCATCAGTGAGAGAAACACCATCAGCAAGAGATAAGGAGGTCACACTGACAGAATAAGTCTCCCCAAAATTTTCATTGCAAAGACTCTCCTCGATGATGTTTGTCACCCAGACATTTTCCATCGGAGTGAGTTGGAGATGTCACCTTGACTGTTCTGGTCATGCCAATATCGCCAAGACAACCACTTGGTCATGCCAACATCACCAAGACTTCTGCCATTAGAGTAAGATTGGAAACTCAGTCTGATAGATCATGTCACCTGATGGTTCTCATTGCCAAGATAGATCCAAGGTCATAGTGATCTGATCTCTCCAAGATAGTTTCTCATCGACAAGAAATTCCAAAGGTCTCACCAATATTTCTCTTTGAGGAGTTCAATGTCAATAAGAATTGAGGCACGTTTTCCAACAAATAGTGCCCTGAGACACTCATTCTTGATCATCATAAGCCATGATTGTGCTACCCTTTCCTTTTTCAATGGAATCTTTAGAGAATACCAGATTCTTTACGAACTTAAGAGAATAGATATTTAAACCGGCACCCCCATCCACCAAGACCCTCTTAACTTGGATTTTAAGAACCAAGACTTCAAGGTGAAGTGCATGGTTGTGAGATCGTTGGGCAGGGAAGTCCTGATCAGAAAATGTGAGGATATTTGGGGTGATAATGTTTTCGACCATCACTTGGAATTCTCCATATCAAGATTGGTAGAGATGGTGGATGAAGCCAATGCTTCCTCAAGGATTTCTCTATGGGTGGATGAAATATTCAGCAACTCCATGATGGAGATTTGAGTGGGTGTTCTTTTCAATTGGTCCAAGACATTGTAGCCATAGGGAGCGGATTTTGCATTGGAGATGGATGCCCTAGGTGGATGTGATGACCTAGCAATGGTGACTTTTCTGCCACATGTGGTGAGTCCACAATCAACATTGGCTCCTTTGATGCTAACAATAGTGACCAATTCATCTAAGGATGCGACAACTCCTTCATACATGAGGTTCACATTGCCATACTTTTTCTTCCCTTTGTTATTTCCCTGGTAATGGTTCGACATCTGATTTGTGTAGATCTTTAGATCTTGATTTCTAGTTGGTTGCTCCACATTTATGATCTTATCATCAATGAGGTCTTGGATGAAATTTTTTTAGTTTCATGCAATTGGTTGTTGTGTGCCCCTTGATTTTATGATAATCACAAATGAAATTTTCATTGTACCAAGGTGGTTTCACCATGGGCTCTTGATACTTCTCAAAAGTGGGGATTTTAATGATTTTCTTGTCTACCAATTTTGTCATGATGGATTCGACTGATTCCCCAAGAGCAGTAAAATTTCTCTTGGGGGGATATTTGTTTCATGGAGGTGGTACCCCTTGATTATTCAAGTTGTTGATTTGATTTTTGGGAGGTGGTTGTGACACTGTATTGGTCTATGTGTTGTTACAATTGTTGTTTTGTGGTTGATGATATGATTGGATGTTATACTTTGGGACACTAATCATGACCCTGGTGTCGACCACACTGTCCTTGTGACATTATTGTTCTTCGCCCACGTGTGATGTTTTTCATTATAGCTAGTGGATGGGCGATTGTCTTGAGGTTCAGGATATGTGGGTGTACCCCCTTATGCAATAAGGGCCCATTCAATGTTGAGAACCTTGGGGATCAACTGGTCATATGTGGTGATTCACTACATCTTGAGATGAAATGCCAAATTTTTCTCAAGATTGGCAATGATAGTACAAATTTGTTGCTTCGACTGGCCTTGGATCGCCATCGTTGCAAGAAGGAAGTGAATGATTCTCCTTTTCCTTATGTCAGCGCAGATAGTTCCTCTAGACTAGCATCCATGTCAATGTTGAATGCATAATTCTTTATGAATGCATCTACAATCTCTTGGAATGTTTTGATGCTCATAGGTAAGCGAGAAAACCACTCCATGGTAGGGCTAGCCAAGCTTTGGGGAAACAACCAAATTAAATATGTATTGTTGTATGTGACTTCCATGCAATTTACTTGGAATTCCCTGATGTGATCTTTAGGGTTTCCCAATCCATGGTATTTTTCAGACTTAGGGATTTCAAATCCCTTTGGAAATGGTATCATTGCAAGAATCCTATCAAAAGGATAGGGACATAGATTGTCAAGTGTCCTTGTTGTTTTTCCTGATTGGAGATCAAGCACTTGCTATGAGAAAAGTTTGATATGTGTTGTCACATTTTCTTGCAGACCAAAAGGTGGAGTAAATGTGTTTTGAATTGGTTGAGGTGTTTGATTGGTGGTGGAATGTTGGTGGGATTTTTTTGTAAGCTTTGATACATGATTAAGGCTTGTTGATATGCTTGCATTTTCTGTTGCACCAACAATGCTTGTTGTTGGTCCTATTGTTGTGTTAACAATGCTTATTACTATTATGCCAAGAAAGCTTGTTGTTGAGCCACTTGTTGTTGTGCTTGATAATCATGTAGGGCTTGTTGATATGCTTATTGATGGATTTCTTGCAATTGTGCCTGGTATTGTGCTTGTGCTTGCACCTGTTGAGCTTGATATTAGGCTTGAGCTTGAGCCTGTGCTTGTTGGGTTACTTGTGCAGCCCTAGCAACCTATGCAACTTGAGTGGTTATGAGTGGCTTAAGTGGCTTGAGCTGCTTGCAGAGCTTGGGTGGCCTATTGTCGTTGGATTAAAGCTTGGGCTTGGGAATCTTGTTGCACCTATTGCACTTGTTGTTCCACCAATTATGCTTGCGCTGGTTGAGCAGCTAGCTATGCAGCTTGATGATTTTTTTGAAGTGCCTTTTGATAGGCAGCCTATTGAGATCCTTGCAATACGGTGGTGAATGAGTTTTCCATGTTGGGTTTTGGCGATGGGGGTGGTGGATTAGGAATAATGTTTTTTTTTTGTGATGAGAGGTATCGTTGTGTTAATGATTGGATTTTGGGCAGTGGATGGCATGATTGGGATGCTTGGTCCTTGGGTGACCATGTTTTGAGATGTTCGGAGAATGGTAGATGATATGTTGATCGTTGGGGTTTCTTGAATAGTTGACACCTATTGTTGTGATATTGATGGCAAGGTTGGAGGATTCAGTATGATTTTTTGATTAAGGATAGGGGGTTTCTTGGATTTTGTTGAGTGATGATTGGTAAAGGTGGAAGGCCCAACCCAAGGGGTGATGCGAATGTTAATGGAAATGGTGGGAATGGTGGTGTATTCCCTTGGAAAAGTGATGATGAGGAGGAATCGAGAATTCCCCCTACTCTGAACAATTCACCCTCTCCTTGTGAGATCATGGGTAGAGAGGTTTGTATACTGAGGGGATATGTCGATGTTGGATGAAAAGAAGTTGGATTGGTGGAATCATGAAATGTGAGTGGAACATATGGGTGTAAAGTTTTCATGAGGACAGACTGATCCAGTATGGTGTTTGCATCCATACTCACAAGGGTATGTGTTTGAAGTGCATGAAGCAATGAGCTTCCCTTGTTAACAATCGATTGAGTTGGAGCAATGGATGATGTGATTTGCGGGAAACTTTGGGTGATGCTTTGAAATGGAGGTGTGGATGAGATTGGGGGCATGATCCCAAGAGGCCTCTCCACAATAGCACTTATGTCATAGTCAGAAGGGATTTTGGCCCCTTTTGCTAACTCAAGCATGTATAGAGAGGGACTAAGCCTCAACATGGTGTTGAAAATTCTACAATTCTAAGGATTTTGAACCATTTCAATGATTTGATCATGTGTCTTCCCTAATACATTGTTGGTGATGTCCTCCACTTGACCCTCCTCTTGATTATTTTGTGATAATGGAGGAATATTGGTTATGGGATTGCTCAATCCAACAAGATTCATTTCAGGAGCGGTCTAGCTTAGATCACTCAAATTTTATGTTTCTTTGTTGATTTCCATGTTCTTGTGTTGCGATCTAGTTTGCACCATAAAAGAGGGGTCAATTTTCAAGAATGTGTGAGATGAACCTCTAATTATTTTAAACTGATCTATCTTTAGGCACAAAAAGAGAAGAAATAGGATAATTAAGGATCAAAGGGGGTTGATGAGATAAATAGAAGGTGGGTGATACGAATGATTGAACTCTTTTGAGAAATCTTGAAGGAGATGTTAGACTTTTAAGGATTTGATTAGATTTTGATTTGGTTTGGTTTGATCAGAACCTTGGCTTGATTGGATTTTGATTTGGATAGTGAGCTCATAAACTCTAAGAGGTTGGATGTTGTCCTAGAGTAGACTTGTACACAAGATGATAATTTGACTAAGCGTGTAAAGAAGGATTCATCTAAAAACTCCTAGCCAAACAAGATGATTTTGATTTGGTTTCACTTTTGGATAATGAACTTATAAACCTTCGAATGTTGGATGTTATCAGGAGGTAGAATTTTTCACAAGGATTGATAATTTGATAAAATATGTGGAGAAGGATTCATATACACATATCTAACCAAACAAGATGATTTTGATTTTTCAAAAGGTCTAGCATGAATGATGTTTTCAAGATTTCCAAGAGTTGTTGGTGAAATGATTTTTTTATTTTGATGTTTTGAGGGAAGGATGAGAATGATGATTTTGATCCTAGATTAGACCTAGATAAAAATCCTTTCTATAAGACCTCAGTGTTGAAGAACATGCTTGGTACTTCCTATGTAAGAAATGAAAACCTTTGAAAGATACTTGGATTTTGTTGGCAATAAAACTTATACAATTTGGGATTGTTCCTTGAAGCTTTCTTGTAAAAATTCTAAACCAACCTTTCTCTAACTTCGCAAAGCCTTGAAAGATGTTCTTCACGAGCTTTTGGACTAAGACTTTTGAACTTTGGTTTTCGGATTTTGATCTTTCGAGAAATCATTTCGAAGAATATATGTGTGGGGTTCAATTATTTCTTAGCTTTTTTTAATAACTTATTTTTACCACAAACACTTCTTGATTAGATTTTCAAACTTGATGTCTAATGTCCTAACTTTTTCTCATCTCACAAAGTCCATTATGTGGAGAATTGAGAAAATTAAGGCAAAAGTTTCCTAATGTTGAATTTAGTGAGAACAAATTATGATAAAACCCAAGTACATAGATGCCTCTAAGGATGAAATATCTAGGGCAAGCAAGAGCACTTGAATTCATCAAAGGTATTTTCTTCCCTAAAGGGTTTGAAATTTTGAGGATCTTGTGAATGCTTGTTTTCAAATTTTTTGAGATCCAAGAAAAGTGTTCTGATTCCAAGAAAATGCACAATCCTAGGATGAAAAAGACATTATTTGTTGGGTTCCCACTTGGATAAATCCATCTATGCTTACTCTTAGTGGATGATTAGATGCTTGACCAAACAGGCTCCCGCTTATAGTGCACTCACTTCTCAGGTCAACCAAGCATCAGTACCCATGAATATCCCATGGCATACTTCTCATCTCTACTAAAATCCATAAGAATGTGGGGTGGATTCCAAATGACCATTCTTGCACCAACAAACAGTTAAGGATTTTGGCCTTTCTAAACAAGGGATTTCAATGTGGTCATTCCATTCATGGAGGACCATCCATATGATAAGAGACCATTGCTTCCCTTCTTGTCAGAATGATCCTTGTGATACTAAAACTTTCCTTGAGTACTAACACTTATATAAAGGTTGGAAGTCACTTGGCTTTAGCATGTTACTAGTTGGGTCATTCCCTTGGGGTGAGTACTTTTTCCCACCAAGGAAGGCCTCTAATATAAACAAAAGCAAGCAAACATATCCGTAGTTTGATTGATCTTTGTTAAGAAACAAAGAAAGAACACTCACGATATGATCCACTCACACTCGCAAGATTTGTTCAATTTTAGGCACCCAAATTGAAATGTGGAGGAAATCACTTACACATCTTAATATCACAAAATAAATTTTGATTCTCAAGATCACTATGAAGCGCGAGAGAAGGCATACATTTTTTTGATGATATTAACTTGTGAAAGGGATTATAAAACAAATAGAACACATGTTCATTTTAACTACAAAGCAATAATGTGAATTATTTTTAAGCACCAATTTGGAAGTGTGATAGTTGTTTGTTCATTTATTAAGTCCCAAACAAAATTTAGTGAGTTTTCCTATGATTATTTTTAGCCTTTTGTCTTGTTCTTTTTAAGCCCAAATGAAATTTAGTGACCCTAAAAGCAAGAATATAGCAACTCCTTGGAAGAGGGATTATAATTTCTCCCTAAAGTGTTTAAAAACACTAGATACAATGATTTAATGATGACATGGAGAACCTTTGATCTTCGTTTCCTTTCTTCACTTCGATCAAGCCAACCTGCAAAAACAGAGATTGAAAACCAGTTAGAAGTTCAAATAACCAAAATTTTGCCTTTTACCTAGCTACAACAGTGCAATCCATGGGTGTGGCTCTATTTGGAAAGGTCAATGACACAATATAGCACCACTGATGACTGAGAGTGATGCACAGTAAAACAGAGACCATGATTGTGGCTCTATTTGACCAACGGCGTAGTTTGTATCAGCGGCTCACTTTAAAATTCAAATTTTGTTGGCGAGAAGACATTAGCAGTGGAGTTTGGAATTTGGAGTGGCACAATATAGTGCCACTTGACTAATAGTGGTGGAGTTTCATGTAGACAACAAAAAACACACAAAAAGCACAAAAAGTTTCAAAAGACATGATAAATTCCTCTAGATTCACCCTCCTTCTAGCACCAAAATGTGAATGGTGTTTCTATACCTACATAAACATAAAGAACAAACACAATATTAGATCAAAATGCAAGTAAGAAGCAACATTCCCCATGAAATTAGATTTAAAAATCAAAATAAGAATAGAAATGAAGAACAACACAAATGAAAGCAATAGAATCCTATTGTAATGAACAAACTATCAATCCCATGGGGAAATTGGTGCCATTTATGTGTAGGAAATGGCCCTTTCCCAAATCCTTTGTATGATTTGATGATCTTGGATGATGATTCTTGATTCCTTGATGCAAATTTGACAAAACCTTGATAAGATTGCTAAAAACTATGAAACTATGATAAAAATGGATGAAATTGCAAGTCAAATTGAGTATTGTAAGCTTGCATGGATTGTGGAAGATCAATTCAATAGGAGAAGCCCTATATTTATAGATTTTAAGAATGGAGGAATAAGAAAAATAGATGAATGTGGGACAAAATACCAACCAATGAGAGGAGGCCACTTGTCCACATGTGATTAGAGGAGGAATGAGCACATTTGGATGAATGTGCACATAAATATGGTTAGGTGGATTTGAATTTGTTGAGTTGACAAGTTTAGAGGGAATAAGAAATGGAGTAAATTCCACTTGGCTCAAGGCAAAGGGCATGTAAGAGTCCTTTAATGCCTTATTGGATGTACTCATCCCTTTTGGAGGGATTTTCAAATTTGAAGAATAATCCCTTTTGATGCAAAGTTAAGGAAAAATAGATGAATTAATAAATCAATTAAATTGATTTATTGGTGCAAGTTGCAAAATCTAGAGGATTAAAGTGATTAGGATTAGATTTAATCATGATTTGATTAATTAAGTAGAAATTAGGTGATTTTCCAATTTTGACTTAGATTTTAGGATTTAAATAAATCAAAGCTAAGAGGAATAATGATTTAGATTTAATTAAATAAAGATTGATTTATTTAATTTAAAGTGATAGCCTTAGAGATTTAATTAAATAAAATGAATTATTTAATTAAATAAGAGACTAGAGGATTGATTAGACTAAATGATTTATTTAATTAATGGAAGATAATGACTTAATCAAATAAATTTGATTTATTTAATTAAGAGATGAAATGTGATGATTAGAAAGAGATGATTTAGGACAAAGTGATGTTAGTAAGATCAGGATCGGATGTGTAGGGTCAATTTGTATTTTTTCCGTGTCTACATGTTGTAAAGGTTTGAGAGCTTAGGTATAAAGAGAGTTTAAATTGCTCCTTGACAAAATCTGGAAAGGCTTAAGAAACCAAGGTGATATTTCCTTATCAAATTGTATACCCTGATATAACTATGAGTGCAATGGTGCATAATAGACATCCTTTGTCATGATAGGAAAATTTTAGTACTGTGAGATACAGTGCTATAGATTTTAGTAATATTCATGATTATCCAAATGACGTACCCCCTAAAGGGAAGGTGCCAAAATTTAATGGTACAAAGGATGAGTTAGCAAGCGAGCATTTGCAAGAGTTCATTGACATGATGGGAGACTATAAATTAAATTTTGAAGATGTTTTCATAAAGTTGTTTGTTCAATCTTTGAAAGGGGATGCAAGGGACTGGTTTTCTTTTCTACTAGCAACTTGAATACATTCCTAGTATGAATTTAAGCTAGTATTCATGGAACAGTTTGGTGAGGAATTTTTTT
The DNA here is from genome assembly GCA_007115665.2 of Sequoiadendron giganteum. NCBI lineage: Eukaryota > Viridiplantae > Streptophyta > Pinopsida > Cupressales > Cupressaceae > Sequoiadendron > Sequoiadendron giganteum. The sequence goes on along the minus strand of CM021110.1, from coordinate 397,202,253 downwards.
TATAGACATCCACAAAGAAGAGGATGAGTTAGTCCCTTCTTCTAATCTCAGATTTTAAAAGATCATAAGGGAGGTCCCTGAAAGTATAAGACCAAAAGATGTTGAATGTTTGGTTGTATATTTAGGCGCATTTGACAAGAATATGAGCTATCTATTAAGAGATAAAGAGCCCACAACACTACACCAAGCATATAAAATTGCTATGGATATTAAAAAAAATCTAAAGTATTAAATGATGAAAGGATGCTCAACTGCTAGTGTTGGTCATTCTAGCACGTCTTGTGCAAATGTAATCAACGAATCAATCAGTGAAGAATCATGCCAAGTAGATATGGCTCCTATTGTCCCACCTTATCCATCACCACAATGTGTTGATCATAATGAGCCCCAATTGAAATATCCACAAGATTCAAGTAGAGTTGAACATGTTTCTTATGCTAAAAAATTATATGATATAAGAAGAGGTCAAGGTGAACTATCCCATGACCTATTCCATAGGTTTGTGGATGTGTTGTTAGAAATACCAGAAAGTGTCAGTCTTAAAGAGTCAATGGGCATTGACTTGTTTTGTGAAATATACCGGTCAAGAACAAGTATGTTTCTCAAGGAATTGAAGCTAGAAAGTCTAGGTAAAATAGTTGACTGAATAAAGTTGGTAGAAGGAATTGGGAGCAACCATACACAACATTAGATGTTGAATAATAATAATGGTCATAATCTTGATGATGAAGAGCAAGAAATAGTGCAAATAGGTGAGGGAGATGAATCAGAATATAATGATTACAACCTACTCACCAGTAATATATGGGCATATCATTACCATGGTGATGAAGATGAGGACCCCTATTGTGAGGGAAGGAATGATGTGTCTAAATCAAGATCCTGGGAGGTATTGAAGGATGAATATTTGGATGAGGTCAGAATGATTTCCCCATTTAGTTATTTGATCAATAGCTATGATTTTAATGTTGGTAATGTTTAGTTTTTTTCCAATGATCAAGACATTGATAGTAGATACTTTGATATTCAGTCTGAGGGGTCTAAATGCATTCTTACTATTGATGATTTCTCATCTTGTGGTGGTTGTGATCATACAAAGTCATGTCTTTCCTTTATTGAATATGAGTACCCCTACCTAATGAAGGGATACCCTCTTTCAAAAGTTCGCAAGGATTTTGAGTGTGATGATAGGTTGCAAGGTTTGCACTCTCATATAAAAGGGGTAGAAGTTTCCCAGATAGAAATGATTATAATAGAAAATCACCTTTTTGATGAACCTATATCTGTACCAGTTGCTAAAGATGAATTATGTAGTTGGTGCAAGGATAATCCTCTTTTTGAGGATTTTGATGATGCTTTGGATGTATGGTCAGAGTATGGCTATGAGCAGTGCACTAGCAATTTTATTACTGAGAATTCTTATGAAACCTTCACATTTGGCACTATTGTGGAGGATGAGACTAAATATCAAGGGGAGATTATGGTCCTTGAGTGTTTCTCCTAGGAGTATGGTTCTCTTGATAAGAATGACTTGCAAATAATTCAGTCACAAGAAGAAGAGCATTTTGAGTTGGGAAGTGATGAAGGATATGAGGATAATGGTGTAACTATTTAGTGTGTGAATGTTGAGTCTAAAGGGAAATGCTTAGAAGATGATGTGTGCATCACCGAAAATGAAGTTTCAACAATTAGTGACTGATCTGCATGCTTTGATGTATATATAGATTATGAATTGGATTTGAGGCTCATTAATGATGAATGGAAAATTGGCTCATGTGTTGGGCAGCCAAATAATGTTGGGTATGATATCAACCAACATGAATATGTGGTTGAGTTTTTTGTTGATGCTCCTGATATTTTTTGCATCATTATGAAATTTCTCCCACTCAACAAGGATGGCATTTATGTGAAGCAGGGTGAAGACTTTCTTGAATATGTCTATTTCTTTTTTGATGCTTCAGGAGACTGTGGGCCTAGTTTGATGCACAATATTCTTGAAGGTTTTAAATTTGATATGCAGAGTGAACATGATCAAGTGGAATATGGATGTTTCCTTTTTCCACTTCAACTTGACAAGCCTGAGGTTAGTAAACAAGGCAGTGCTGAGGTATGTAGGATCATTGGTATCCATCATAATGATATAGATTTTTGGGAATTGTCTAGTATGAGTACCACCTAGTGTAGGTATGTGAAAGAAAGGCCCTTGACAAAGAGAAGATTTGGCTCCAAATCTTGGAAATGCTTGATACACCGGGCTTACAAATTAAGGCTAGTGGAGTTGGATTAAATTTCCTAATAGAGGAAACTTTGTATATTCAAGTAAATTTTTGTTTATAAGTGTGGTTTGTTTCTTTCCTACTATGTTTGCTTGTCTTGTTCGAACAAGCTCTTATTTTAGTTTTTGGGTTGGTCTACTTCTACCTAAGATCTAGATTCTCAGTATACCCACTAGTGGTATGCATCCATGAGCTCGAGCCATTGATAGTGCTTTTTGAAATTTGACATTTTAGCTGGTTCCATGATTTTTTTTAGTAATGTCTCACCCTTGTGCTTGATGGTTTTATTCTAGGGTTTTGGGGTCTATACCATTGTTTCAAATTTTTTTACAAGGCCTTAAACCCTCACATTATGTTTCTATGTTGACCCCCTATATCAAGTTGTTAATTGTCCTAGTAATGACTTAAGTCATTGTGCCCATTTTTATTACCTGCTTGTTACCTAGCCCATGGCCCCTTCTTTATAACAAATGATGTATACACATGTAGAAAAGTTTAGCCGTCAGATGAAATAATTGAAATCCAAGCCTTGTGCACACACCATGCAACATTTAAAAAATATATTTTGGTTGGGTTGCGGGGTGTGTGTGATTGCACCATGCATCCTCCAACTTAACTGGGAACCAATCTCTACTATTGACATAGTATTTGCTAGCTGTAGATCAACGGATCTAATGTACCATCTGGGCTTAATCTAAGTCATAGCGTGTGTGCCACATAGAGTATTAAATAATGTTACCTAACACCATGTGTGGTCTGTGCGATGGCAACATGTGGATTCTGTTGGTGGCGTACGAAGGTTGGATGGGGCTCACAGGTGATTGACGTGTGTAGACATGAAAAATTGATAGACACACTTGATCCTGATTACTAACATTGTTTCGTCCTAAATCATACTCTCAACTTATCATCACTTTTCATCTCTTAATTAAATAAAGCATTATTTATTTAATTAGGTCTTTCTCCTTTGTTGATTAAATTAGTCAGTTTAATTTAATTAACCCTATATCTCTATTCATTTAAATAATTCTAAAGTCTTCTTATTAAATTGAATAAATTAAACTTTTTTTCATTTAATCTAACATTATCCTCCTTAGTTAAATAAATTAAAACATTTATTTAATTAAACCCTTCCTCTCAATTTGATTTAAATCAATGCATAAATTTTAGTCTAAATTGTCACATATCCTTATTCCTCATTACGGTAATTAATCTTTGATTAGATTAATCTTAATTCATGTCTCATCCTCTAGCTTTTACCACTTGCACATGAAAATAGATTTAATGCATTTATTAAATCTCTATTTTGCCTCACATGGCATTAAAAGGGAATATTCCCTCAAATTTGAATTCAAATCCAAGTGGACTTAGTCCTTCCAACAAGGTAATTACTTCACCTTACAAGTCCTTTTTCCTTTAGCCAAGTGGCCATAACTCCATTTTCTTCCCTCTAAACATGTCATTTCACTAATTTCAAATTCCACCTAATATCATTTATTAGCACTTTGATAAAAATGTGCACAACCTTCAACCATTCACATCCTGATAAGTGGCACTTGGCCATTGGATGTTGAATGATCCCACATTGCTCAAATCTTGCTCATTCTTCCAATTTGAAATCTATAAATGAGAGGCTCTTCCTCTCATTCATCATCCACAATTTGAATGCAAAGTTACTCTCCTCACATTGAGAGCTAATTTTATCCATTTCATATCAAGTGTTCATAATTTTATGGTTTCATAGCTAGGTTATGCCAAAATTTCATCAAGGAGCTTCAACCATCGTCAAATCATCAAAGATCTTACAAAGGAGTTGGGAAAGGTCCAATTTCTACACATAATTGACACCAACTCCCCCATGGGATCAAGTGTTTGCATTGCTTAATTAGGATTTCATTTATCTTTTATGTTTTGTTCTTCATTTTCCTATTATTGAGCATTGTAGATGGATTTCATGGGGAATCCTTGTTCTTACTTGCATATGAACCTAATTATGTGTTTTTTTGTCATGTTTTTGTAGGTATAGGATTGGGGTTCACATTTTGGCACTAGAAGGAGGGCAGAGTCAAAGATTTCAACATAATTTTTTTAAAATTCCATGGTTTTTTGTTAACTTTTATGTCTGCAAGAAACTGCACTACTATTAGTCCAACGATGCCATACAGTGACACTATCTTTTCAATGGCATTATACTGCACCACTCCAAACTCCAAACTCAACCACTGGAGTCTTCCCGTCCACAAAATTCAATTTCCCAAACTTTGCCGCTGGTTTCTAAACTCCAAACTGCATCACTGGGCTAAATAGTACCACAATTGCGCTCTTTGTCCTATTGTAGAGCCCTGCTCTCAGTCATCAGTAGTGCTATATTGTGCCATTGGAGTTTCTAAATGTTGCCGCATTTTCTAACTGCGTCGTTGGGTGACAGTAAAAAATTCAAATTTGATTTTTTTGACATGCGCCTTTTTGTTTTCCACTTTTTGAGCCTCTAACCTATTTGTTGTCTCTGTATCTTCTTGTTTTAATCATTTTGCAGATTCGGGCAAGGAGGAAAGAAAAGTGGAAGGTTACATTATGACATCATTCTCACCTTATACGAAGTGTTTTTAAACACTTTAGTGTTGTTTAACACTCTTAGAGAATTATCACTCTCTTTTAAAAAATTTGTAATCTTTCATGCTTTAGGGAATACTATATTTTTTTTGGGCTCTAAAAAGAACAATACAAATTTTCTTTCAAATTTTGCAAACAAAGGGCTTAAAAAGAACTTTAGAACAACTTACTAGATTTTCTTTAAGGATTAACAATTGAACAAGGTGAATCCCACATTTGATTTGGTGCTATAAAAAGAATTCACTTTTGCTTTGTGGACTTAAAATGAACAAGTGTTATTTTTTTTTTGTAATTGTTTACTCAAAGTAATACCATTGAAAGTACGTATGCACTTCTCTCATGCCTCATGGTGATATTGAGAAACAAAAGGCATTTTGGTGATCTTAAGTTGAGTAAAGTAATTACCTCCACATTTCATTTTGGGATTAAAATTGAACAAAGCATCTTGCGAGTGTGAGCGTGGCATATTGCGAGTGTTCTCCCTTTATTTTTTCAATGAAGGTCAATTGAACTATGGGATATGCTTGCTCACTTTTGTTTATCTTAGTAGGCCTACCTTGTGGGAAAAATTAATCACCCAAGGGAATGACCCAACCGGGAACACGCTAAAGCCAAGTGAATTCCACCTGGGATAAAGTGTGGATATTGGAACAAAGGCCAATATCACGAGGATTATTCTGATGAGAAGGGAAGCAATGGTATTTCACCATACTGGATAGTCCCCCATGAAAAGAATGCCCACATTAAAACCCTTGTTTAGCAAAGGCCAAAATCCTTAACTATTTTGTTAGTGCAAAAGGTCATGTCCTTTGAAGCCGCCCCACGTATACATGCGGTTCTATTGTAGAGATGAAAAGTATGCCATGGGAGATTTGTGGGTACTGATGCTTTGCTAACCTGAAAAGTGAGTGCACTGTAAGGGGGAGCCTGTGTGGTCAAGAATATAATTATCCACATTGAATATGCACAACTGGATTTATCCAAGTGGGATCCCAACAAATATTGTCTCTTCATCTTAGGATTGTACATGTTCTTGGAATCAAAAAATACATTGCTTGGGTCTCAAAACATTTGCAAACAAACATTCACAAAAAACTTTAAAATTTCAAACCCTTTGGAGGAAACAAATATTCTTTGGCAAACCTAAGTGCTCTTGCTTTCCTTAGGGATTCTATCCTTAGAGGTTTCTAAGTACTTAGGTTTAATCATCATTCGTTTTCACTAAAGTGAACATAGGAATCTGTGCTCTTGAAACCTTGATTTTCACATAATGGACCTTGTGGAATGAAAAGGAATTGAGGCATAGACATTTATTTTGAAATCATAATCAACAAATTGTTTTTGATAAAACGAACTCATTAAGAAAAGATAAAGACAATTGGACCTCACCCATGTGTTCTCTTAAATGATTTCCCATAAAATCTAAATCCAAAAACCAAGGTTCAAAAATATTAGCCCAAAAGCTCATGTGGAGCGTCTTGAAAGGCTTATCGAAGTTAGAGAAATATTGGTTTACAACCTCTACAAGAAAGCTTCAAAGAACAACCCCAACTTGTATGAGTTTTATTTTCAACAAAATCCCAATCTTTTTCAAAGGTTTTCTTTTCTGACTTAGGAAGTATGGCATGTTCTTCGAAACCGAGGTCCTATTAGAAGGATTTTTATCTAGGTCAATTCTAGGATCAAAATCAATCACTCTCACCCGTCTCTCAACCATAAAAATTAAATCCAATTTCACCAACAAACTATTGAAGACTTTGAAACATCATTCATGCTAAACTTATAGGAAAAATCAACATCACCTTGTTTGAATTAATACACTTAGTCAAATTATCAATCCTCTTGAGCAAATTTACCTTTAGGATAACACAACTTCCTAAGGTTTACAAGTTCAAAATCACTTTGATTGACTTAACACACTTAGTCAAATAATTCTCTTATACAAGTTTGCTCTAGGATAACACAATTTCCTAGGGTTTACAAGTTCATTATCATCTTGTTTTGCCTAACACACTTGGTCAAACTATCCTTAAATCAAAATCAAATCAATTCAAGCCCTAAAATTTTTGGCATCTCCCCCAAGGTTCTTTAAGAGTTTTATTCATCCACATCATCCATCTTCCATTTATCTCATCCCCATCATCACTTTTGATCCTTAGAATTTCCTAGTTCTTCTCCTTTTGTGCCTAGGATTAAGATCAAATGATCTCTATTTTATGGTTCAAACAAGATCACAACACAAGAGGAACATGGAAATCACTAAGGATACATCAACTTAAAGTGAACTAAGTCAAATGGCTCCCAAAATAAACCTTGCAGGATCAAGCAACCCTCCAAACAACTCCTCTCTACGATCACAAAACCCTCAAGAGGAGGGTCATGTAGAGGACATCATCAATAATGAATTGGGAATGACACCAGAGGAAATAACTGAAATGGTTCGGAATCCTGATAATCATAGAATCATCAACACCATGTTGAAACTTAATCCTTCTTTATATACATGCGTTAATGAAAGAAGGGGCTAAACTACCTTCTGACTTTGATGTGAGTACCAATATGGAAAGGCCTCTTGTGAGCATACCCCCAATATCACTTCCAAACATCACTTAGGATATTCCTCAAATCATATCAACAATCACTTCAACCTCGCTAGTTGTTAACAAGGGAAGCACAATGCTTCACGAAATCCAAAATCATCACCTTGTAAACAACAGAGAAATGAATATCAACACCACACCAGGTAACTTCATCCCGGTAAATCCATTACACCTATATGTTCCACTTACTTTCCATAATCATGCAGACTCATCCTCATTTCATGCAATGCCAATCTATCCGCTGAATATATAAACTTCTCTCCCCATGATTTCACAAGGAGAGGGTGGGTTATTCGAGATAAGGGGAGTCATTGATCCTTCCTCATCATCACTTTTCCAAGGGAACACACCACCATTCCCTCCATTACCTCTAACATCCGTATCACCTTTTGGATTGGGTCTTCCCCCCTACCCACCACCAATTTACCAAACCAAAGCAATCTAAGAATCGCATCAAACCCCCTCATTTTTCCATCAGTATTGCAACCACAATAGTCAACACATCCACCATTACCCAAATCTCTCAAAGCATGGTTTCCCAAGGATAAAGCATCTCGATCACACCATCCAAAACCCAAACCCCGATCACCAACACGACCCTTCCACTCACCATAACAATCGACACCATTCCCAATCCATCGTCGATTCCACCAAAAGGTAACATGACGAGCTCATTCATCACCATGATTCAGGAAGTTCAAAAATCCACCCACCAAATGGTACTTCAACATAACCAACAAGCTGCACAACTGGCTAGTCAGCAAGCAAAAGCCCAATTAGTGACCCAACAAGCCAATCAAGCTACACAAGCCGCACAAGACCAACAAGCCACACAAGGTGCACAAGCAACATAGGTAGCCCAACAAGCACAAGCTGAAGCTCAAGCCAAACAAAGGGTTTAGTAGGCGCAAGCACAATACCACTCACAATTGCAAGAAATCCATCAACAGGCATACCAACAAGCCTTGCAAGATTTTCAGGCACAACAACAAGCTAAACAACATGCTTTGTTGGCACAACAAGATTTGTTGGTGCAACAACAGCTAAAACAACAATAGTCTTTGTTGGTGCAACAACAACTAGACCAACAAAAAGATTTTTTTGCGCAACAACAGCTAGACCAACAACAAGCTTTATGGGAACAACAACAATAGGATCAACAAAAGGCTTTGTTGGAACAATAGCAACATAACCAACAACAAGCATTTTTGGTACGAATGCAAGCATATCAGCAGGCCTTAAACGCATAGAAAAGCTTGCAGCAAACCCCCACCAATACCCCACTCATCAATCAAACATCGCAAATGCCTCAAAACACATTCATCCCACCTCCTAATCCATAAAATGATGTAACAACACAAATCAAACTGCTCTCGCAGAAAGTGTTGGACCTTCAGTCAAGAAAAATAACTAGAACGCTAGGCAATTTGTGCCCCTATCCTTTTGATAGGAGTCTTACAATGGTACCATTCCCAAATGGATTTGAAATCCCCAAAATCAACAAATTTAATGGGATGGGAAACCCTGAAAAATAACATCAGGGAGTTTCAAGTGCATTGCATTAAAGTTGCATATGATGACACGTACCTAGTGCGGCTATTCCTTTGGAGCCTGACTGGTCCCACCATGGAATGGTTCTCTTGTCTACCTATAGGCATTAGAATATTCCAAGAAATTGTGGACACATTCCTCAAAAAAGGTACAAATGTTAGTTTTGAGCAACTATCAGCACTCAAACAGGGGAAAGGAGAGCTATTCACTTCCTTCTTGCAAAGATGGTGATCCAAGGCCAATCGGAGTAAGTGGACCATACCAAAAGAGAAACAAGTTTGCATTATCATAGCCAATCTAGATGAAAACTTGGTGTTCTATTTAAAAATACAATGCATTACAACATATGATCAATTGATCCCAAAGGCGCTCAACATCAAAAGAGACCTCACTACATGAGGGGGCACAAATACATTTCCTACACAATGGAATAATAACCCATCCACTAGTTATAATGATAAACCTCACAGATGCTCAAGGAAGAAAAAATTCACAAATGATGGAGTGGTCGATGCCAAGGTTGTCATCAGTGCTCCCAAGAAAAATATTCAAACCCATCATCAACCACAAAATAACAACCATAACAATGTGCAAACCAATACGGTAGCACAACAACAACAGCCTCTGAGCAATCAAGGAGGACCACCTCCCCGAAAGAAGTATCCTCCCAAGCGGAAGTTCACAACCCTTGGGGAGTCAATCAAATCTATAATGAAGAAGTTGGTAATGGAGAACCTCATCAAAATCTCCACTTCTGAGTAGTATACGAAACCCATGACAAAACCACCTTGGTACAATGAAAATATCCTTTTCAATTTTCATAAAATCAAAGGGCATATGACCACAAATTGCATGACATTGAAAAACATCATCCAAGATCTTATTGAGGAAAAAGTCATAAATGTCGAGCAACCCGCTGGAAATCAAGATCTCAAAATATACATGAATCTGATGGCTAATCAAAATAAGGGAAATAATCAAGGAAATAATCAAGGAAACAATCAAGGAAATAACTGAGGGAACAATAAAGGGAAACAAAAGTATACCAGTGCAAACCTTATATACGAGGACATCATCACATCATAGATGAAATGGTCACTATCATTAGCATCAAAGGGGCCAATGCTAATTGTGGAGTCACCACATGTGGTGATAAGGTTACTATTGCAGGGGAATCACAGCCATCTAAGACCCCCATCTCAAATCAAAAAGTTTTTCCCTATGATTATAACATCATTGACTATTTAAAAAGAACCCTCACTCAGATCTCTATCCTAGAGTTACTGAAAATTTTCGCCGCCCATAGGAAAATCCTTGATGAACCATTAGTTGCGTCCACTATTTTTGCTAACCTTGATATGGAAAAATTCCAGGTTATGGTTGGTAACATATTCACCCCAAATATCCTCACCTTTTTGCATCAAGACTTCCCCACCTAGCCATCTCACAACCATGCACTTCACCTTCAAGTCCTGGTTCACAAGAAAAAGGTCAAAAGGGTCTTGGTGGATGGAGGCGCGGGCCTAGATATTTCTTCGCTTAAACTTATAAAGAACTTGGGAATCTTAGAAGACTCCATTGACAAAAATAAAGGCATTACCATCAGAGCATATGATGACTAGGAAAGAATGTCTCATGACACTATCAACATCCCAATCCAAGTAGGGCCAACTACTATGGAAACCACATGTTAGGTCCTCGACCTTGATTTGCCCTACAAAATCCTCTTAGGATTCCCATGGATACATGGAATGAATATGGTTGCCTCAAAATTCCATCAATGCATCAAATTTTCATACCAAAATGAGGAGGTCACAATACATGGTCATCCTAAGCCGTTCGCCTATTACAAAAACATGGAAGCCAAGTTCTATAAAGTTCCCCAAGTGCCAAAGAACGATGAAGGCCCCTCCACTCCCTATATAGATCCATCTAATATCACCTCCACTTCTGTGATAGAGACACCCTCAATCCCTAACATATCTGACATCAAGCTCATGATCCAAGACAATGGGTGTCAAGATTACAGAATGAAGAATTATTTTGTTGTAGGAGCGTCACCTCAATCTCCTAGGTCACATGGCAAACCCCAACTAGTTGAAATACCTAGCCACACTTTAGGGTGTGATGCAGAGCAAAGAGGAGGATTCACAACTCAAAATTCCATTCACTTGACAAATTTCATAAAATTACTCATCTCAAAGAATTATTAAGTGCATTCTAGATCACATTAGAAACATAGCCATGGTAGCCCATAATTTAAGGCAATGAACAGTCATTAATAACTTCTACATAGAAAAAAATAAAGCCAATCGCTTCGGTGAGACTTCAAATCACATAATTTCCGACCTTTCTTCCAATTTTTATGAAGATCCAACGGTGGAAACTGAAGTTATTTCATTTTTCCCAAAACTGCAAACCCTAGGCAGTGTTTAAACCTGCCCTCACCAAAATAGTCATATCTTCCACAAAACTCAATAAAATTCAATGAGACAAAAAGAATTGGAAACTAGAAATAGAGATCTTTCCATAAATATATGATAATCCATTATTTGAATCCATACCAGTCCGTACAAATCACAACTTCAACCTGGAAACAATGTAAAATCATAAAATGCACACCAAACTTGAGGTTGCCATTCATCAAACTCCAAAATAATGTCTCCAACCTCTCCAACCTCTCCAATTCGAGTTTTGGAGGGTGTAATTATACATTTAAAACCAAAACCAACTATTTTCAACCACATTTTAGTTATTTTGTTGACAAAACACTTTAATGACACTTTTGACAAGTTGCTTGACAATTTTCTTGAGCAACTTTTACAATTTTTACAATATATAACAACTTTAAACATTATTTGACAAATGACTTCAAATATTACTTCCTAAGAGTCAAACACCTATAAAATGGCTTGATAAACCTTATTATAATACTCAATATATAAAATAGACCAACTATTTACAAATGGCCTCATGGAGGCTTGAAAGCAACTTGGTGCTCCTGCACCAGGGTGGAACCCTCTAGATTCCGTTGTTGGGGGGATCTAAGTCAAAAAAATGTGGACGAAAGAGACATTTCAAGCTCACTATACCAAGATGAAAGGCCCACACCCACCCTACCCATGGATGAAGCTAGCAGAGGACTGCAAATGATTCTTGGTATGGGCTACAATAGAAATGAAATCCTTGGAAGGAACAACGATGGACGATTGGAGCCCATCATTGTAGAAAGATGAATGAGAAATATTGTCCTTGGATGTACCCCTCCAAGTATAACCGTACATGGTAGAGGTACCCCTATAAGAGCAGTCAGGACTCCCCCTCAGTTATCGGTAGTTTCCCTATGATTACCCGTATCTACAGGTCTGCCATTATCTAACTTCACCTTTGATATCATTGATGTCTGTAGTAGTAGTGATGACGAGGATACCATAGCAAGTCTACCCATGCTTTCTGAAGACTCCTCCTTACTCATGATTAGTACATAATCTTTTGAGTTAGACCACCAACCCCACAAGATAAACCTAGTCTACCCACAACTCATCGATTACGACCAACGAGGACCACCGGCTCTAGATACATTCAAAAATGATGAGGCACTCTTAGAATTCTTGGGATTACATGATACAATACCAGGTAGAGATCATCATGCAAGATTTGAAATCACATTGGACACACAAGCATATTACGGGGGGACGATTGAGTCCTTCAGTCACGAAAGGAAAATAATAAAAATAAGCTCAGGGTCATTGAGTGAAAACCACATTATGGCACTCTCTAACCATAGAATAGTAAAAATAAATGATGCATCCAATCTCCCCCTCACTGTACTTCATCAAGAGAAATCAACAGTCTTAGCAGAACAATGCAATCCTGTCAACCTAGGCATGAAAGAGCTACCACACGTCACTTTCTATGTTGAATCACTTCTCCAAGAAGAAAAATAACTCTGAGTGGAATTCCTAAGAGAAAGAAAGGTGAACTTCGCATGGACTTATGCTGAAATGTCAGGTCTTGATCTAGAAGTCGTGGTTCATCATTTAGCTGTCTACCCAAGGGCAAAGTTAGTAAGACAAAAATTGAGAAAAATGCACCCTCATATAGCCTTTCTAGTCAAGGTGCAATTATAGAAACTCCTAGATGCCAGTTTCATACACCCAATTGATTATCTAGAATGGGTGTCAAATCTTGTGCCAGTTTCAAAACCAAATGGGGGCATCCGTATCTACATCGATTTTAGAGACCTAAATAAAATGTGTCCTAAGGATGAATTTCCACTACCGAACATTGATATGAAAGTGGAGATGATGGCTGGACATGAGATGCTATCACTGATGGATGGCTTATTAGGGTACAACCAGATTATGATAGAAAAGGAAGACCAGCATAAGATAGCGTTTACATGTCCATGGGGCACCTATTGCTGGAACATGATGCCATTTGGGCTAAAGAATGCAGGAGAAACTTATCAAAGGGCCATGACACTAATTTTTCATGACATGATTGACAAAACTATGGATGATATATTGGCCAAGTCAAGGAAAAGATAGGATCACATAGAAGCTCTAAGTGCCATCTTTGATAGATTGGAGAAATACAAGGTTAGACTTAACCCCAACAAATGCGTTTTTTGGGTGAAATTAGGAAAACTCCTAGGATATATAGTATCAATGAGAGGAATAGAAGTGGATCCTACTAAAGTCAAGGCAATCCTCAACATGGAAACACCTAGGACACTAAAATAGCTTAGAGGTCTACATGGCATGCTCTAATCCATCTGTAGATTCATAACACAACAGGTGGATAAACAGATCCCATACTCTCATCTACTCCACAAGGGAGTAACATACAAGTGGTATGACAAGTGTGATTAGGTGTTTAGTAAAATAAAATATTATATACTTATGCCACTATTGTTAATGCCACCTACTCTAGGAAAACCACTGATTCTATATATTTCAGTAACCATGGCAGCTCTCGGTGCTCTATTAGGTCAATACGATGAAAATGGAAGAGAGAAATATAATATATCAGAAAAACTATGGTGGGACATGAGCTAAACTATACTCCTATCAAGAAATCTTGTCTAGCAGTTGTATTTGTAGCACAAAAATTTAGACACTACATGTTGGCTCACCAAATCAAGCTGATTGCAAAGATAGATCCTCTTAAGGGCCTACTCTCTAATGCAACTCTCATAGGATGGATAGCCAAGTGGGTCATGATATTGATGAAACACGACATTGAATATGTGGAGCACAAGGACATCAAGGGATAGGAAATTATAGATCAGCTAGTAGAGGCTCATATTTATGCAGAGAACCCACTCGTTTCAGAATTCTCAGATGAATCAACATTCAACATAAGTGTTGCAGACCACTAGAAGATTTATTTTGATGGATCTTACATGCAACACAGATCCGGGGTAGGAATTTTCTTCATAACTCCCCAAGGATATTGCATACCCAAATCTTACAAACTGTCATTTCCATGCATGAACAACATAGCAGAGTATGAAGATCTTATCATAGGCTTAAGGATTGCAATACAATGGTAGATTATGGCTCTCAAAGTCTATGGATAGTCATAGCTCATCATCAACCAATTCAATGGCTAGTACCAAACAAAGGATGACAAGCTAACTCCATACAAGAAGTTAGTTGAGAGCCTCAAAGAATTCTTCATTGATGTCACCTTTGAAAAGCTACCTAGAGAAAACAATAGAGCAACAGATGCTAAGGCCATAATTGGATCGCTCTTGGTAATCCAAAACAATGTTCCAAAACAAGAGTTTCTGGTACAACAACTTCTCATACCGTTATTTGAGGTACAAAAGTCTAAATTCGTGTGCAAAATTATTGGTCTCATTGATCCCTGATATCATGACATCTATACCTACCTGAGAATAGGAGTCCTCCCAGCTAACATAACCCCAAACCTTAAATGAGCCTTTCTAAAAAGGTCCTTACGTTTTGTTGTCCAAGGAGAAACCCTCTATTGTAGGAGCATTGAAGGAACCCTATTGTGTTGCTTAAATCTTGAGGAATCCCTAACTGCTCTGACTAAGGTCCATAATGGAATTTTTGGTTCACACTCAAGTCATATAACTTTGGCTAAGAAACTATTGAGGATCGGGTACTACTAGCCAAGAATGGAAAGAGAGGCACACGATTTTGTCAAAAGGTGTTTACAATGCCAACAAGATGGAGACCTTATTCATGCACCAGCTCAAGAGATTCATCCTATTGTTACACCTTGGCCCTTTTCACAGTGGGGGCTTGATCTCATCAGAAAAATCACACCCACCTCATCCAATGACCACAAATTCATCATCACCGCCACATAGTACTTTGCAAAGTGGTTTGAAGCAATTCCCATGACCTACATAACTAGAAAGAAGATATCAAATTTCATCCTGAACTACCTCATTTGCTAGTAGGGTTTCCCCCAATCAATTATCTCTGATAATGGGACACCTTTCAAGAACCAAGATGTTCATGATTTATGTGAAAAATTCAATATCCAACATCACTTTTCCTCTCTGTACTATCCCCAAGGCAATGGCCAAGCAAAAGCCACTAATAAAACTATCATGAAAATCCTTAAGAAGACAGTCAATGACGCTAGTTGTGACTAGCATCTGTAGCTAAATCCCACCTTATGGGCCTATTGCACCAGCATCCACACACCAATAGGTGCCACCCTATTCTCCATAGTCTATGGATCAGAAGCCATCCTCACAATCGAGATCGAGCTCCCATCATTAAGGATATCACTGCAAAACCTCATTACCTATGAGGAATATCGGGTTTCAAGGTTAAATGAGCAGGAGTTATTAGATGAATGGCGCATGGATGCCCTCAACCATCTATAGGTTTGTCAAAACCACCTAAAGCGCAGCTACAACAAGAAGTTCATGAGACACACCTTCTAGGTCGGCGAACTTGTGCTAAAGGAGAACCAGAAGAATGTGCCAAACCCAAAAAGCAAAGGAAAATTTGAGCCCAACTGGTTGAGACTATTTTTCATCATGACAAGCTATAAATCAGGAGCCTACCAATTATCAACACTAGAGGGCGAACCCCTATAGGAGCCCCTAAGTAGCTCCCATCTCAAAAAAAATTATACCTAAAATCTTGCAAGGTATAGAACCAAAAAGTACAAAAAAAAAATGAGAAAAATGTCCTGAAAAAATGGTCACCCAAATAAAAACCTGGCAAACAGGCATCTTGGTGGCAACAAAAAAATCAAAAAATACAAAAATCCAAAAAAATTAGAAAAATGATTGAAAATAGTAAAGAAAAAAACCATCCTCTAGTGAAAACCACTTTAGTGGCACTATGGACAAGTACCTTGGTAAAAACCTGGCAAAAAAGCACCAAGCATAAATAAAGCACTCTCCATCCACCAGAATTTTCATGGCCTATTCCGCACACTCACTTATCTATTAGATTCCATCTATCCTTCCATCATCCATTCACATTTGTACCATATCTTGATCTTGTGGTCGTATCATGTTCCACCCTAGTACTACTTGGAAAATTCCTAAGGTCAGTTTGTCCTACCTATATCAAAGTAGTCTATCACATCACATTAGGGGCATGGTCCTGTACCTACATCAGATCGGATTCGTGTATATTCTTGTGATCTTCCTAAAACATCAAAAATCGAAAAACATTCAAATCCTTCAAAAATCCAAAAACATTTAGAAAATCATATCAAAATCCAAAACACTTTAAAAATATGAAAAAAAAAAAAATAGAGTCATCCTATCAAACTATGTCACCTCTGAGCTTGAACGTAGGTAAGGTTGATCTTTGATCATCCCCCGAGGCACCCTAGGTTAGTCCTTTAGGCGTCCTTCGCAATGGCAATCTGTTTGCCCATCTCTCATCATCGAATCAAGTTTGTCATTAGTCGAACTACGTGGTCTCTGTGTGTATAATGTGGGCAAGGATAATCTATGGATTAGCTCTTGAGACCCCTAGGATAGGTCTTTAAGTTAGTCTCTTGGTTAAAATCTCATAAAAAACCCAAAAACATTTGTTAAACATCTCAAAAATTTCAAAACAACCTAAAAACATTTCAAAACACCAAAATCATCCAAATATCTAAAAACCCAAAATGGTGCACCTATCTCATCTCACTGTCATCTGAAATAATCATCACTCATGATAAATCATCATCACCTTCATCCTTTGGTGAGTTAGTCAGAAGCAAGTCTAGCAGGTTCAAAAGTGAACACATAATTGTCAGAAGTCTCAAGTCTAGGTTAGTAAGCAAGCAAGTTGCTCAACTCAGAGTATCAATAACCTATCATCCAATCAATCTCATCAAAATCTTGATCACAACATGTCCTAGGATGTATCCTTCCCACAATGGACATCAGCATCAGGTATCCCATTATAGTTTAGTCTTGGCTAGCGGTATGAAGAGAATTAGCTTGTTTGTTTACTTTATCCTTTCTTTGGATTTATCTTATTGCGCTCATTCCAAGGACCTCTCGATGATGCTTAAACAAAATAGGTTTAGAGAGAAAGGAATGGGACAATGATCATTATCTTTTTTATCTACTGTGCTTGTTGGATATTCTTGTAAAATAACTTTTTCATGCATACTTTGTTTGGTTTGTAGGGAGGGTGTTTTAGGTGTCTTGTTGACCACATAAGAAGGCTTGCTTTTCTATGTTTTAGTCTGAGATGTTCAGAAGATCTGAACTACATCCTGAATAAGGGTCTGTATGTTAAGTGTGAATAGGAATACTCCTATCTTATTTTCGAGTCAAAGTCCATCACACTAGGTACAATGCCATCCTGGTTCTTTATACCTTGATGCATTGTACCTATGTGTATTATCAAACATAAAGTAATTGGCCCTTTGAAAATCCCAACTCTTGGTAAGCAAATCATTGACATTTAATGACTTGTTGGATCTCTTTTTTCTTCTATCTTCTTTCCATACTAACATGGTACCATGATAGTTAATCATAACATCGCTAATGCATCTGCCCTGCATCCACAAAATCATCAACATAAATACATATCATATTATATAGATCATATCGCATTATCATCATCTTAAGTTATGAGGAATAATATAGATTTGTTATTCTAAGTATCCTAAGAAATAATTTTATTACATTCATCTCATATCATACATTACAAGAATCATTAAGGGCATATTAGAAATTGTTACCATCCATCATCAATACATAATCATTTGCATACACTGCATCCATATGATTGTCATCAAAATGAATAGAAAAATACAAAAAGAAATGCATCCAGAACCATCATCACATCATGTAGAAACATACATCATATTGCAAGAGCATAAAATAAAATTATTTCATAACATCTCATAGCACATAGGAAATTAAAATTCATTTATACATCATACATCATAGAACATCTCATAAAAGGGACCATATCATATATATATCATCAAAATATACAACTGTCATGCTACAAAAAATCAGATCAAGTGTGTATACATCAAAGTACATGATACAATACGGAAAATAATTAGAGCCCATGGATCAAAAATGGATAACCACTTGTTGGCTATTGCCCTCTCTGACCTGCCTCTCACCATGGTCCTCGGGAGGCCTCATCCCTGTCTGGTGAGAAAAGTTTAGCACCTGACCAGCTGGTGGAACTACCTACCTATAATGTTCTCGATAGTACTCAACCTCTCTAACCACCTCTTGGTATGCCATCAAGGAAACTATCTAGCCCTGGGATGATGAGGTTGTACTCTATATCTATCTCCTTTGGGCAATCTCCTAATCACTCTCAGATTGGGCCTGGTCCCTCTCAGCAGTAACTGTCAAAATCTATTGTTTGGCCTGATCTCTCTCTACAGTCAATATCTGAACCTAACCTTGTAAGTGTTGGATCAGGGCATCTCTATGATCAGACTGCCCTGGTGGCTGCTGATCTAGGACCTCTCTATCCTCATCTCTGGGTTGATCATCCTATGCAGGGATCTCATGAATCTCTACCTGTGGCAGTGTACATTGTGCCCGATCCCTGGGTAGTGTTTGATGAGGAGGTGGTCCACCTCCTCCTCTGTCTCCATCCCCATCCTGATCACCATCCCCTCTGCCACCTCATCCCCTGCCCCTACCAACTGAACTGCCTCTCGACCTTTTTTGTGAGAGAATTGTACATGGAACTATTAATCTAAGAGGAGGCTTGAACCAAGCTTTTTATGCCTAGGTAACCCCTACATCTACCGACCCCTGGTCATATGGCCACAACGTAGCCACTAACTGTCTAAATGATGATACTGCTTCTTGTGCTGGAATGGGCTGGCCCCATTCTATCTCTTGTGTGGAATGGGTAAGATCACCATGTACTGATCGTCTGACCTATCCTGAACATCACTGAATTGGTGGGCCACCCTATCTAGAAGATACCTCTCTATCATGGTGTGCTCTCGGGCCTACATCCATCTATCCTGTCGAGCAAAGAATAGTTGCTCGTGATTATTATACCATAGGCCTGTACCCATCTAGGGCCTCCAAAAAAACTCTCACATCTCATCGAGAACTCATCGCCAATGGGCGATGCCTCCTATACCTATATGAGTAAAATTAATTTGGGATCCCCCATACCGCCAAATAATAGGATCATCAATATCCAGATCAATCAGAGTAACCTGTGGATGGAGCACTAGAATCCGCTCTCATGCCCAAATGTGTAGTAGAGTGACCCCGACCCCGACGGACCTGCTATCAATATATGAAAACTCATGGAGATCCCTATATAGTGAGGCCAACATCACTAGCCCCCAAGCAAAGCACTCCCTGTGGATGACCATCCACTCCCAAGCTAGCCCCCAACCCGAACTGAAGTATCGGCCCCACCGATCTGGTGCCATGAGACCTGATATAATTTTGGAAAAAATCAATCTATAAGTGGGAACTATGCCCTGGTACCTCTCTAAGTCTATCTATCCCTCAAAAAATTAAATCTCATCGAGACCCATCACATCATAAAAAGCATCCCTACCGGCATCTAGATCACAAATAACTCTCGCTCCATGGATAGGTAGTTGTAGGATACACCAAACATCCTTGAGTGTAACATTAGCCTCACCGGTGGGAAGATGGAAGGAGGAGGTCTCACTGTGCCATTGCTTCACCAAAGCTACCATCATCCCCAAGTGGGTCTAAATAGGACAAACATACGCAATGAACCAAAGGTTGAGAGTACCAAGCTAGTCCTGAAGGAATATGTGCATGCCATCTAATCTGTGGAGCACTAGCCATCTATGCTCCCTCGAGTGAAGTATATCGAAGTCCTCCTACACAAGGGAAACCATCGCGTCAAGTCTCATAACAAAATCAACCTCCTACATCAGGTTTTCACATTTGAAACAAAAAATGCGATGTTGTTTGCAAATGCGGTGATGTTTGCAAATGCGAAATTGTTTGAAAAGTTCTAAACTACGTCGCTCTAATGAAGTTTGACAAATCCTAAATTCCTAAGTGCATCACACAGTTTGATTTGCAAGTGTGGCTGACTTCGTACTCAAACCCTAATTCCAAACTATGTTGTGTGGTACGATTTGCATATGTAGTTGAGTTTGGCCAAAACCCTAATTCTCCTAACTAGCCTATTGTGGCATTACTCTCATATGCAATGCAGTTTGAGGCCGTGCGATACCGATTGAATATTTGCAGTGGTGCTATATAGCGTTGCTTGACCTAAAGTTGACTTGGACCCTATTAAATACATGTAAAATGAAAAAATTAGAAGTTGAGATAGGGGTACATACCACGGGTCCTACGTCAGTTGGCTGCTAGTGCACTCATACCCTCTCTGACATGTTCCTCAGAAGTTGTCATTGCGTCATCTCCACCGGAACTCAGAGCTCAAGGTGCAAAAATTTATAAAGGCTAAATGTGCAAACGAATTGAAAGTGACCCCTCA
Source organism: Sequoiadendron giganteum (assembly GCA_007115665.2). Lineage (NCBI taxonomy): Eukaryota > Viridiplantae > Streptophyta > Pinopsida > Cupressales > Cupressaceae > Sequoiadendron > Sequoiadendron giganteum. Next base: position 397,181,274 of record CM021110.1, on the reverse strand, counting down.
CGGTCTATTTAAGCCTGTAAATTAGGTTTTTTTGACCTAATTTGACCATCCATCTAGGTTTTTGGTCCCTCGATTCCATTTTTGTCCAACTAAGGGCCATATTGCATCTTTTTTGGCATTTTAACACGTCTTTTTGGCATCCTAGGGCATTTTTGGACCTGTTGGACACCTTGTCCTCTTTTTTTGTGAGATTATCCAAAAATCAAAATTTTTCGTCTGATCTCTTGAGGGGGAACATATCAGCATAATCCTTCCACTAGGGCAGCAGTGGGGCATCTAAAAAAAATCAAGAATTTTTTGACTTTTGATCATAGTAGTTTATTCTTTGAACCAATACAACAAGTGCATTGCTTCAAAGAGGGGCAAAATGTAGACATGGAAAATTGACAGACACACTTGATCCTAATTACTAACATCATTTCGTCCTAAATCATACTCTCAATTTATCATCAATTTTCATCTCTTAATTAAATAAATAATTATTTATTTATTTAGGTCTTTCTCCTATGTTTATTAAATTAATCAATTTAATTTAATTAACCCTATATCTTTGTTCATTTAAATAATTTACTTTATTTATATTAAAACTCTAAAGTCTTCTTATTAAATTGAATAAATTAAACTTTATTTGACTTAATCTAACATTATCCCCCTTAGTTAAATAAATTAAAATATTTATTTAATTAAACCCTTCCTCTCAATTTGATTTAAATCAATGCATAAATTTAAGTCTAAATTGTCACATCTCCTAATTCCTCATTACATTAATTAATCTTTGATTAGATTAATCTTAAGTCATGTCCCATCCTCTATCTTTTACCACTTGCACATAAAAATAGATTTAATTCATTTATTAAATCTTTATTTTCCCTCACATGGCATAAAAGGGAATATTCCCTCAAATTTGAATTCAAATCCAAGTGGACTTAGTCCTTCCAACAAGGCATTTACTTCACCTTACAAGTCCTTTTTCCTTTAGCCAAGTGGCCATAACTCCATTTTCTTCCCTCTAAACATGTCATTTCACTAATTTCAAATTCCACCTAATGTCATTTATTGGCACTTTGATAAAAATGTGCACAACCTTCAACCATTCACATCTTGACAAGTGGCACTTGGCCATTGGATGTTGAATGATCCCACATTGCTCATTCTTCCAATTTGAAATCTATAAATGAGAGACTCTTCCTCTCATTCATCATCCATAATTTCAATACAAAGTTACTCTCCTCACATTGAGAGCTAATTTTATCCATTTCATATCAAGTGTTCATCATTTTATGGTTTCATAGCTAGGTTATGCCAAAATTTCATCAAGGAGCTTCAACCATCATCAAATCATCAAATATCTTACAAAGGAGTTGGGAAAGAGCCAATTTCTACACATACTTGGCACCAACTCCCCCATGGGATCAAGTGTTTTCATTGGTTAATTAGGATTTCATTTATCTTTTATGTTTTGTTCTTCATTTTCCTATTATTAAGAATTGTAGATGGATTTCATGGGGAATCCTTGTTCTTACTTGTATGTGAACCTAATTATGTGTTTTTTGTCATGTTTGTACAGGTATAGGATTGGGGTTCACAATGTGTCTTCTGACTAGGGAAGACACCATTGGTTGATGGAATTTCCATATGATAACATGTAATTTTCAAACATATTTGACTCGATCTAAGTCATCCAAAGGGCCATCTCAGTGATTGATCGATGGCTCACATTCAAAGAACAAAACTGGTCATGTGATGGTCATTTGAACCCTACAAATGGAGAGAATTAATGGCATATTACTCTTCAGAGGATATCAACCTGATTTCCATGCATGTGAAGAGCTACTTCCTAGTAATTATGAAGAATGGTACGTCGATTTCCATGTACCTAGGAATTCATAGTGATAAAATAAATTCCAACGAATAATCACTTGCTCGCTCATGCTACTCTTGGAGAATTGATGATTGGCTTATTAGTCTGCTCAATAAATATGGTTGAAGGCTCATCATTTTCATCACAACAATTAGGAGTCTGAATTTTTTGTGCCTAGTGATTGCTCTTGTGAAGGTCTCAAATATTGGTGTATGATGAGTAGGTTGAATGCTTCTCCATCATCTATGTGTAGGTCTACCAAAGTTAATGTTTGAAGGTCGCACAATGTTGTTCCATTACATGAGTAGAGTAATCTTCAAGGTGCCTAGCCTTGAAATGGAATGCATGGGGCCTGTCCTAGTGGTTACCAAGTGCAGCTTTTGGTTGAAAGGTTGAGCTGCATTTGCAGAGGAGGTGGTGCATGGAAAGGAGAATAGGTCTACTTAGTTCAAGTGGAGACCAAAGGCCAAGCTACGGTATGGTTGGGGTTCTCTAGGGAGGTATAATTCACTCATTGATGTCTCTGATAGTTCCTACAATAATGATACAGAGACTAACTCCGGTTATGGCCAATTCTTTATGGCTTTGACCGAGATGGTTGGTGTGAATGAAGAGGTCCTCACAGTTTTTGCAATTTCTATGATGGCACGATGTAAGGTTGTTGGTTTTGGTGCTAATAATTTTTTTGGTGATGAGGATAGAGTGGTTGTTTCGCCTCCTACTATGGAGAAAATGTGAAGTGGGCACATGTATTGTGGCCATGGTGTTGGTTCAGTCTCTAGGTGATGGTGATATCTATTTTTTTGTCACAATGTGATGCTGGTTGTTTTTGTGGTTCAATGTGGATATGGACAACAAGGCCTTAATGATATTTTGCAACTGGTGTGGTCACACTGCCTGGTTCTGTTGGTTGTTACTTTTTGATTCCCCTATTTTGTAAATAATTACATCTAACTATCTAGGAATTTTGAAATGCAAATGCAATTCTATTTTGAAATGAAATTTTGATGAAATGTAACTATAATGAGCCTGATGCATGTTAGTCTCTTATGTTATAAAAGAGATTTCAAGGCTCATTGTAGAGGTCATAATTTTTATTCCAAAAGGTCTAGGTAGGCTACAAAAAGAAGATACAAGTGCCAAATTCTCGGTGAATCTACTAGTTAATTGTCTTGGGTATATGTTATGTATGAAATAGCCTAAAATAGTTTTATGCAAATGATTGCTATAAAAAAAAATCTATAAAATTAAAGTATGCTCTCCTGTGTATAGTTGTTGTAGGCTATAAATGAAAATATCAAGTATCTTTTCATTTATCTACAATGGTTCATTTGAATGTATGATTTTGTTCCTTGTATTAACTCAAAGAGTTAATTAAAATAGTTTGAAGAGAGTCATAGGTTTGTGAGAATAGGCTAAGGATTTGGTAAGGAGTAATACTTTAAATACTGTTATTTTTTTAGGTGTAATGCATTATGAAAATGGTCCATTCATTTCAAGGTTAAATGTTTTGTGTATGATAGATTATTTCATGCTTGACTCCTTCTGCCCAATTTGATGAGGAAATGGCTTATTTGTTAGGAATTCTTGTAATCAGATAAATCAGAAAATGCCTAGTTAGAATTCAAAGTTAGAAAATTACTTAATCAAATCTTATTCATTTTGAGATGTAAGTCTCGTATATACTTGTGTTCCTAAGCAATTGAATGGTTATTTGTGTAAATGTCAGCCAAACCTTTGATGAATAATGTATGATTGCAATTAGTAGGGACAATTTTTTGTGTTGAAGTGTTCTTGATGCATTGAATATCAAATGAACACAATAAGGAACACCCTCCTCGGTCCCATAGAGCCTAAAGAATACGGGTAAGTGACTGAGAAGCTTTACCCATCATGTTGGCCACTTGCTTTTAAGATTCTTGAATATAGAGGTTGGATACCTCTTAGAGAGTTTTCAAATATCAGTTCAAAAAAACACCAACAAGGGGTAAGTACTCACATCTTGCTTCATAATAAATCATGATCAATGTCTTCCAGCTCATGTTGTGATGTAGGAATCATCCAAACAATTCAAATAATCAATATCAGTGACATCTTGTTGATGCTTCAACATGGTATCAAAACATTCAATAATCTTGTTCCTAGCCTGTCTATAGATCTCAATCAATCATTATGCAATCAATCAATCATCATCTTGGCATGTATATTCTCAATCCTCGTATTGTTCCTATCTTGACAACTCTATCTTTGCATTATTGTGTATCCTCAATGATGTTATCATTATCAAAAATTACTCAATCAGGTCAATCAATTTTAGCTAGCCTATCAACAAGATCTCAAAAGACTATTGGTATCCCTACATACTGATATATCTTTATCATTCATCCATATGATCATTATAAAAAAAATCCAAAAACAGGTGAAAAACATCAAAATCCAAAACAAAGTTGTAAAACAAAATCCCAAAAACATTGTAGGTTATCTTCAAATTCTCCATAAATGAGTCAAAATAAAGTGAACTATGAGCCTCTATGGAAAGGCCATAATTGATGAGCCCCCAAGGCACTAGGCCAATCCCCTTAGGTGTCCCTCTTGGTCTTTAAACTTTGTCAAAAGTTTAAAAATATTCAAATATCTTATCAAAATTTAAAAACATTTGAAAAGTAGTAAAAAAACTCCAAAAGTAGTGTCATTCAATATAGTCAAACTACAATGTCTTTGTGTTCATCACATAAGAAATTTCATCATTGATGAGCCCCCGAGGCACTAGGCCAATCCCTTTAGGTCCCCTTATTTGTCTCTAAATCTCTCAGAATTTTCAAAAACACCATTAAATAACCTCAAAAGAATAAAAACATTCAAAAAATCTCCAAAAATCCTATCTTCGTTATCACCTATCGCAATAAAATATTCATTCATAATAAACAATCATCACCTTCAACCTTTGACAACATAATCAATAAGAAAAGTGAACATCGAAATCCAAAACTTCCAAGCAAAGAATCAAAATGTCTAGATCATCATCAAACCAAAACAATGCCTAAGTGTTAGATACCCTGCCTTTTGAAAATCATCATCAACATCTTGACATATGTCTTAATGGATAAATCATTCCTACAATAGACATCATCGATGGATAATCTTGAAACATAAAAACAATCATGGCAAGTGATACTACAACATTGTTTATCTTTTGTGATCTTATCTTTTGATTTATCTTATTGTTTCATTCCTAGGATCTCTCGAGGATGTGCATTAAGGATTTAGAGAAGAAGGAATGGGGCATTGATCATTGGTTTTTGTTTTCTCTATCTATTGGATAGTTTGAAAATACTACCATGGCGAATACTTTCCTTGTGTGTGTGGAAGTCATTTCAAGCAACTCAAGCAACCTTGCATGTTTGGTTTCTCATACCTCTCTACGTAGTAGTCCAAAATGCTCTGAAATTCTAACCCATACACTCTAACAAGGTTTTTGTATGTCCGGTATGAGCAAGAATACTCCTTGGTTGTAGATTCAAAGTCCACGCTATAGATACAAAGTTTCCTTGGTCATTAATACCCTTATGCATTGTGTCTATTTGCTATATTAATAAGGATTGATAAACAAATACTTGGTTCTCCATGAAAGAAAAAAGGTAGTGGAGATCTAGAATGTATATCATCAATCATCCAATTTATTCTATCTTCTAAATCTTACTAAAATTTTCTTCAAGTCATGATTTCTTCTGTGAGTACTTGCAATTAAAATGCATCACATTAGCTTGCCGAAAATTTTGGCTCATTATCCAAAATTTTCAATAAATTTCTCAAGGGGCACCATGCTATCCCGCCATCATTAGGGCATACTAGGGCAACTCTTGCATAGGAATTTTTTAATTTTCTTTGACACAACACTCAAAATTGTATTGTATCAAAGAGGGGAAAAATGTAGATACCATTAATTGTCCTGACTAGCGAACAACACTATTTAACTAGCTTTCACCCTTCTTCCCTTAATGATTAAATAATACAATATTATTTAATTATTATCAAATTTTATATTCATCTATTAATTAAGTGATCTAACATTATTTAATTAATTCATCCTCAATCATCATTTCTTATTTAAATAAATCTCATTTATTTAATAAATGTCCTAATTTAACCTTGTCTATCCTGGTTAATTAAATAAACAAAAATTATTTAATTATGTCACTAACATACTTTATTCATCTAAATTAATTAAATATTTATGATTAATTATTTAATTAAGCTACTTTCTCTTCTTCAAATTTGAATAATTAAATCAATTATTCAATTTCTCCAAAATCACTCAACATGGTCAAATAAATAAATATACTTTATTTATTAAAGTCAAATACAACTTGCACGTTTATCTCCAATATTAATTAATTATTTAATTAATTAAATATCCTCACCCATTTTTGATTGAGTAAATCATGACCACTAATTTCTCACTCTAATTGGTTAACCAACCCATCTATTTCTTAACTCAACTTGACTTTCTCAATCCCACTAAACACTCAATCTAAATTCTTCAATCCCACCGATTATCCAATTAAAATCCTTAATTGGATCAATCAAAGGAGTTAACTGACCAATCTATTTCCTCTCAATGGTTCTGAACCATTGATCATGATCTTTCATTATTGAATCTCGATCATTCATCTGAAACCTAGAAATCTATAAAATAACCTTCTTCCTTCTAAAAAATGATTGGAGAATATAGAGAATTTATGTGGAGAGGTCATGTTGAATTGACTATCGAATTCTTAAGAGAAAACACTTACATCTTTGATCACCATTAACACACCTTTGGAAGCTTTTGCACAACAATGGAGGCTTTGTATTGATCCAAGCAACCTGACATCAATACAAATTACACTTCGATATGGGATGGTAGTATTGTAATTCATGAATTTAGTTTATGTTCTCTTGTATGATTGCATTTCTTGATTCATTGCTTTATGATTTAATTTCATGAGTAGGTTTGGATTTGTCTTTGCTTTGATCTCTTTCATTTGATTTCATTTTTATTTCATTATGCTTATTTTCCCCTTGACAATAATGTTTCCTTAGGTATGAAATCTCCATCGAAGTGATGTCCACACCATAAGTTTCCACAAAAAGTTTCTTGATGGATGATTGAATTATTGAAGACTTTCAAGAGGTTAGTCTACATAACATAATAGATAGATGTAGCTAGGATGTAGAGGATAAGTCATATACATTCATATTAAGAGCATGATTCATCATAATAATGCATTTTTCATAATTCTTCCTAATGTTAAAATGAGAGGGAATATTGTTTATATATGTATCACAATTGATCTTAGAAATAGGAAAATTTGGGAATATCCTTTTCAAATCTCCAAGGACTGACACCAAAATGTTAGTTATTAAAATAGAGAACCTTTAGGTCAAGGGTTCCCTCACCCTTGACTAGGTGTTTTTGGCCAAATTTTGGTATGTTGGAGATTTTAATATATTTTCCCAATCTAGGCCCAACCTAAGAAAATTATTATTATAATGAATACTATATACAAAATAGGGTGTCAATATAATGTGAAATTGTTAGGGGTGACAATTTATGATACTATAATTATCCCCCACTCTAGTGATATTATGATCTTATGTTCATGCTCACACTAATGGAATATATTCCTTTTAAAAAAAGTTGAAGAGATAGGATGACACCAAGTTGAGAGGTGTGCTAGCCCCCAACTAAGGATCCCATCAATCAACAATGTTCAAACATATATGAATTAGATATATCACACATAATACAAGGAAATATTCAATCATTCATAAGGAAACTGATGATAAATAAATCTAGAGTATGCATAAACACATAAATAAAATATACATAAGGATAATGTGATGTATATAGAGTATACATGAAGCATACAGGGAATATACACAACAAACAAGCAATATGTAGTGTCCCTCTAGTGATACTAGTTGCTTCAGTTTTATTTTCATCGGTTGTTAGTCATTTAATTTCTTCGGATACTACATTACATTATTTCAGTATGTCATTGATGTTATGTTAGTTGCTATACTCTGTAGACGATGCATTTGCCATTGTTAATCATCTGGTTATGTTCTTATGATGACATTATGATGGACACGTGTGTGTTATAGTTTATGATGTCCTGAGTTGTTAATGATGTTATTATGATGTAATTGATGTTTTGATATAATGATGCATGTCATTCTTGGTGAAGAAGATAGTGGATCATTACTTACTCGTGAGTACCCTGCTACGCTACTACTCTTCTTCACAGTGTGTTTTCTGATATATGTATTGATATGTTTGACAATACTATTTGATGCAATTTGTAGGTACATGCATCAACTCCACTTTCTTGGTCAGTTCTGAGCATGCCAAGATCAAATGGAAATATTTTGATGGGAGATAGTGTCTGGTCCTCTGTCGTGAGCCATCGTTCTTGAAAGAATGAGTACCTATTCCTTACCCATTTTGGTTGACGTCTGTCCCATCATGTCATTTGTAATTTTGTCATGTCTTTTGTATGATTGTCATGTTAGAGATTAACTTATTTAAATTAGTTAAATGATTTAATTAGTTAAGTGATTTAATTAGATTAATGATTATGTTTGATTACATTTTAAATTAAAAGTTTGATTTAATATTTAGAAGATTTAATTAATTAAATCTATTAAAATAGGACATTAAATAATATTATTTTCTTTTGATTGTGCAACTTGAATGTTAATAAATCGATATTTTTAACAAAGTTGTTTTGAATAGATTTTGTAAAATATCTATGAATTTGAACTGGTTGTTAAGAAATTGTAAATTGTTCATCTAATGAGTTTTAATTGTCAGTTTATTTATGAGTGCATGCAATCGGTTAGTTATGCTGAGGAATTGCATTTAACTGTGAAATGAATGAAAAAGTAGGTTATGCAATTTTTGCACACAACAATTGGTTTTGGCAAAAGGGAGTTGTTTTCATGACAATATTCGGGAACAAGTTTTTTGGTTTCTCTGTGCTTTTGGTTTGGAAAAATATTGAAGGTTTTGATTCTTGGAGGCTTTGATCGTGCTGAGAAAGATATGTTGTCTAAATTTTCGTGTTTGGTTTCATCATTTTCCAAAATTCGAAGGAGAATACCAAGTTTTCTTCTGTAAACATGTTTAGTTTCTTGAATCTAAAACTTTAAAAGATGATTATGGTATTTATTTTCTTTATGATTGATCTTGCATGCTGAACAATCTGCACAAACAAAGAAAACAAAAACATTGTTAGTTAATTTTGATTAAATTGAAAGGATTTTTTTTTTTGTGAAATGTTATCCACATAAACCTAGCTTTGTATTTCAAATTTATCATTTGAAATATTTAATAATTTGTACCATATGATTGATGTGCTTGAATCTATGATTCTAAAGCATGTTTAGTTATAATATTAATTGATTGGTTGGTCAATTATATTAAAGATGTATTTCTGGATAGAATATGATTTTGGCTTTGAGATGAATCGATTTTACCAGTTTAAAAAAAAAATCCATGTTTTGAAACTACATGCACTATTGACTATTGCATGCATTCAGATTTAGGATTTCTTAATCAATAATGTATGTTTTACATACTAGCTGGTGGCCAGTTCTTTTCTTCATTGTTCTGTTTATCCACTTTTGTGGAGAGGTTGCTATGGAACGAGTTTCTGACCTGGCATCCTCTCCCTATTTGCACCTTGATTACAAGTTTTAGAAAACTGTTAGCTTTTGGGACATGTTTGTTAATGCGTGCATGATTTTATACCTGCGGGTTCAACAAATAATGGAGGATGTTTATTCAATGGATTGATATACGTTGCCAAGCTATTGTGTGGTTGACTATAATATAAACTATCCATTCTATATTGATCTTGGTAGTCGACAAACACTTTACTTCTACCTATTTTTCTTCCCATGAATTATTTGAGCTAATGTTGTCATTATTGACGTTTACATCTGTGACATTGGTTTTTCTTGCGAAGCTTATCTTCATCATTTCCTGTCTTTTGTATGTCGATGCCACCTGTCTCTTAACTTCGATTCTCTTTGTTTCTTTGTTACACAAAGATCTTATATTGTTGCCTTTGTATTTGTACTTGTTCTTGATTCTCGAAGTATATTTTCTACAACATGCGTTATCCTTATGTAATACTCTTAATGCATGAAATGCTCGGTTGTATTTGAAAGTCATTAAAAAAATCAAGAAAATAATGCAACGATGTAAAGAACCTCTTGTCTGTACAATATCGTTACCCTATTGGTTATTTTGAATAAGTTCTTAACTACAGATCGACTCGTGTTTCTCTCCTTGCTTGCACTTGGTTGCATGTGATGGAAAATCAATATTATTGCTGCATATTTCTAATTACTTCCCTTCTTGCAATCTGATTGAAATTGATAGTGGTCTTTGCTACCATCTGTATTTCAACTTAGAGTTTATGTTTGTGTTCTGGCCAATCAAAACATATACATATGTAGATTAACTTGTATTGAAGTTTGATTTATATTTTTTTGTCATATTTGTTTTATATTAACCTTTCATCCCAAATTGGAAACTATTATTGTAATATTTGTTTTCTATATATATTTATTAATTACAAATATTTAAATGAAATTTAAATATTGGGTTTGTTTCATTCTTATTAAGAATGATTATTGGATGATTGTGTTTAGTTTAAAACAATAGAATAAACATATTGTTATGGTTTTATATTATCTTAGTGAATGATAAGTCCATAATGATGTGGACGATAATTATGTGGAAAATAATAAGTTGTCATGTTATTTTATGTTGATAGCATTAACTTTGTTAAACAATAAGTGTTAATTGAAACAAATATATATATATATATATTGAAAGAGATTTAATTGGGATTTTATTTTAATTTGTCAAATAACGTCTTATTTGAACCTTGTCATCTTATTGTGTTGAAAGATTATTAAGTGGGGAGTGTTATTTGTATTTGTCTATGATACTTGAAGGGAATTTTTGGTGTTAGTAAACTTTGTAACTTCCAGAGGCTAGGAATTAAATTTGCTTTGAAGGGCATTTAAATGCTTGCTCATCGTCGTACATTGCATGTCCTGAATTTTGACTTAGCCATGCATAATGTATAGCCTTATTGTGTTTTTTGAATGTACATGGTATCGTCATGATTATATTGGGTATGTGAGATGTTGTTTACATACAAGTGGGCTATATTTGTCATTGTCAGTGGTTTGTTAAGTACATATGAGTGGATTTCATTATGGGTCGAAACCCTAAAGAGGTTACCAGGGTAACCTACCAAAAGTAGTTAATTAAGTGAAAACCTAATCTTAATGTTTTAGGGGTTGGGTAGTAAGCACTCTATAACTCAGATAATTGTTTTGCCTCACCCTGTGGTGAGGATTGCTATCTCTCAAGAGCACATTTTCTCTTTCTAAGACCTAATCTTTGGCATCCCTAGGGTATGCTTCTCTACCCTACTCAGGGATCACTCCTAGGACCCCTATCTCCTTATAGAACTCTCCACCAATTTCAAATATTCCCCTTACTCTCACACCCCTACTCAGCACCTTTGGCTCAATTTTGCCACAACGTTCCCCAAGCCATTCTTCGGATTAGGAATGGTTCTTCCACCTATTCCTAGGGTGTTCTTCATCCATTCTGATCCTTCTTGTAGGAATCTTTTTGCATCTTCCTATCAAATTCTTTTAAACCTTGTTTTAGGCCTTGTAGCCTTTTTGGCCAATTAGGCCTCCTAAAACCAGTATACTTGGAAAACCTCCAAAACTTCCTTAACAAACCCCCAAACTCTTCATGGATTCTCACTATAGACCTCCTAGGCTTCAATATTTACTAGGTTTTAGTCCTCCATGGTGTCCGTACATAGGACTTTCACCAAACCCCTATTTTCAAGGGTTTCTAGGGCATATAACACAGTCCAGTTTCTTTTAACTCAATTGGGTGCTCTAATGGAATCCTCTTCTCTTCTCCTTGCACACACATATCCAAGAAACATTCCCCTACACCCCTACACCAATAATTGGCACAAAACAATCCATTTGGCAACTCTTCTTGCCGTTGTTCTGTCCAAGCAACTAGCTAGAATGCCCCTGCACTCGCCTAGAGCTTGATGGATCTACCAAATCTCTTGCAAACAAAGACTCCTAAAACCATATATACACTATATACATAGTCCCCTACTTGATTCCAAGTTTCCATGGAATCTTTGCCATGGGAAGTCAAGTGGGCATCATTATTTACAAAACTGTCCCTGAATCGGGCAGTGAAACCAAGAACCCAAAACAAATTGTAAAACCTTAACCCGTTGAACTAAATGACTAAACCAATGCTACACAAGGTAGGAACAGGTCACAAATGAAAGTCTCAAAGCATTATTTCAGTCCTTTCAATCCATTAATCAACTGGATGAAGGCTTTGTCACAGAAATCAAAATAAATTTACTCTTTTCCAAGTCACAATCTCTTGTTTCCAAAACTCAATCCGTACAATAGCTTTCCCACATGTCATATTAGGGTTTTGATAACCTTATATAATTTATTCCCACATGTTAGGACCCTTAGGTCGGGCTTAGAACATCATTATTTCCATTTTCAAGCTTTTAGGGCAAATTTCCAAGACAACATTGTCAAGATTTGCCTAATATCCTCTTTAAAGCTTTCCCAAATCTCAAGGCTCTAAACTAACCTAACTTTGCCACCACACAAAAATCAATTCAACCTTGGGACTTTATAACTTAGTCTTTATTACCTTGGTGGTTGGCTAGAACCACCTACAACCCAAAATTTGTAAAGATCTCTCCAAAAGACCTTAAGGTGCTCTTGCACCATTCTCCCCCTGCAATAAAGAAGTTAAGGAACCTATGGTGTTAATAAATCCTCACTGATACCATGCTTCTTGAAGTCACTCTCTACTATCTAAGTAGCCTCTAACTCTGGTTGGTGTCTCCACTTCACTAGGTGCTCCATGTATGTCTTGTGCCTAGTCTTCTTCTTCACCCTTGAATCCAGAATCTTGTCAACCTATGGTCTAATCTGATCAGGTACCTTGAGTTCTTCCACATCCTTACTCATCCATTTTTGGTCCTTTATACTTCACCAAGTCCTTCACATTGAAGATAGGCGAAATGGACATCTCCTTGGGTAAATCCACCTTGTATGCATTTGATCCATACTTAGCCAACACTTTGCATGGCCCTATCCTTTTCATCTGCAGCTTACTTGGTATGCCTTTCTATAGTCTTGCCTTGTTCAAGTATACCATCACCAAATCACCTATTTCAAATTGTATTTCTCTCTTCCCTTCATCTCTTTTAGCCTTCAACTTCTGGTTAGCCTCCATTAATGTCTTCTTTACCTACTCATGAACCTCTCTCATTGACTGAGCAAAATCATTAGCATGTCCACTAATTCCTTCATAACCTTTTAGGTCTCTTAGCTCAAGTACACCTCTTGGATGTAACCCATATACAATTTCAAAGGGACTCTTACCAGTAGACCTATTTGTGCTATCATTATAGGCAAATTCTGCCTGTGAAATAACTTGTTCCCATCCTTTTCCATACTCCATAGTTAGACACCTCAACAAGTTACCAAGTACCCTATTTATCACCTCTATTTGTCCATCCGTTTGAGGATGATATGCTGAACCATGAGACAAGTTGGTTCCTAACCTCCTCCAAAGAGTTTTCCAAAAATGTCCCATAAAATTCACATCTCTGTCTGCAACTATGCTCTTTGGCAATCCATGTATCCTTACTACCTCCTTGAAGAATAGGTGTGCAATTTGACTTGCATCATGTGTTGTTTTGCATGGGATGAAATTGTTCATCTTGCTGAATCTATCCACTACCACAAACACACTGTCAAAACTAGTTGGTGTCCTAGGTAGCCCTACTATGAAGTCCATGCTTATGCATTCCCATGGTCTATTTGGGATGGGTAATGGTTGATAAAGACCTAAATTTTTTGATGTTCCCTTTGCCTTTTGACACACTCCACATTGCTCAACATGCCTTCTTACATCTCTTTGCATCTTAGGCCACCAATAGAACTTCTCCACTAAGTCTAGGGTCTTGTTCAATCCAAAGTGTCCACTCAAACTACCATTGTGCTTTCCTTGGATAAGATTCTCCCTCATGAAACCTCTTGGAAGACATAATTGTTTCCCTCTAAACAATAGACCATTTTGCAAAGTATAATCTACATATTCATTGTGAAAATAGTTTTCAAAATCAGTACATACCTTGTAGATCACTGAGAAATCATAATCTCCTTCATATAGGTCTTTAAATCCTTCAACCCCTATGCTCTGCAACCGCATCTCTTGAATGGTAAGCAATATCATACTAAGGGCATTTGCAACCTTGTTGTTAACCCCTTTCTTGTGCTTGATAGTAAAGGTGTATGACTGCAAAAACTCCATCCATTTGATGTTCCTCAAACTAAGCTTCTCTTGAGTATTGATGTAGCTTAAGGCCTGATTGTTGGTGTACACCACAAATTCCTTGGGCAATAGGTAGTGCCTCCACTTTTTAAGAGCTTGTACTAAATAATACAACTCTAAGTCATAGGATGAGTACCTAGACTTTGCTTCATTTATCCTTTCACTAAAGAATGCCACTGGCATGCCTTCTTGACTCAAGACTGCACCCACTGCTATATTGCTTGCATCACATTCCACTATGAATGGTTTGTCAAAACTTGGTAAAACTAGGATTGGTTGGGTAGCTATCTCCCTCTTCAATCTTTCAAATCCTTCATTGGCTTCTTTGGTCCACACAAACATTGTTTTCAGTCCTCCTTTGATGGTGTCAAGGACTGGTGCACAGATTTCACTAAACCTTCTAACAATCTTCCTATATAATTGTGCTAATCCATGGAAACTCCTAAATTCAGTCCCTGTCTTGGGATTAGGCCAACTGAGAATGGCTTCAACCTTGCTCTTGTCCATCTTCAAGTTCCCTTGAGATACTACAAATCCTAGGTAGACTAGCTCTTGCTTCATAAACTCACTCTTCTCAAGATTTATGGTGAGCTTCTCCTCTTGAAGTTTCTTCAACACAAGTTCTAGGTGCTTCATATGTTCTTCTTTTTTTTTGCTAAAGATGAGGATATCATCTAAGTAGACTACCACAAAGACTCCTATATAGTCCTTCAAAACCTCATTCATCACCCTCATAAAACTGCTAGGTGCATTTGTAAGCCCAAATGGCATTACTAACCACTCATATAACCCCTCTATAGTTTTAAAAGATGATTTCCATTAATCTCCCTCTTTCATCCTAATCTAATAGTAGCCACTTTTCAAATCAATTTTGGAGTAGTACTTAGCACCCCCTAAACAGTCCATTAAGTCTTCTATCCTAGGAATAGGAAACCTATATCTAATGGTTATCCTATTTATTGCCCTAGAATCAGTACACATTCTCCACTTATGTCCCTTCTTTGGTGCCAACACCACTGGAACAAGACATGGGCTTATGCTTTTCCTGATCAACCCTTGGTCCAAAATTTCTTGAACTTGCCTTGCTATCTCCTTGTTCTACTTCGGTGTCATCTTGTATGCAGCCTTGTTAGGCAATGTTTCTCCTGGCACAAAGTCTATTTGATGATTGATTTCCCTCTTAGGTGGTAGTGTAGCTGGTGTACCTTCACAAATGATATCCCTGAACTGATCCAACAGTTGCTTCACTTCTACTATCATAGGTAGCCGACTAGGTGACTCCTCCTTCTTTGGTTTCAACATGATTGGGTAGACAACTCCTTCCTCCTTCATGTCCCATAGGAATTTCTTTTCACTCATCAAAATTACACTAGATTTTTCCTTCTCCACTGTGCTTTCTTCTAACAAAGACTGGATTTTGTAAGTCACTCCACCCTTCTTGAATAAGTACTTGTTCTCCTTGCCATGGTGTACTGCCTCCCTGTCATATTGCCATGGTCTGCCAAGCAATAGATGGTAAGCATCCATTGGTAACACATCACATAGTATCCTATCTTGATACTTCCCTATAGCAAACTCAACCCATAATTGTTCATTGACCAATATATTCTACCCCTTATTCAGCCAAGTAACCTTGTAAGGACACACATGGGGTACCTTGATGAGGTTCAACCTATGTACTGCCTCCTCTGATATGACATTATCAGTAGATCCTGAGTCAATGATGACCTTGCAAACCTTACCTAGTATCTTGCAATTGACTCTAAAAAGAGCTCTCCTCTGTTTGTGTTCATCCTCGGTAGGTGCTTTGATCAAGATCCTTCTCAACATGAGATTCTCTCCTTTCTTTGAATCTAAACTCACATTTGAGTGCTTGGAACAGTCCGCTTCTTGGACATAAGTGATCTTCTTCTCACCTTGTGAAGATGTTGGCTTGTTAGGACACCTATAAGCCAGGTGACCCAACTGTCCACAATTGTAGCACTTCATGGAAGCAAAATAAGAACTTCTCCCAAATCCTCCTGATCTACCTCTTCCACCATTGTTAGAGCTTCTACCTCTGTTTCCCCCTCTACTATTTATCTCATGGGATTTTTCACCCATCTTAGAATCCCCTTGGCTTCTATTCTCATTGCTCCTTCCACCAAAACCTCCTCTATGTCCACTTCTAGGGTCTTTGCCTCTTCCTTTACCCCTAGTATTAGAATCTTGTTTCTTTTCCAATTTCTCTTCCACTTTAAGAGCCATCTGATAATAGCTATGGAGGGTAGTAAGTGTAAAGAGATTCAAATATTCTTGTATGTTCCATCTAAGGCCATTTAGATACCTAGCAACCTTAATGCTTTCAGCTTCTTGCACTCTAGACCTAAGGCTTAGCTTTTGAAACTCTTTTGTGTAAGCAGCTACATCTAGTTCTCTATGTTTGATATTTTGCCTCTTCTTATGCAATTGGATGTCATAGTCCTCAAGTAGATAGTTTTCTTTTACTTTAGCCACCATTGTTTTCCAATTTCCTATTAGCTTCTTGCCTTCCTTCCCTCTTTCTTCTTGCAAGAACTTCCACCAAGTTAATGCTTGTCCTCTTAACCTTGATTTGACTATTTTCACCTTTTGTGCCTCTGTAATCCCATCACATTCAAAGTGGTTCTCCATTCCCTCAATCCATTCTTCCTGTTAAAACAGGGATTCCTTCGAGTGCCTTGCCACTTAATGGCTTTAATGATTTGAGGAAGGGTTCCTCTGCTAATGGAGGGTCAGGTTTTGGCTCTTTGTCTTCCTCAATGTAGTCCTTACCCTTGTCTTTAACCCCTGCTAATTGCACTTCCATCTCGCCTGCAGTCTCTGCAACCTCTTCTAGTTTGTGCTTCATTTCTTCCACAATTTTTTCAAGTCATCTATTCTTTTCTTGTTGCTCTGTCAGATCTCTTGCCAATTCTACATTGGTCACCATGATGTTTTCCCCTATGGATTCACTTCCCTCTGACATTCACTTCTCAATTCCCAAGCCTTTTACTGACTCTGATACCAATTTGGTGAGGAGTGCTATCTCTCAAGAGCACATTTGCTCTTTCTAAGACCTAATCTTTGGCCTTCCTAGGGTATGATTCTCTACCCTACTCAGGGATCACTCCTAGGACCCCTATCTCCTTATAGAACTCTCCACCAATTTAAAATACTCCCCTTACTCTCACACCCCTACTCAGCACCTTTGGCTCAATTTTGCCACAACGTTCCCCAAGCCATTCTTCGGATTAGAAATGGTTCTTCCACCTATTCCTAGGGTGTTCTTACTCCAATCTGATCCTTCTTGTAGGATTCTTTCTACATCTTCCTATCGGATTCTTTTAAACCTTGTTTTAGGCCATGTAGCCTTTTTGGCTAATTAGGTCTCCTAAAACTAGTATACTTGGAAAACCTCCAAACCTTCCTTATCAAACCCCAAAAATCTTCATGGATTCTCACTATAGACCTCCTAGGCTTCAAGATTTACTAGGTTTCAGTCCTCCATGGTGTCCGTACACAGGACTTTCACCAAACCCCTATTTTCAAGGGTTTCTAGGGCAGGTAACATAGTTCGATTTCTTTTAACTCAATTGGGTGCTCTAATGGCCTCCTCTGCTCTTCTCCTTGCACACACATATCCAAGAAAAACACCCCTACACCATGAATTGGCACAAACCAATCCATTTGGCAACTCTTCTTGTTGCTGTTATGTCCAAGCAACTAGCCAGAATGCCCCTGCACTCGCCTAGAGCTTGATAGATCTACCAAATCTCCTACAAACAAAGACTCCTAGAACCATATATACACTATATACACAGTCCCCTACTTGATTCCAAGTGGCACGGGAAGCTTTTCCATGGGAAGTCAAGTGGGGATCATTATTTACAAAATTGTCCCTAAACTGGGCAGTGAAACCAAGAACCCAAAACAAATTACAAAACATTAACTAGTTGAACTAAATGACTAAACCAATGCTACAGAAGGCACGAACATGTCACAAATGAAAGTCTCAAAGCATTATTTTAGTCCTTTCAATCCATTAATCGACTGGATGAAGGCTCTGTCACATAAATCAAAACAAATTTTCTCTTTTCCAAGTCACAATCTCTTGTTTCCAAAACTCAATCCATACAATAGCTTTCCCACATGTCATATTAGGGTTTTTCTAACCTTATATACATTATTCCCACATGTTAGGACCCTTTGGTTGGTCTTAGAACATCATTATTGCCATTTTCAAGCTTTTAGGACAAATTTCCAAGACAACATTGTCAAGATTTGCCTAATCTCCTCTTTAAAGCTTTCCCAAACTTGAAGGCTCTAAACTAACCTAACTTTTCCACCATACACACATCAATTCAACCTTGGGACTTTATAACTTAGTCCTTATTACCTTGGTGGTTGGCTAGAACCACCTACAAGCCAAAATTTGTAAAGATCTCTCCAAAAGACCTTAAGGTGCTCTTGCACCACCCTGTACTTTAACACTTGTTTAGGTTAAGGTAGGTTGAGATGGCTTGGAATGGCTTGTCGATCACTTTGTCTTCTTGAAAAATGTTTCAGTTCCACATAAGTTTCTTAGGGGTCAAGAATTGTTAGAGATTGCCAGGGTAAGTCAAAATTGATAGCATGGGGGTGGGCTTTTGAGTACCACATGGTTGGGAGGAATGTTATTTTTTCTCCATTGGGTCCTCTTGCAGGTGATTTTGTTCGAGATGAGTTTGTTCTCAACATTTTCTTGGATGCACATCATTCACCAAGATGATCATTGGGCGTGGTCGTGAATGTGATCGACAGTTGTACTTTTTCATCATGTTTATTGTAGTCAATCATGATGAATACATGAGACTTCATTGTATTATGTTTCTGGATGTATCGAGATTTGTCACAATCTCATTTGTTGTGTATTGAACTTGTAATTTAAATATCTTTATGGTAATGTAAATGAGTTATGACATATTCATATGTTTCTTGTATTTGGATCTTAATGTGTTATTATTCTAGTAATTATTTTAGTAGTGTAGTTGTGGAACCCTGAATACGTTCATCTATTTTTTGTTTGTTTACATGTTGTAATTAATTGTTTAAAAAAAAAATTCGGCAGTTTAGTTGTTTAAAATTTCATTCTCTAGGTTCCATGATGAGGTGTTATAGCTTGGTATCAGTGAAGGTTCTAACACTGGGTACTCTAGTTCTTGCAAGCCCATTAGGTTGTCCTAGATGTTAGACTATGTAGTGTGTGTGTTATCTTTTTATCCTTGTGTCTTTAATCTGAGACTTGTCATTGGTCGTGTGTAGGATCATGCCTAGATGGTGCAATAGAGGTCATGGACAAGGTCATGGTGGTGGTCATGCGGCTAATCACTAAGACACTCTGTCGTAGAGTTCACATGAAAGTGAGCATGGGGAGTAGCCAAATCCTTAGGGTAATCAGGAAAATAATGAACAAAATCCAAATCAGCCAAATGTAGAGGGAGATATATTGCATCCTTACTTGAGTAGGTTCTTGCTCATCTCGGTCCTAGATGGGAGGTTGAGCAGGAAGTGGATAGAGAGCGGGATAGATCACCACCTTAAAGGATTGTGTGGACCTTGGACCAGGATGTTGTTGTTGTAGGGCACATGAGAGATTTGTTGAGGGCACACCCTCCCAATTTTGATGGAACCAATGGTGGCTTGGAAGTAGAGAGTTGATTATTAGACATGGGACAGTGTTTTCCTATGAACCCTTATGGTAGCAACACCAAAGCTAGATGCACCATCATGCATCTTAGAGGTTTTTCCTCTACATGGTGGTGATTGGAGGAGCAAAAGCTTCATCTAGAGATTGGATTTGTATCATGTGATATGTTCTTGGAGTGTTTCAGAGTGAATTTCTTATTAGAGCACTAGAGATAGCATTGTACAAATGAGTTCCATGTCTACGCTAGATGGTTATGTCAGTTGAGTAGTTTGAGCGTAGGTTCTACGAGCTCAAATAGTATGCAAGGATTTTTGGTGATGAGGCTATGTTGTTACAAAATTTTGTCAGGGGCTTGAATGCCCATATCAATGGAAGAGTCAGAGTCTTTGAGCTGAAGATGATGGGTGTAGCCATGGAGAAGGCACAGATTGTGGAGGAGAATCTATCTATGGCTTTGGGTGGATATATAGGTGTTCAGATAGACAGTGCACCTATTGTATGTTTTTGTCAGCATGGTGGTCTAACTCAGATAGGAGGTTCATCTTAGAACCAATAGGCACTCACTAAGGGCGGACAACAGTAGCAATAGCAATGTTACCCACCGAAGAATAAGAGTTCTCAAATTTAGCCAGGTAACGGTTCATAGTCTCAGAAGAACCATAGCCAGTGGCATAATAAGCACAAATGTAAGGATCAACTAGCATAGAGTGCACATTCTATGGTTAGTAGAGGTAGTTTCTAGTAGTCGAATGCACCTTTGGGTGGTAGAGGTTTTGGCAAGGGTACTGGATGTTTCTCATGTGGTTAGTAGGGTCATATTGTGAGGCAGTGTCCAATGAGAGGTACATAAGGGTTTGGTCAGCAACCTACAACTTCAAAGCCAATGGTTGGAGATGCAGGTCATTCTCATAGAGTTTTTTTATGGTGGATAACTATAAGGTAGATCATTAGAATACTGTTGTTGAGGCTTCAGGTCAGTTACAGGGTGTTAGTGTTTCTATTCGTTTTTATTCTGGAGCATCTGCTTCATTTATTTCTCCATCTATTGTTGAGCGATGTGGACTCATGGCAGTAAAGCAAGGCGTTAGGTGGTAGGTAGAATTGGCTTTTGGAGTAAAGGTAGTAGTTGAATCTCTTGTTTGTAACTATCTACCTTAGTAGATCTTCAGGTTACACCTCTTGGATCGTACAAAATTATTTTGGGAATGGACTAGTTGGAATCCCATAGTGCAATGATTGATTGTCGATGGAAGACAATAAGTTAATTAGATGATTCTATTTCAGAAGTTGAGATAGTCGGTGTGTAGAGACCCATCTCCTTGTGGATTATACCTTCTATGCAATTAAGGATATGTATGCGATAGGGTTGTCAATTGTTTGCAGCAACAATTAATGAATTGGAGGTAGGGGAGAGTCAAGAGGTATATCTAGATGATTACCCTATCCTTGGGGAATTCACATATTGTTTTGCTAGTGATATTCCCGATATGCTGTCGAAACATGACATAGATTTCGGAAATTGATTTGGTTCCTGGAGTAGATCCTATATCTTGGGCTCCATATAGAATGACTACACAAGAACTAGAAGAGCTTCATTTGTAGTTGGAGGATCCTTCGGCTAAGGGTTTTATTTGTCTGAGTGTTTCTCCTTGGGGAGCACCTATCATCTTCATGAAGAAGAAGGATGGATCTCTCATGTTGTGCATTGGTTATCATCAATTGAATAAAGTGATGGTTAAGAATCAATATCCTTTTCCTAGAATCGATGATCTCTTTGATTAGATCAAAGGAGCTAATGTTTTTTCTAAGATTGATCTGAAATTGGGATACCATCAGTTGCACATTTTTGAAGCGAATATTCATAAAATGAAATTTCGAACTCGTTATGGGCATTATGAGTTCACAATGGTATTGTTTGGGTTAACGAATGCACCATCTATTTTCATGAGTTTGATGAATGGTGTCTTTCGCACATACCTTGATAATTTTTTCCTTGTGTTTCTCGACAATATTTTGATCTATTTGAGAGATATGAAGGATCACAAGGAGCACATGAGATAGGTATCGCAGTGCTTGAGAGAGAATCCATTGTTTATGAATTTTTCAAAGTGTGAGTTCTTCCAAAATGAGGTGAAATACCTTGGTCATGTTATCTCTGGAGAGGGTATTGCAGTGGATCCTTTGAAGATCCAAGCCATCATTGACTGGCTCGTTCCTACCAATGTGCTAGAGGTTCGCAATTTTATGGGTCTTGTAGGGTATTACAGACTGTTTGTTCATGTATTTTCTATGATTTCTCATCCTATTACTTCTCTTTAGAGGAAAGGGAAGAAATTTATTTGGTCAGATCAATGTCAGTTGGATTTTCAGACACTCAAGGAAAAGTTGATAAGTGCACCTATCTTAGCTATTCTTGATCCTACTAAGGACTTTTTTGTTTGCACTGATGTGTCCTTGGAGGGTTTAGGAGCTGTTCTAAGGTAGGAAGGCCATGTTATTGCTTATGAGTCTTGCAAAATCAAGGATCACAAACTAAACTATCCTACTCACAATCTGGAGTTAGTTGTAGTTGTTCATGCTTTGGTTCGGTGGAGGCATTTCTTCTTGGATCACCATTTCAAACTTCACACTGATCACCATAGCCTACAATACATTTTCACACACCCTAATATTAATGCTAGGCAGAGACGATGGATGGAGTTCCTATGTGAGTATGATTTTGAGGTGAAATTATCTACAGGAAGGAGAATGTAGTGGCTAATGCTCTTAGTTGACAAAGGAATGAGATTTCAGCTGTAACTCTTGGAGTTGATTTGAGGAGTCAGATTTTGGCATCACTCCTACAGATAGACTGTATTAGGAGGTGAAGATGGAATTGGGATTAGATAGACCCTTGGAGGGTAGATATGTAGGATATACTCTCGATTCAAATGGTTTATTGTGACATTTGGGTTGTATTTATGTGCCACTTGCAAATGGTCTTCGTACCTTGATTATGTCAGAGACACATCGAGCACCTTATTCTGCTCATCATGGTGTCAAGAAGATACATGCGGATCTTCGACAGTTGTAATTTTTGCCTAGGATGAAGCGTGACATCATTGATTTTGTTTTGAGATGTCTTGAGTGCTAGAGAGTTAAGGCCAAGCACCAACATCAAGTAGGATTGTTACAACCTCATCTTCTTCCAAAATGGAAGTGGGACATCATATCAGTAGGTTTTATTGTTGGGTTTCCTATGTCATCTCATCGACATGATGCCATCATGGTTACTATTGACAAGTTGACTAAGGTAGAACATTTCTCCCCAATTTGTTCATCCTATAATGCCTCATCTATGGCAAAGATATTCATGGAGGATATTGTTCATTTGCATAGAAGCCCATGTAGAGTCATTTCTGATAGAGATCATGTATTTACATCATCTTTATGGACATCCTTACAGAATTCGTTAGGTACTCAGTTGAAATTTTGTTCAACTTATCACTCTGAGATCAATGGACAAATTGAGAGGTTCAATCAGGTTCTTGAAGATATGCTCAAGATGTATGTTATGGATCAATAGATGCATTGGGAAGATTATCTCTACTTGGTGAAATTTTCCTATAATAATGGGTATCATAGTTCCATAGGTATTCCTCATTTTCAAGCATTGTATGGACATCCTTGTCGGATTCTATTAAGTTGGGATCATCTTGAGGATGGAGTTCTTCTTGGACTTGAGATGCTCCTAGATATGGAGCAGTAGGTTGATCGTATCAGAGAGAATTTGGTGGTGACATAAGATAGGAAGAAGAAGTATGTCAATGCTCATCAAGTGGATCATTAGTTCTCAGCTGGCGATAGGGTGTTTCTTTGGGTGCATCCATGAAAGAGTTCGATACGTTATGGAAAATGCTCTAAGCTCACACCTCATTTTGTTGGACCATTCAAGATTCTGGAGAGGATTGGTCCTATAGCGTACCATCTTGCTTTACCACCCAATCTGTCACACATTCATGATGTATTCCATGTATATGTTCTTAGTCCTTATCATCCTGATATTTCACATGTGCTTGATTGGAATGCATTATAAGTAGAGAATGGGTAGCTGGCTTTGGAGCCCATGGGCATTCTATAGCATAGGAGGCTTTCCCTCAAGGGTCGAGATGTTGATCAATTGAGGGTCTAGTGGGATCCTAGTAATGAGGCATCAACTACTTGAGAGGATGCGACACACATGAGCGAGCTTTATCCTTATTTATTTGCAGGCTTCTAGGAGGAAGCCTTATCGTAGGGGGGAGGATGTAGTGTCCCTCCAATGATACTATTTGCTTGAGTTTTCTTTTAACCAATTGTTAGTCATTTAGTTTCTTTGGATGCTACATTATATTATTTCAGTATCTCATTGATGTTATGTTAGCTACTAAACTCTGTAGATGAATCATTTGACATTTTGATCATCTAGTTATGTTCTTGTGATGACATTATTATGGACACATGTGTGTTATGGTTTATGATGTTCTGAGTTGTTAATGATGTTATTATGATGTAATTGATGTTTTCATATAATGATTCATGTCAGTCTTGGTGTAGAAGATAGTGTAGCATTACTCACTCATGAGTACCCTACTATGTTGTGACTCTTCTTCACAGTGTGTTTTCTTATATATGTATTGATATGTTTGACAGTGTCATTTAATGTAGTTTGTAGGTACAGGAATCAAATCCACCTTGTTGGTCAGGTTTGAGTGTGCCAAGACCGAATGGAAATATGTGGATGGGAGATAGTGTCTGGTCCTTTGTCGTGAGCCATCGTTCTTGAAAGAACGAGTACCCATTCGTTACCCATTTTGGTTGATGTATGTCATGTCATGTCATTTATATGATTTTCATGTTAGAGATTGACTTGTTTAAATTAGTTCAATGATTTAACTAGTTAAGTGATTTAATTGTGATTAATTGCAATATTAGATTAAATTATTATGTTTGATTACATTTTAAATTAAAAGTTTGATTTAATGTTTAGAAGATTTAATCAATTAAATCTATTAAAATAGGACTTTAAATAATATTATTTCCTTTTGATTGTGCAACTTGAACGTTAATAAATGGATATTTTTAAAAGAGTTGTTTTGAATAGATTTTGTAAAATATCTATGAATTTGAATTTGTTGTTAAGAAATTGTAACTTGTTCATCTAATGAGTTTTAATTGCTAGCTCATTTATGAGTGCATGCAATCGGTCAATTATGCTGGAGAATTGAATTTAATTGTGAAATGAATGAAAAATTAGGTTATGCAATTTTTGCACACGACAATTGGCTTTGGCAAAAGAAAGTTGTTTTCACAGCAATATTTTGGAAGAAGTTTTCTAGTTTCTCTATGCTTTTGGTTTGGAAAAATATTGAAGGTTATGATTCTTGGAGGCTTTGATCATGTTGGGAAACATACGTTGTCTGAATTTATGTGTTTGGTTTCATCATTTTTCAAAATTCGAAGGAGAATACCAGGTTTTATTCTGTAAACATGTTTAGTTTCTTGAATCAATAACTTTAAAAGATGATTATGGTATTGATTTTCTTTACAATTGAGCTCGCATGCTGAACAATCTGTACAAACAAAGAAAATGAAAACATTGTTAGTTAATTTTGATTAAATTGAAAAGATTTTTTTTTGTGAAATGTTATCCACGTAAACCTAGCTTTGTATTTTAAATTTATTGTTTGAAAGATTTAATCATTTGTACCATATGATTGATGTGCTTGAATCTATGATTCTAAAGCATATTTAGTCATACTATTATTTGATTGGTTGGTCAATTGTATTAAAGATGTCTTTTTGGATAAAATATGATTTTGGATTTGAGATGAATTAGTTTTACCATTTAAAAAAAATAAAATCATGTTTTGAAACCGCATGCACTATTGACTATTGCTTGCATTCAGATTTAGGATTTCTTAATCAATAATGTCTATTTTCCATACAAGCTGGCAGTTAGTGATTTTTTTATTGTTCTGTTTATCCACATTTATGGAGAGGTTGCTATGGAATGAGTTTCTAACCTGGCATCCTCTCCCTATTCATGCTTTAATTACAATTTTTAGAAAACGGTTAGCTTCTAGGACATGTTTGTTAATGCGTCCATGATTTTATGCTTGCGAGTTTAGCAAATAATGGCGGATGTTTATTCAATGGATTGATATACGTTGCCAAGCTATTGTACGACTGAATGTATTATAAACTATCCATTCTATATTGGTCTTGGTAGTCGAAAAACACTTTACTTCTACTTATTTTTCTTCCCAT
Source organism: Sequoiadendron giganteum (assembly GCA_007115665.2). Lineage (NCBI taxonomy): Eukaryota > Viridiplantae > Streptophyta > Pinopsida > Cupressales > Cupressaceae > Sequoiadendron > Sequoiadendron giganteum. The sequence goes on along the minus strand of CM021110.1, from coordinate 397,154,958 downwards.
GAATTATTTGAGCTAATGTTGTCATTATTGACGTTTAAATCTTTGACATTGGTTTTTCTTGTGAAGCTTATCTTCATCATTTCATGTCTTTTGTATGTTCACACTACCTGTCTCTTAACTTTGATTCTCTTTGTTTCTCTGTTGCACAAAGATCTTATATTGCTACCTTTGTATTTGTACTCTGTTCTTGATTCCTAAAGTATATTTTCTATTGCATGTGTTATCCTTATGCAATACTCTTAATGCATGAAATGGTCAGTTGTATTTGGAAGTAATTAATGGAATCAAGAAAATAATGCAACGATGTGGAGAGAACCTCTTGTCTGTACAATATCTTTATCCTATTGGCTATTTTGAATAAGTTCTTAACTACATATTGGCTCTTGTTTCTCTCCTTGTTTGCACCTGGTTGCATGTGATGGAAAATCAATATTATTGCTGCATGTTTCTAATTGACACTTCCGTTCTTGCAAACCGATTCAAATTGATAGTGGTCTTTTCTGCCATTTGTATTTTAACTTAGAGTTTATTTCTATGTTGTGGCCAATGAAAATATATACATGTGTAGATTAACCTATATTGAAGTTTTATTTGTATGTTTTTGGCATATTTGTTTTATATTAACCTTTCATCCCAAACCGGAAAGTATTATTGTAATATTTGTTTGCTATATATATTTATCAATTAGATTGTTTCATTCTTATTAAGAATGATTATTGGATGAATGTCTTTAGTTTAAAACAATAGAATAAACATATTGTTACGGTTTTATATTATCTTTGTGAATGATAAGTCCATAATGATGTGGAAAACAATAAGCTATCATGTTATTTTATGTTGATAGCATTAACTTTGTTAAACAAAAAATGCTCATTGAAACAAATGATATATATATAGATTGAAAGATATTTAATTGGGTTTTTATTTTAATTTTTGAAATAATGTCTTCTTTGAACCTTGTCTTCTTATTATGTTGAAATATTATTAAGTGGGGAGCATTATGTTAGTGTAATTAATATTTAATTACACTTGCATAACTTTACTTAGGTTTTTCTTAGGTAATAATAAGTTTACTTAATTAATAAGTAAGCTTTATTTAGTTGAGCTATTTTTAGGTCAACATTAGGGTTGCATACATTGCTTTTATAAAGAAGTTCTCTTATTGTAATTTCTTAATTCTGAATATTATCAATTTGCACATTTCATGCAAAGCTTTTTTTTTTCATTGTTTTTCTCTTCTGTGGAAGGTGTTTAGGTTTGCATGTTTGATCTTGGTTTCTAACATGGTATCAGAGCCTTGACATGTGGCCCCTTCTCAAATTCTGGAGAAAATCATTGCAGAGTTCGTTCGGGGTTCCTTGAGGGTATCATGCCTTGTGTTCATTTATGCAGCGTCTTGGATCAAATCGAGCTTCATCATTGGATTCAAAGCACTGGAAAAAATTAGGAATGATTTTTATTTTTTTGATTTTGGTTATCATTGAAGAAATTTGTGAGGGTTTCAAGCTCGGTGATCTTTTGCAAGCTCTGGAAGTAGCCTATTTTTCGAAGCATCTTGGAGAAAAATGCACACCGCCACCATGTTTGCAGTGCCCCAAAACCCTAAGATCACCCTTCGTTTTGTTGATTTTGGCGAAGTTGATCCAAAAGGAAAAAAAAAATTGCCAGAGAGGTCGTATGGCCTCCCTAGCATGCATTTCAAGGTAGTTATTTTCATGAAAATTGAGAAAAAAAATCAAAATCTACTTTGTTTTTTGCGCTGCCCACACAAAAGAAAGGCACCACCTAGCGGCCACCGGTCTACCGCCACTGCCGGTGGCTCCCCCTATCACTGCCACCTACCCATGCTAGCCCTCGCGAGCTCTAGTTTTAGCCACTTCGGTCACATGGGGGACCGGGCGCTATGCGCCCAGCCCCTGGCCAGCTCCTATGCACTCACTATGGTCACATGGGTAACTAGGGGCTCCACCCCAGCCCTTGGTCGCACACAAGACTAGGGGCCGAATTTTTTTTAGCCCCCTGGGCTGCCTGCAGGTCTTAGTGGCCATTCTGGAGCACTTTCACGAAATTGGGCATAACTTTTACATACGGAGTCAGTTTTTCACAAACAAGATATCGTTGGAAAGCTGGTTCCGAGACCATTCTTTTGGTGTAGGTTATTTTATCTGATTATGCTCTAGTTTTTTTTTTTCAGGTCCTTGAACTCAAAACTTGTGTTTTTCACTTTGGAGGGCATATCTTTTGACTTGGTGATCCTTTTTTCGCCATTCTTGTGAAATTGGAAAACTGGTTTAGTCCTATACATAGATCTGAGGTCTATTTTTTTTTTCTATTTATGCATGTTTAGGCATTCTTTCCTTTTGTAATCATTTGGGTATTGTAATAAATGAATTGATATAAAGTTCCATCAGGGGGGTTTCTTGCATAATAATTTGATTAGAGTGTACATGCACTTTGATCTTCATATTGTTTTGAACAGCTTGCATGGGTTGTAATTTGGTTTCTTATTTTCTTTTGGCCACTTTTTTTGTCTTAGCTCGACACATCAGATTAATTTCGGATCCATCTCAGTTTGAGGGCCACTAAATTTGTGGTTAATGTTCCCGAGTCTTTATGGTACTTGTTCCCATGGAAAAAATTTAGTCTCAGTTTGGCATCGGCATCGAGATTCATAGATTCTAGATTTTGTCATCATTTTATCATCTGTTGTTGCATTATTATGATTCTGATATGGTTTCTTGTAGACAAAATTATCTTTCCTTGCTTGCCAGATTGCCGTTCCAATGTTACTCCACAGTGTTCTTAAAGTGCTTCTTTGCAACAGTCATCAAATTGTAGGGGGGTTGTCCCACTGGGTTTTTCCTTCTCTACCTCATTATTGCATTTGTACATGGGTACCTAATCAGTCCTTGTTGTCTGGACCCATTCATGCTTTCTTGTATTCATCTTAGTTTTAGGTGCATGCTTATTTAGTCTCCCTAAGTTGCACTTATGGGGGGGTGTTAGCGTAATTAATATTTAATTACACTTGCATAACTTTACTTAGGTTTTGCTTAGGTAATAATTAGTTTACTTAATTAATAAGTAAGCTTTATTTAGTTGAGCTATTTTTAGGTCAACATTAGGGTTGCATATATTGATTTTATAAAGTAATTCTCTTATTGTAATTTCTTAATTCTAAATATTATCAATTTGCACATTTCATGCAAAGCTCTACTTTTTCATTATTTTTCTCTTCTGTGGAAGGTGTTTAGGTTTGCATGTCTGATCTTGGTTTCTAACACGTTATTTTTATGTGTCTATGTTACTTGAAGGGTACTTTTGGTGTTAGTAAAATTTGTAACTTCCAGAGCCTAGGAATTAAATTTTCTTTGAAGGGCGTTTAAATGCATGCTCATCGTCGTTCATTGCATGTCCTGACTTTTGACTTAGCGATGCATAATGTATAGCCTTATTGTGGTTTTTGAATGTACATGGTATCGTCATGATTATATTGGGTATGTGAGATGTTTACATGCAACTGGGCTATATTTGTCATCGTCGGTGGTTTGTTAAGTACATAGAAGGAGTGGCTTTCGTTAGGGGATGGAACCCTAAAGAGATTACCAAGGTAGCCTACAAAAAGTAGTTAATCAAGTGAAAACCATAATCTTAATGTTTTAGGGGTTGGGTAGTAAGCACTCTATAACTCAGATAGTTGTTTTGCCTCATCTTGTACTTTAATTCTTGTTTAGGTTAAGGTAGGTTGAGATGGCCTGGAATGGCTAGTCGATCACTTTTTATTTTTGAAAAGTGTTTTGATTCCACATAAGTTCGTTTAGGGGTCAAGAATTTTTAGAGATTTCCAAGGTAACTCAGGATGAGGGCCGGTAATCAAGGAAGATTCTCTAGGGTAACCTAGTACGAATGTGTGATGACACTCCTATCCTTGTACATGTTTGTGGTCTCTTTTATAGAGTCACTTGTGGTTATGTCGTTGCCTCTAGGAGTTTGTCTATTGTCTCATGGTTTGGATGTCGTTATGTTGTCATATGTATGTCAGCTATGTAATGCACATTCTATCTTCTTTTATGTTTGTTTGACTTGTGGACTTGATACTATCTCCTAGAACGGGGGGTGGGCTTTCAAGTACCACACGGTTGGGAGGAACATGCTTTTTCCTCCATTGGGTCCCCTTACAGGTGATACTCTTCGAGATGAGTTTGTTCTTGACAGGTTCCTAGATGCACATCATTCTCTGAGATGATTGTTGGGTGTGCTCATGAACGTGATCAGCAGTTGTATGTTTTCATCATCTTTATTGTATTCACTCATGATGAATACATGATACTTCATTGTGATATGTTTTTGCATGTATTGAGATTTGACACAATCTCGTTTGTTGTATCTTGAACTTGTAACTTAAATCTCTTTATGGTAATGTAAATGAGTTATGACATATTCATATGTTTCTTGTATTTGGATCTTAATGTGTTATTCTTCTAGTATTTATTTTAGTAGCGTAGTTGTGGAACCCCGAGTACATTCATGTATTTTTTGTTTGTTCACATGTTGTAATTAAATGTTTTAAAAAAATTATTATTCAACTATTTAGTTGTTTAACATGTCGTTCTTTGGGTTCCATGATGGGGCATTACACAATACATGCAACAAACAAGGAATATATGGAGAAAACTCACCAAATACATGAGGAAAAAACTCAAAATAATTAAAAAAGCACACTAAATATATAAAGAAAAAGTGGTACACGCATAAATAAGCATATCATGCACATGAAATACATAACTACAAATGTTAGTACACATAAACTAAAGATCTAATTCAACAAGGTAATGAGACCTCAATATGTAAGCTTGTCTCAATTACCAAGCATCATCCATCAAATGCATAAAATACACATCTAGAATGCTAAAATTATAAATAAAATTTCTCTCAAGGATAGATAGATCTATTGGCTATCAAGTTGTGTTATGCTAGGTTTACAAGTAAAATTAATAAATGATAGGTACCATAAGCCTAGAAAGTTGTTTTATGCTAGTTTACTCATGAGACACATGGATCTATTGGCTAGAAAGTTGTGTTATGATAGGTGTCCATATAAGAATGCTCAAGTTCACAAGCAAACAAATCCATTATGCTAGGCATGTAGAATTTTTTGACAATCACACTTCAAGGATCACATAATTTTTAACATCATAGGGGACGATTTTGTTAGAAACCCTAGATCAGACATGCAAACCTAAAAACCTTCCATAGAAGAGAAAACATTAAAAATCAGAGCTTTGCATGTGAATGTGCAAAATGATATATTCAGGAATTCAATATTACAATGAGATGATTTGCTTTATAAAAGCAAAGTATGCAACCCTAATGTTGACCTAAAAATAGCTCAACCTAAGTAAAGTTATGCAAGTGTAATTAAATATGCAATGGCTGCTAGGTGGCCGCCCAATGGCGCGGTGGTGGCGGAAACCATTAAACCTACAGGCACAAAAACCAATGGGCATTTGCCATTTTTAAAAAATTTTGTGAAGAAAATTGCCTCGAAATGCATGTCGGGGAGGCCGTACGGCCTCTCTGGCAAAAAATTTTTGCCCTTCTGAACCAACTTTGCCAAAATCGACGAAACGAAAGCCAATCTTAGGGTTTTTGGCTGCTGTGAACACAATCGTGACCTCCGTTTCTGCTCAAAATGCTTCAAAAATATGGTGACATCTAGAGCTTGCAAAAAAATACCAAACTTGAAACCCTTACAGATCTAGCAAATCATGGCCAAAATCTACAAAATAAAATCCAAACCTGACTTTTTCCAGTGCTTTGAATCCAATGGTGAGGCCTGATTTGATCCAAAACACTGCATAAATGAACTCAAGGCATAAAATCCTCGAGGAAACCCGAACGAAATTTGCAATAGTTTTCTCCAGAATTTGAGAAGGGGCTGCATGTCAAGGCTTTGATACCAAGTTAGAAACCCTAGATCAAACATGCAAACCTAAACACCTTCCACATACGAGAAAACATAAAAAATCAGAACTTTGCATGCGAATGTGCAAAATGATATATTCAGGAATTCAATATTACAATGAGATGATTTGGTTTATAAAAGCAAAGTATGCAACCCTAATGTTGACCTAAAAATAGCTCAACCTAAGTAAATTTATGCAAGTGTAATTAAATATTAATTACACTAACAGATTTAACATCTCGAGGGATGAATAAATTCTTAACATCACAAGGGACGAATTAATAACCACACCTCAAAGAGCATTATAAAAAGCACCACCACCAAGGGGTATGTCAACAATTCAAAGCTCACAAGATGTCAATGTGTGGATATAAAAATGAATAGGGTGATATTCTGTCTCTTAAAATTTTAACATACTTTGCTATGTTTATATTTTAAGGGAAATAAGGGGAAGAAGGGATCCTTAAAAATAATATACACCTCCCAAAATTAGTTACGCTTTCCCCTAAGTTTATAGGCAAGGATAACCATGCTATAGACTATTGTGTTGCTGCCATAGATTAAATATGGTAGCACATAAAATTGTACCACCATTAATGGAAATGAGAAAACACATGGAACTACAAATGCCACATAGTGATGAGCAACACCATAGGATAACATTTATTATTTAGAATGAATAGTTGCATCAAAATATGGAAGATTGATAGCCCCAAAATCCAAAATTTGTTATATTTTATTGCTCAAGGCCTAACATTTATTATTAGAATGACCATGCACTCGATGATATGCACACAAAAATAATACTTTTTTATAAAATTTCTTATATTTTGGAGGAACAAGAGTAATCACGTAGGCTTTGAGAAGCCTCAAAAAATATTATCATGCTCACAAGAGGAAGTGATAAATACCTTATATGATGGAGAATGAGATGTAGACAAAGGAGGAGGTTGAAAATGTAAACCCCTTTTTACAATGTGTGGTTTAAGTTTCATAATATTCGTAACTCCTTGTTCCGTGTTTCATTATATCCAAGTTTAGAAATAATTTTGAATCCAACTCCATAGTGTTTTCTAACTTAGATGGAGGAGGATAATTCTTGTTTAAATGATTTTTTGTTGAAAGAGGGATATCAATATTATCATGAGAAGAATTGATTCTTTTACAAGAATAAAAATCCTTTTTAGGTTTTAACATGTCATTATTAGGAGGATCTTTCTTAGATATATTTCTAACACACGAGGGAGGAAAGCTAAAAAATTTTGCATCTCATATCCTTGTAATATTCCTATTGATATGTTTTTGTATACTTGGATCTAGTTTATTTTCTTTTAAAAGGTCAATTTAAAAGGGTAATCCATTTATTGTCAAAATTTTAGATTCTTAGGTGCTAAGAATTGTAAAAATAGGAAATGAATATTTAAAAAATAAGATTTTTTATGCTAAGTCCTCATGCCACTAAGAGAAAGAAGAGTTAGTTTTTTTTTTCCCTTTATAAAGAGTCAAACCCTACTTGTGTTGGAGACTAATGATAAATTTTTGGGTTTTTTGTTCACTAGTGTTGAAAGAGTCCTCCTATGGTGGTGCTAATAGAGAAAATATTTCCAAAGAAGAGTCATGTTGTTGAGATTTAGGAAGCAGTTTGGGCACATTGCACATCAAGATGAAGGTCAAATATTTTTTTGACATGTACCATCATAAATTATCACCTGTGACAATTTCACTTTATGTTTTATCCCCCTTAATTTTTTGGACCTAATTAAGTAGCTAATTTCCTAAATTATACATTTTTGGGCCCATTTTTACCACTTTTTTGAGAAATTGAAAGCATTGAAAAAATGCATCCAAATGATATTTTCTCCCTAACACTTGATGTCCTAGAAAATAGGGCCAGGACCCATACACCCTAGGGAATATGGGTCCCCCTATTTTTCTAGGGACCAATTTTGGATATGTTAGTGTCAACATTTTAACATTCAAAATTTAAGTTGCAATTATTGTCTTTTAGGATTTAATTTTTGAGAAATTAGAGAAATGCCTATAAATACCTAGTTATTGCATCATTTGAAATCCATCTAGAAAACTATTGGAAAACTTATGACTAAAATCACAATCAAGGATGTCAAGAGCAACATTTCAAAGCTTTATTGCAACAATTAAAGATCCTAACATCATGTCAAATCTTATGTAAGTTCATATGGGTTTATGTTATCATTTTTTGTGAAGGCTAACCTTTGTTGTAGGTCTCCAAGCATTTCAAGCAATCAAGAAAGAAATATCTTGTGAAGTGATGTGCATGACTTGAGTCCTTCAAGGAAGCCATTGAAGGGTGGTGAGTTGTAGCGCTTTGTTGATTCATCATTCCTTCCTATCAATTATCCATTTTTAACATTGACATTACCATTGTGGAATTGGAAACAGTAACATAAGGTTTAACCAAGGCAAGCAACTAAATGGCACAAAAATTATTCTCTTTGTGAATGTGTAGATTTTAGGTTTGGAGAGGATTGAAGGAAAATTGAAGATAAATTGTTCATTGTTGCAATTGAAGCCCTACACCTTGCCAACTCATGAAATCTCACCCATAAAATTATTCAATAGTGATCTGACAACTTTACAAGAAAAAATGAAGGTCTCAGATCTGCCATTAGAGGACTACAAAAACATAGTAGAAGAAGCTTACAGGGACCCACACACCCCTAGGTGACTTTTCCCCTATATTTTAGACTAGCATCAAATTTTTAGGATAGGTACACAATCCTCTACCCTTCCTAGATCTACTTGTAATTATTTGTTTTTGTGTGTAAATTGTTAGTATCTTACATTTTTCATATTGGGTCACATAGTCTAATTAGGTTAATCAATTTCAGTCAGTTCCAATTCACTTTAAGACTCAATAAGATGAAGATCTAGGTCTAATTGGCTCACCTTCATGGTTGAAAGATAATCTATACACTTTGTTGATCTCCATCTTAACAAAATAATAGAAAAAGACACAACACCCCACATAAACAAAATTTGAATCCTAGGTGTATACATTAGACGTAGGGTTAAATTTTTATTCATTTCATTTTGGTGAACCTGACCTATTAACATTACATACCTTCTAAAACTTCATCCTAGATTTAAGTTTTGTACTATTTTTCATTTCTCATTTAGAGTTTCACTTTTGCATCATAAGAGATAAAAATTTAAAAATTTGTGTATCATTCTACACCATAGGTTGCATTAGGTTTTATTTTAGTCACTTAGATTAGATCAACATAAAAATTTGCACCCATAATTATCATTTTCCTTGTTACACATTTTCATTTGAATCATGTTGTCTTAACTTGAGACAATTCTTAAAAATACTTAGTTATAGACCTATTTCCATACAAAATAAGAGAACTTAGAAATTCTAGTAAACATTCAATTTTTTAGTTTTCAGTCACCCTATCAAGGGCTCAAATGCCATTGGGAACCTCTATCCTCCTACACTTGCATCAAAAAAAAATTCACACATCTTTGTCTATGTTTATTTAGTTTGTTTGTGCTTGCATATCTCTATTTTAAAATTATTAATTACATTCATTTAGACATCTTTCATATAGCTCAGAAAATCCAAAAAAAGTAAAAATAAATTGCATTGTGTTATGTCAAAATTACATCGAAATCATCATTTTCAGATTTAGGCATCTTACAATTAGTCAATTCTTGTATTTTAGATAAAAAAAGTTGCATTCAAATTTGTAATTTATTGCTCACACATTATTACACACTTTCATTGGCATAAATTAAGCAAATTCTAGAAAAATATTCATTGTCAAACTTGTTTGCAGTTAGATCCAAAATCCTTTAGTAGAATTACACACAACCAAATTTTATTTTTTTGGAAAATCTACCTAGGAAACAGATGCCCTTGGGCACCTTTGTCCTCCTATTATTGGCTCAACCAAATTTTGTACAAGTCTTTCTTGTACTATTATCTATTTACTTTTGTTGTCTAAATTTAGTTTCTAAGAATTTTTTTATAGTTACTTGACAGTTTAGTGTTCATCTTGGGTACACTTAGTATTTTAAAAATTGCATGAGCTTCACAACCTTGTGTCCTATTTTCAATACTGCGGTGAGACATATTTGTAGACTTATGGAATCACATGCTATTGTTACATCCATTGTGGATCCTAAGTCTTCCAACACTTTCATGCAAATGGTTGTCAATACTCAACCCATTTTGGACTCTATCCCTAATGCTACCATACCAATGATAACTTTACAATCGCCCATTTTAACGAATGTTGAGATTGTTGTTTCCTATGTTCCCAAAGACAAACTGAAATGAGTGGACAATTATTTAGAAAGACATCAAAACTATGTGAGTACCTAATATCTTTTTGGTATAGTGATCCATATAATAGATAACATGAGGAAACTGATTAATGACATGATCAAGGATTAGAGTTTTTGCATAGCCTAGCCCATATAGTTGATGCTATTGTACCTACAATGGCTAGTTTCTCTCAATCATTGGGATACACTTAAACTCAGAGGAAGTCAAGTCTCCCTCCATAAAATTATAGCCTCTGTTTCCATATATACAAACCCAAGTGTTACTTCAACAATACAAAAAATCATTGGTATAACTCCAATATTAGTTCTTTCCACTATAAATCCTTATGGTTTTGGGTCCTCACATGTGACACCTCAAGTTTCACCCCCTCTCATAAATTTGCAACATAATAATCTGCCAAGCACAACACAATCCCACCATACTCACTACATTCCTAAAATCATGTCAACCAATGATTTTATTATTAACGAACTTTTGCAAAATGTATCCTCACTTCAACAACAAATCTCAACATTGAATCAAAACTAAATAGATCATCTCCCTTCCAAAAAAACTTATTTGAACTACTAGGATCACTCTTTAATTTTTGAATGATATTACTTGTAGCAACATCATTCTACCACTCTACTTTGGATTCAACCACCCAATCAACTTATAGTATTTAAATGACACACAACAAGCCTTCATCTTTCTGATCCTTCCTAGAAAGTGCTTTTGCCACAACATTTTCCAGCCCTTTCTTATATACAATCTCAAATTCATATTCCAACATATTAGTGAACCATTTTTGTTGCTCTTCAAAACATAATATTTTTTCCAAAAACTATTTTAGGCTATCATGATCTATCTAAACCTTGAAGTGTCTACCCATTAGATAAGGCCTCCATTGCTTTATTGCATGAAGAATAACTAGTATTTTCTTCTCATAAAAAGGATAGATCTGATTCTTACCCTTTAATTGATGAATCTCAAAATCAATTGGTCGACCCTCTTGCATGAGAACTTCTCCTATCCCATTTTCTAGAAGCATCACATTCCACAATGAATTCCTTGGTGAAGTCAGGAGTGGAAAGCACTAGAGTTTTACACATAGCCTCCTTCAATATCTCAAATACTACATTAACAAACAAATTCCAATGAAAATAATCCTTCATCAATAAAGTAGTGAAGGGTGCTGCTATATGACCATAATTTTGTAGTATCCTATCAATCCAAATAAACCCATCAATTTCTTAAGGGTTTTGGAAATAGGCCATTCCATGATAGCCTTACTTTTATTAGGATCCACCTTTAACCCTTCATGTCAAACTATGTGTCACAATTACTCCACCTCCTTGAGACCAAAAGTGCACTTAGCTGGCTTATCATAAAGTTTATGATCTTCAAGAAATTTTAATGCTTGATCAACATGCTACAAGTGTTCTTTTCACATGTCTTGTTGTAAATACATATATCATCAAAGAATACTAATATAAAATTCCTCAAGAATTTCTTTAAAATGGAATATCAAACTTTGAAATATAAATGGTACATTTGTAAGACCAAATGGCATCACCAAAAACTCATAATGACCCCCATGAGTCCCAAATGTTTTCTTACAAATATCACCTTTCTTAATTTGAATTCGATGATAACAAAATCTAAGATCTAACTTTGTAAAATACATAGCTCCATTCAATTCATCTAGAAAATAATCATTGACTAGAATAGGAAACTTATCTTTTATGGTGTACAAGTTGAGAACTTTATAGTATGGGAAGATGCACAAAGTTACATCCATCTTGTGCACCATCACAATGGGTGAGGAGTAAGCACTTTTGATATGCCTGATAATTCTTGCCTCTAGCATCTCTTCAACAATCTTTTCTATCTCATTTTTTTTGTAAATGTGGGTACCTATAAGGTCTGATGTTGGGTGGTTGGCTCCATGGAACAAGTTGTATGACATGATCATGATCCCTCTTAGGAAAATCTCTTACAACCACTGAGTGATGATTAATTATTTCTTGTAAATCTGAATGGGTGGGAGCCTTAGGCTAAGAGACTTCTAATGAACATAATTGGGCCACAAATCCATGAAATCCTTTCTTAAGAAACTTTTGCATTTGATGAGAGCTTACCATTTGTGGGGACTATTCCCTAATCCTCTTAGCTCTACTATATCTCCTTCTGATGAATGGTTCTTGGAAGTTCATCTCAATTATTCCCAAAGTAGTAAGCCATTGTACTCCCAAAACAATATCTAGCACCCCCATGGATATCACATACATTAGGCTATAAAGGTGATAATATCCCATGGATAATTTAATGCTATGAAACTTCCCAGAATAACTAATAGTATCACCATCTACAATCAAAACCTAAAACTCTGGATAAAAATATATAAATCAATTTAGATGAGTAGCCAACTTTTTGTTGATGAAATTATGAGTACTACTTGAGTCGATCAACACAGTTACTTTCTACTTTAAGAAACCAACTACCTTGAGAGTTTTTGGAGCACTAAAAATTGAGAGTGCATGAAAATAAATGTTGGTTTGGAATCATGTGATTCCTCATTTGGCTCCCTTGCATCCTCTAATATGGGTTCCTCCTCTTCTTCCTCATTTGGACCTTCAAAAAAGAATAATTTATTTTCACTCCATTTATGTTCTTGACTTTATTTTCTATCACAATTGAAACCAACCCTTTCTCTGTTTTCTCCTTAATTTTTTTTGGATTCAGCCTAGTAGGTTAAGGAAGAGAAGGTGTTGAATATCCTTTCTCTCTTGTCACATTAGCCCCTTGCTTCTTAGGAATCAAATACTTCTCCTCTACCTTTCTTGCTAAGATAAAATAATTATTTATAGAGCTAGGAATAAACATGCACACCTCATGTTGAATGTGATCCTTGAGACCATCTAAGACTAAATCATTCAAGTTATCCTCTATAATTTTATTCACTCTTAAGGATAGATTTTGGAATCACCGAATATATTCCTTAATCGATCCTATTTGTGGAAGTTTAGCTAGCTAGTTGAAGAAGTTGTCTGCCACACTATTGTTGTATTATGCTTGGAGTTCCTCCATAAAATTGACCATGAGATAGTGAGACCCTTTTTCCTTTGATGAGTACATATTTAATGATACCAAATGAATTGATTTAGTTCTAGATATAGGGAATCCATCATGACCTTTTATCCATTTAGGATGATGTACTTCAAAAATTCTGCAGTTGGTTTATCCATGTTAGAGGATCCTTACCATTGAAATCAAATTCATAGATCTCATAGGAGTATTAACATTTGGTTCAAGAGAAGCTGACCTAAAAGTTTCACCTTGGTTGCTTGAGACCTCGTTTCTTAGTTCATTCATATATGCACTTAACATGTTTTGTATGTTCAATATATCTCCTCTTAGGCCACATGTCTGCATCTTCAATGAGGAAATTTCTTCCTTGACCTTAATTATTTCCTCATTGCGATTAATATCCTCTATTATTACCTTATCCTTATCATGGGTTTCCCTAGTGTGACAAAATTCTTCCCACCCCTTGTTGTAGGCCTCATCATAATAGAAACCAATAATTTTGAAATAAATCACATGAAATTTAAATTATTTTAAAATTTTAATGTAACTTAATAGGACCAAAATAAAACTTACCCAAAAAACAATGAAAGAAATTAGAAGATTTGCACCCTTGAGAGTGATTTTTTTGGAAAATATAATTTTGAAATAACTTGCTTATTTCTCATTCAATTTTTCCAATTTTTGGACTATAGTCTCCTCTATTATGTCTTCCAAAAACCATTAAAATAAGCCTCTAATTTAGTATGATGTGAGAGATATGCACCTTTTGTTGATGGTGTTTTAGCACTCCAACAACTTAGACAAAATACAAGTATTATATCTCTCTTGAAAGGTAAATTTCTATCAGGAAGACTCAAGAAATAACCCCAAGGTCTCTAATGTCAGGTCTTGACAATGCAACAAACAACTTAGTGATCATATGTGATTTGATGGTAATCACAAGGGGCATTACAAATTAACAATGCTAGAAGTACTTTCTCATCAAATATAACTATGTGGTGATGCTTTCAATCCTAAACTAACCCAGATTCAAAGAAATATCAAAAGATATAAGGGTTTAAGTGAGTTCCTAAAACTAACTCCTAAGATCAATCACAACAATGATGAATGTTGCAAATGGAAATATCCCCAATAAAACCAATATCTTCTTGATCAAGGACAAGCCCACAAATACATAGAAATGATACAATTTTCTAAGGAAATCAAAATATTTTCATACTATGAACATTCACCACATACCTAATTATTGGTGCAATGTAAACAAGCATTCATAATCGAACTTAGCATAATATATGGCTCAGACTAAATTTACACAATAAGTTACAATTGTACCATAGGATTTTCTTGCAAGATTAAATGGTTAGCAAATCACACATGCAAATACATAAATCCACAATATTCAATGAAATGTAAAGGAAATAACAAAGGAATAAATGAAACGAGCACACCCATGTCCTTCATCCTCCATGGCTGACTTCCACTGTACCTTCTAGTTTTTTTGAAATAACGAAGTGCCCTCAGATCTTAATGAGCAATTTTAAACTATGGACTAGCCCTTAGCAAGTGTTGAAGGATTTAAATACTTGTGCAAGAGAAAATCAATCCTACATGAAAATTTAAATAGCCAAATGACCAAGACAAGAAAATGCTACTATGTCAAGAGAATGCAAATAATTCAAGAGATTACAAGATGTCGAAAATGAGGACAAAATTGGTATTTAATAAAAAATGCAATTTTGGATGCACGAATGAGATGAAAGACTGAGAAATGCCCTAGAATCAAAGGTCAAGATTCAAAATGACAACTCTCAATTAGGGTTAGGGTATGATTTTAAAATGAGTGGACAAGATTTAATTTAAGAAATTAAACCAAGAATTGAGAATATGTGTGACAATGAGATGAAAATTAGTAAAATCAAGAAGATCAAGTTTGAACAAGAAGATGAGATTTGGAAAATCAATAATTTTAGCAATTACTTTATTTATAGAAGAATATTACAATTTTGAATTAAAATTAATTCAAAATAAGGATTTAGTGTGATAGTAAATAATTGATTTTGAGATTATTTACTAAAAGAAGTGGTAGTTATCCATGTGAGGCCATTTTGAAAAAAATGTTTAATTTAAAATGAGGGAAATGTCAAATAAGGAAATTAAATAATTACAAATAATTATTTAATTTAGAGAATGGGCCTAATAATTAAATAAATTAATAAATCTATTTAATTATAAGAAGAATTAAGAATTAGTAACATATTAAATAAATAAATAAGAAATTATTTATTTAATAATTAGGAAGACATAAATGACCAAGATTAATTAAATAAATTGAGAAATTTATTTAATTACGAGAAGAATTTAGATAGTTAGTGACGCATTAAATAAATAAATAAAATCTATTTATTTAATAATCATGAAGAATAAAAAGACATGAATTAATTAAATAATAAGGAATTATTTAATTAATAGTCAAAGGTGGGCCACAAACATAATTAAAATGTCATAATTATTCTAGGACGATAGTGGTAAAATAGAGCTTGCAGGCCTAGGTCATTTTTATGTGAATACATTTTGCCCCTCTTTGTCATAATGCAGTTTATCGCATTATGGAAAAGAAAACAAGTCAAGAATATGCCCCAATCAAGGTATAGAGTGCCTATGCCCCCTCGGGAATTTTTTTGAATTTTGGCTCGGGGTCAGAAATATTTGGAAAGTTTCTCAATTAGTCAATTTGATGACCAGAAAAACAATGGCGTGATCGGTTTTGAAAAAGGACCTTAAGCGAGTGAAAATGCCAGTCAAAGGCAGTCAAATCGGCCTCTATTATAGACCCATCAAGTCAAACCCTAATTCTCAACCTATAAATAAGTTGAAAAAGCCAAACCTAGTGTCATTTTCACAATTGCTATTTAGATATTTTGGAGAGTGGAGCATGAGGAGACGATGGTGATTCCAGTGACATCACACCATGGCTACCATGTGAGGACATTCCAATAGCCTAAGGGCGTAGAGGCACCGGTAAGTATCCCGTCCGTCTTTTATTTTACTTATTTGCATGCATTTATTAAGGTTTACGGGTCAAAAACAAATGTGTTGTGACACAAACATCATCACGTAAATTGCAAATGCTTTCACGTTTGACGCAAGTGAAAAGGGTGGGCAGGTTTAGGTTTAAAAGTGCACAAATGATAGGGAAAATGACGTAACTGTCAAAATGCAACGCAAGCGCAGTGATGAGCGATGCAAGTGTGATATTGTGATGCAACCACCATGCCGAATGATGGAATTGTTATAAAATGACACAATTGCTATACCGAAAGATGCAATCATTGTAAAGGTTTACAATTGCTAGCTAGAATGATGCTAATGCTAAAGTGCGACACAACTGTGAAATGCATTCATGGATTAGCAATTCCAGTCAACGTGATGCAATTTCCATTGACTAAGGTTGACCAGAGTTGACTTAGTGTAGACTCTTTTTTCAGATGCATTTTTTGGTTTCTTAGATAGTAATAATGCGTTGAATTGCTAATCCATGTATGCTAATCATTGTTTCTACATGTGCATAAATGATTAGTGCCTATCTATACTCGAGAGTTCAAACCTACTACTTATGCTTTCAGAGATCGGTTGAGTGACAGGGAGAGATAGTGGTTGATGCAATTGGGGTTGTATTATGTCACTTACATGCCCATTATTCAGGAAAATAGGGGATTACTGATGACACTCTGTGAGAGATGGAATTCAAATACATGTTCCTTTCATTTACCTACAGGAGAGGCTACCATTACCCTAGAGGATGTGTATCGTATTTTGTGCATCTTGATCAGCGGGGAGAGAGTAGTATATGATCCACACAAACGACGATAGGCCCTAGGAGAGATGTATGAGGATGTAGATGATATCGGTTTAGGCATCCATGGATATGAGATCAAGTGGTATTTTGTGGCTAACTAGTATGCACGATGGGATGCCATGCTTATGATTTTGATTGCCAGGGTGTTGATTCCTGATCACCGTGGACACGGATTTCCCATAGGATGGGCGGATGTATTGATTTTTATTTTTCAAACTTTGGGTGTCGAATTAGGATGGTGTTTGGAACCAATAGTTTTATGTCTTTCTTGATGTCCATTTTGATGGAGGTGGACATGTATTATATGTGGGAGTCCTCTTGTGTTGTGGATCCACATTTTGATTGACTTTTGTCTTTGACATATTTTCTTTGCTTGATTCATTCATTTCTTGACTTGATCCATTTTATTTTGGGATCCACTTTAGCTTCATTTGTCCACTTGTATTTTTGATTGATTCCATGGCCTTTGACATGTGATTTTGGATTTTTTATTTGCAAAACTTTTGTTGGTTCCAAATGGAAGGTTTATTCATGATGGAATGATGGTTTGGGGTGTGGATGGAAGGGGTGTTGGAAATAATCTTATGACAAGGACTACTCATGACACCCATTTTGATGTTTGTATAAGATAAATTTTCCCCCAATATCAAGGAGGGACCACTGATGTTATTAGATTCTCCAACTAAGGAATAGCAAAGACCTTGATGTCCATAATATGCCTAAATTTGTATGGGCTCAATAATTCCTTGCTCGTGTAGGCCTAGTCCTTTTCCTTGATAATGCATGTTTTGAAAGATTTTGTTTACAATGGGATACTTGTTATTGTGGAAGCAAGATGCTAGCCCATCATTATTTAGTTGGAAAATTTTACTTGGAATTGTCTCATCTGTAAGAAAGCCTGCTCTAGAAAATGTAGATGACCCTAGCTGATAAGATGTCATAGCTTTATTGTCATTTGACATAGATTTTTGATTAACATATGTGGTCTGATTATCTATCATATTAGATTCTGATGATTTTTTTGGTGCTTCCCAATCGATGTTGAAACTGTCTTCATGGTCATTGTCATAGAGCCCACTGAATTTAGTTATAGCTTGATCATTTGCAAATATGTCTAGAATAGTAGCCTCTTTCTCTATAGGAATATCAGCTATGCATCTCATTTTTGGAAGTGTCAATACTTGAAGTTTTGATGGAATCATCTTCAAGTGTTTCATCATGAATGGCATAGAGGTCAAGGAGTGGATCGTTTTGGACTTCTGGATCAATGGTAGGGTCTTGGTCAAAGATGGGGTTGTCTTAGATTATATGTTTGTTGATGGAGTCTTTTCCAAGGATAGGTGTGTTTGGTATGCCGTGATTGTTTAGGGGGACTTCTTGAATGGATTTAAAGATAGGGTCATGGGATGGACAAATTTGATCTAGACATGAAGGGGGAGTTATGATTTCATGCTTTGGATTTTCCTTTTGACATGTATCCTCAAGTTTTTGAAATGGGATGGGACTTTAGAGATCATGACTAGTAGTGCTTTCATGACTAAATGTATGTTGAGATGGAGTGTCTTGGAATGGATTGGTGTGTGATGGACTAGGATAGGATGTGGAGGTTTGGAAAGGGTTAGTGGATGAAGGACTAGAATTGGATGTGGATAAAGGACTAGGATATGACGTGGATGAAGGATCAGGATATGACATGGACAAAGGACTAGGATATGACATGGGCAAAGGAGTAGGATTAATCGATGATTGATTTCCCTTGTCAAGGTTAGGGTGGGTATGAATAATGGAAGTTTGTTGTGACTTAGTGTCATGGATGGTGTTGGGGGACTCTTGATAGTAGATGGATAGAGGACAAGGACTCATGGATTGTTGGTAAGATGGATAGATGGATGGAGGACTAGAGGTTGAGGCATATTTTTGTTTGGATTGGAGGTATAGTTTTCTGAAGTCCATGGCTAGTTGGGTTTGACCATTACTAAGAAATTGGCATTCAATTTGACTTAAAAGCATGTCATAGTGACTTGAAGTAATGATGGTGGATGGAATGAGACTAAGACTAAGACTATGCATGATGCAAGGTGAGAATGCAAAGTGAAGAAAAAGACTAAAAGGAATGTAAAATGCAAAGTGGTAATGAAGACTATAATGAGTGTCTTATGTCAAATGATTTTTAGGAAAGGTTTTCTAACCATTCAAAGTTTGCCCAATGTCTTGATTTGGATTGTCAAAGGACTAGTTTGAAGGACAAGATGACAAAATGACAAGGTGACAAGGTGAGATTTCCACACTAGAATTATGAGTTGGAAATAGCGCACAAGAGGACAATGACTAAGGATTGATTTGTTTGACTTGGTCCAATGACAACGTATTTTTGAGACAAAGGTTTGGAAAAATAAGGAAAGTTTGCCTATCCCAAGGTGTGCAAAATTGAGGACTTAAGAATTCTCCTATGCTAAAGATGATGGTGGATTGTAAGCTAAATGCAAACTAAAAATGCAAAGATGGATGACTTTGAACAAGTATTTTTTTGGTTTTGGATAGAGACTATTGGAAAAAGATGTCAGGAAATCTGTTTGAAAATGTTGAACCTCGATTTTTGACAGTATTAATTTTCTGAGTTGATAGGAAAATGCATCATTCTAAGAAGTAATTGCATTGCAGGAAGGTAAATACGTTGCAGAGCAGTCGGTTGCATCTCAAAATCTAGCAAATACATTGCAGTTTGACATATGTGTTACAGGATTTTAGCATATGCTATGTAGAATGGAAAATGTGGTGTTTTCGAAAATGGATGCATTGCGACAAAAAAATTATGGTGTTTGGTAAATCAAATATGATGTATGATAGGAAATTATGGTGGTTAAGGTTTCAAACGTAGTGCAAGAGAGCGATTGTGGCTCAAAATTTAGCAATTACGGTTCAATATGACAGATCCATCGCAGGAAGTAATTTGTGGAATTATTTTGGTAGATTGTAAGGAATTTGTGTCAGTTTTGTTTCAAATTTTGAGGAGGATGCTCATTTGTTCATGTTGTCTGGATACACTTGGCAAACACATTGTGTTGCAAGAAATTGAAAAACAACCACATAGAGAACATATACAATTCCTATGGCTAAAAAGACTGTATTTTTATAGATCCCATGTAGATTTTACTCCAACCACATATTATTAGCAGATGAATTCAAAAGCTTCGCCCCATGGGCTCCCCCTTACAATGCACTCACTTCTCAGGGAAACAAAGCTTCCAACCCCCATGAAACTCCCATGGTAGAGTAATCACCTCTACTAAAAACTGTGAAGATATGGGTGCCTTGGCAATGACCATTGCTGCACCAAAGAATAGAAGGTTTTTGGTCACACTAAAACAGGGGTTTTAACTTAGGCACCCATTTGAGTGGCCATACATGGGGCACAAGATTAAGCTCCATTTAGGAGGAACTCTAGCCAGAAGAGGTTAAGCTCAATAGGGTTTAAGGGAGTACTACTTGGTCCGTATGACATATCCACACTCGTAATCCTAGGTTTTCCCTTAGGATTCACATTTATATACTGCTTGGGAGTAGCTCAGCTAAAAAGATTCGTTGTCGGTTTGAGTCACTTTGGGGTGAGTTCTTTTTCCCACCAAAGTAGGCACAGTTTCTAAGGTAAATAAAATCGAGAAAACATATCCATAGTTCAATCAATCTTTGTTGAAAAATAAAGAGAGAGCACATGCAATATGTTCCACTCACACTCGCATGGTTGTTCTTTTTAAAGCCAAATTGAAAATATGAAGGTGTGATAAAAAAACTAACTCATTAGTGTTTTTGTTTCTATATATTTCACAAGGTGCAAGAGAATTGCATACACACTACAAAGTTTGCTACTAAATCACAAAACACATCATGCACACATTCATTTTAACCATTTGTAGTGTTACGAAATAGTGGTTCATTTTAACCGTTTGTAGTATTGTGAAACAAACATTTATTTTAACCATTTGTAGTGTGAGATATGCAAATGTTCATTTTAACCCAATGTTGTGTAGATTTATTTTAATCCAATGAATGATCATGCAAGATTGTGTTCTTTTTAATCCAATCAATATGCATGCATGTTCATTTTACCCATGAATGTAAAAATGCAAATTTGTAGTTGTTTTTTATTAAGATTGTGGAAACAATCAAGAATCCAAACAACAAATGGGTTAGACTCCTTGCTACATGCTATACATAAAATATCAGTAACCCAAAAAAACTTTGAACTATGAAGTAAAAAAGGTAAAATCTGGAAAAAACTGTAAAAAATCCGAAAAGAGAACTTTACCAGACAAGTGCATCATGACAGAGCGAATGCGGCTTGAAATATCACATCTGTTGTATGAATGAGAAAATGCATCTTGAAAAATCAAATGCGGCTCTATAAATGTCAAATACGTTCAAATAGAGCGATTGTGTCATTTTTGAAGATGAATGTGGCGTGATTGAGCGATTGTGTTGTAGAAGGTTGCTATTGCAGCATTCTGTACCTATACCTACAAAAAATGATAAAAAACCATACGAAAATCTGCAAAAACATGTTTTAAAATATCGGGTTCACCAATGTAACATATGGATTTTTTTGCAAGATTAAATGGTTAGCAACTCACACATGCAAATACATAAATCCACAATATTCAATGAAATGAAAAGGAAATAACAAAGGAATAAATGAAATGAGCTCACCCATGTCCTTCATCCTCCATGGCTGACTTCTATTGTACCTTCTAGTTTGTTGAAATAATGATGTGCCCTCAGATCTTGATGAGCAATTTTAAACTATGGACTAGCCCTTAGCAACTATTGAAGGATTTAAATACTTTTGCAAGAGAAAATCAATCCTACATGCAAATTTAAATAGCCAAATGACCAAGACAAGACAATGCTACTATGTCAAGAGAATGCAAAGAATTCAAGATGTCAAAAATGAGGACAAAATTGACATTTTATAGAAAATGTAATTTTGGATGGACGAATGAGATTAAAGATTGAGAAATGCCCTAAAATCAAAGGTCAAGATTCAAAATGACAACTCTCAATTAGGGTTAGGGTATGATTTCAAAATGATTGGACAAGATTTAATTTAAGAAATTAAATCAAGAATGGAGAATAGGTGTGACAGTGAGATGAAAATTAATAAAATCTAGAAGATCAAGTTTGAACAAGAAGATGAGATTTAAAAAATCAATAATTTTAGCAATTACTTGATTTATAGAAGAATATTACCATTTTGAATTAAAATTAATTCAAAATAGGGATTTAGTGTGATAGTAAAGAATTGATTTTGAGATTATTTACTAAAAGAAGTGGCAGTTAACCATGTGAGGCCATTTTAAATAAAAATTTTTATTTAAAATGAGGGAAAAGTCAAATAAGGCAATTAAATAATTACAAATAATTATTTAATTTAGAGAATGGGCCTAATAATTAAATAAATTAATAAATCTATTTAATTATAAGAAGAATTAAGAATTAGTGACATATTAAATAAATAAATATGACATTATTTATTTAATAATTAGGAAGACATAAATGGCCAAGATTAATTAAATAAATTGAGAAATTTATTTAATTATGAGAAGACTTTAGATAGTTAGTGACACATTAAATAAATAAATAAAATCTATTTATTTAATAATCATGAAGAATAAAAAGACATGAATTAATTAAATAATTACAAATTATTTAATTAACACTCAAAGGTTGTTCACAAACATAATTAACATGTCATAATTATGCTAGGACGACAATGGTAAAATAGAGCTTGTAGGCCTAGATCATTTTTATGTGTCTACAACAATCAACAAATTACCAAAAGTATGAGCAGGAGATCGATCAAACATCATTCACATTTCACCATCATTGCAAAAGAACTTAAATTTAACATCTACTAATGAGAATCAAGAACAAAAAACCATAAGGTTGTTAAAGCTGAAAGCAAAGTTTGCCAAATCAACAATTCAATTGCATTAGCTTCTCCAAAATTTACATAATAGTCTTCCTGCTCTCTCCTCTCCTACAATTAATGGCTTGCAAAATCTAACTTTTCCTAACTTAGCCAATTCTAGCTTTCTAACCCTTGAAATCTAACACCTAAAATGAGAAGGCAAAGGCCTTTTATAGATTTTAAATTACAATTTCAATGGCCAGGATTAAATCAATCCAATGAAATAGATTACACTTCTAGAAGCATCCATCAATTACATCAAGTTTGGTGCATGTGATACATCATCATCCAATCAAATAATTATATTTCAGCCTGGAGCAAATAAGAAATAAATAGCCTTCCATGCAACTCATAATAAAAAAATTGATTGGAGGAGAAAACAACTCCGCATGTGATCTTGAACCTTCTAGACATCCTCTCGCGTTGGCATAGTTGTAGCACAAATTCTTATGCAGGCCCCACATTTAATATTTGAGTTCAACTCTTCTAGATTTTCCTCTTGGCATGAATCCATATGCAAGTCCCCTTTTGATTTATTTAATCCTAAAAAACAAATATCATCATTAATAGCTCACATGTTAAAAATTCAATCCATAAAATATCCAAATTAAACTTGAAATTTTGGCCTTTTAAGAAAAAATTATATTTTTAGATTTGTTTTTGAATTTTTTTTCCACGAAAATAATTTTTGATTTTTGGGAACATTTTATAATTTCAAGAAAAATTTCCATTTTGGAAAAAATTTTGTTTTGGGAAAAAATTGCATGTTTGGAAAAAATAAATTCCATTTTTGGAAAATTTCAAGATTTTTTATGGGTCTTAGATTTGTCTAAAAATGGTATTTCGGGAATTTTGATCTGTCGTGGATTTCAAGAAAATTCACCAGGACAAGGATTTTCCTACGTTTAGTTCTTCGGGAAAATCCGCCAAGAAAAGGATTTTCCTAAGTGTAGCTCTTCAGGAAAATCTGCCAGGACAAGGATTTTCCGAAATCCATGACAAGTCAAAATTCCCTAAATTGCCATTTTCAGAAAAATCCAAGACCCATCAAAAATCCTGAAATTTTCAAAATATGGAAAAAAATTTCCTAAAACAAATTTTTTCCAAAAATGGAAAATTTTCAAAATGGGAATTTTTCTTGAAATTTTAAAATGTTCTCGAAAATGAAAAATTCTTGAAATGGAAAAAAAATTCAAAAAATAAAAATCCAAAAATGAATTTTTTTCTTAGAAGGCCAAAATTTCAAGTTTAATTTGGATATTTTATGGATTGGTTTCTCAACATGTGAGTTACTAATGATGATATATGTTTTTCAGGATTAAATAAATCAAAAGGGGACTTGCATATGGATTTGCTCCAAGAGTAAAATCTAGAAGAGTTCAACTCAAATATTAAATGTGGGGCCTGCATAAGAATCTTTGCCACAGTTGTGCCAACTAGAGAGGATGTCTAGAAGGTTCAAGATCACATGTGGAGTTATTTTCCCCTCCAATTTAAATTTTTATTATGAGCTGCATGGAAGGCTATTTATTTCTTATTTGCTCCAAGCTAAAATATAATTATTTTATTCGATGATGATGTATCACACGTACCAAACTTGATGTAAGTGTTGGATGCTTCTAGAAGTGTAATCTATTCTATTGGATTGATTTAATCCTGGCCATTGAAATTGTAGTGTAAAATCTATAAAAGGCCTTTGCCTTCTCATTTCAGGGTTTAGATTTCAAGGGTTAGAAATCCAAAATTGGCTAAGTTATGAAAAGTTAGATTTTGTAAGCCAGTAATTGTAGGAGAGGAGAGAGCAGGCATACTATTATGTAAATTTTGGAGAAGGTAATGCAATTGAGTTGTTGATTTGGAAAACTTTGCTGTCAACTTTGACAGCCTTATTGTTTTTTGTTCTTGATTCTCATTGTTAGATGTTAAATTTTAGTTTTTTTGCAATGATGGTGAAATGTGAATGATGTTTGATCGATCTCTTGCTCATACTTTTGGTGATTTGTTTATTGTAAGTTGTTGTGTAAAGTTGGTCTGAGCTATATATTGTGCTAAGTTGAACTATGAATGCTTGTTTACATTGCACCAGTAATTGGGTATGTGGATGAATGTTCATAGTTTGAAAATCTTTTAATTTCCTTAGTAGATTGCCCTATTTCTGTGTAGTTGTGGGCTTGTCCTTGATCAAGAAGAGATTGGTTTTATTGGGGATTTGTCCATTTGCAACATTCATCGTTGTTGTGATTGATCTTAGGAGTTAGGTTTAGGATCTCTCTTAATCCCTTATATCTTTTGATCTTTCTTTGAATTTGGTTAGTTTGAGATTGAAAGCATCACCACATTGTTATATTTGACGAGAAAGTACTTCCAGCATTGTTAATTTGTAAGGCCCATTGTGATTACCAACAAATCACATATTATCACTGAGTTGTTTGTTGCATTTTCAAGACTTGACATTAGAGACCTTGGGGTTATTTCTTGAGGCTTGCTAATATAAATTTACCTTTCAAGAGAGATAGAATACTTGTATTCTTTCTAAGTTGTTGCAGTGCTAAAAACACCATCAATAGATTGGCACTAAAAGGAGGGTTGATTCAACAAAACTGGAGCGTTTCTTGACAACTATATCTCCACAGAGATTCATAAGACAAACCAGATCAACATCAAGAGGATATTTTCAAGATATACAAGCCCCCACTAGGTCAAGAAGGGCCAAACAAAGGGGAGCATCATCATCATCATCTTTACAACTGCCTTCCCCACCCTCATCATCATCAAGCTCTTCATCCTCAGATTCTAAGGCCATTCCCATTCAGCAACATCAACCAAAACCTAATTAGACACTACCACCTCCACCACCACCAATGACTTTCTTGATTGATAACCCTTCACCCTTATCTTTCAACAACAATTAATGACCAAAAATCTTGAACATTTCTACACTAATTTCCGCATCAATGATCCTAATAGGACTATTGAATAACATATTAGGATTTTTCGGACTACCCTGAAAGACAAGAAGATTGTTTATGAGGATGTGGTTTGTAGACTATTTCCCTACTCATTAGGAGAGGAGGAATTTTATTGATACAATCACCTTCCCTCTATTTCTATCACCAATTAGGATCAAATGGAGGTGGCCTTCCTGTAGAAATTTAGGATTCCAGTCAACCCAATGACTTATACCATCAGTTCATATCAATCAAAAGGGAAGTCAATGAACCCATAGGCTCATTTACAGCCTCCATATATTGTAAATGATGTATTAGCTAAGGAATTCTAATATGACGCCCTAAATTGCCTCACATCTACTTTCATTAAGTGGAAACATCAACCTCATGCTACACTGACTGATACATATACTGAGGCAATTAAAGCTAGTATAGATTTAAGGTAGAATCTATCTAGACCCTTTCCTTCATTAGGACCTGCTACACACCAAATACAAGTCCAAGGTTTGAACGAAGATCTGGAAAATCAAACTCCATTAATGAATCTAGTCCCTCAAATCTCCTTCATTCCTCAACCAGGTCCTCCATTGAATCAAGCTCAGCCACTCCCTCCTTATTTGCACAATCTAGGGCATACCACATTTCCCAATTAGTAGTCTAATATCCCAAAATATTTACAATGTTTTGAAGTGTTGAGCCAATTACTCACAACTACCCCACCCCTAAAAAACACTAATAAGGAAAGGTTGGATGAATTGACTGAGCAAGTGAAGAAGCTATCCACTGAGGTCACCTATCTGAGAAATCAAAATAGTAAACTATAGGCTACACGAAGAGGTATATAGTCTAACTACAATAGGGACAATATGGACTTTTATTATGGTCAAGGATAAAATTTTGAAAGAGGGCATGGACAAAACTTTGACAAAGGATAAGGTCAAGGACAAGGTTATGATAGAGGACAATGTTTAGGGAATAATTTTGATAGAAGGCCACCTCCAAGATAGAATAGGGCATGGAATACTAGACCTAATAATGGAGGAGTCCCTACACCCCTAGACCAACTTGATAATCAAGAAAAGTCAACAAGCACATTCCTCCTAGCTAAAGCTACTTAAAAGGGGTATTGCAGACTCCACAAAACCACACAACATTCAAAATTTGAGTGCCCTGAATTCCAAAATACAACAAACATATTCCAAATTGAAGTCAAATAGGTTTCCATCACTAGGCAAGAAATTGTGCCATTTGATCCTTATGATTCTCTAGTGCTGGTACTAAACCATGCCCCTTTTCCAAAACGTGAAGAAAATGATCCCGAGGAGGAATCCATGGAGAAAAGTTTGGAGTCAAATTAGGTATGTAATGGGGATTCCATATCTTAGTTGTTTGGAGAGGATGATACCATTTATAATGGTCATGTTGATGAGGAAAAACATAGAATAGAGGAAGTGCATATGTTCCATCAAAGAACTAGGCCATATGAGTTAAGGAATCAGTAGGCTAGTTGACCTGTCACTATGTCTATACCACCTAACAATTTCAATACACCCCCTAATCCAAATGCAAGAAACAACCCTTCCCATCCTCATGTACCAAATAATACTTCTCCAATGTAGGATATTTTGATGCTTCTAAGGGAGGACATGTTTCCACTGCTAAGGATAAGCAAGGAGAACAATTAAGAAACCCCCAAAATGACATGACTGCAACTCAAATGGGTGAGTATGTAGCAAAGGAACTCAAAAAATAAAAGTAAGTATTTCTAATTTTGAGTTGTTAAGAGTCCCTTCTATTAGGAGTGTTGTCTTATATTCTTTATGTGAGGCTACATCTACAAGGTTTACACAAGATCCTACTATCAAGAAGGTTGGTTTTACTAAACCAGTAGTCAAGGAGGTTGCTGGAAATACATAGAGTTACCAACCAACTCAGAATCAAACTAGCTAGCCTCCAAAGGATCAACCTCAAGTGCAGAAAAGAGAGAAGAGTAAAGATAAGGATACAAACCAAGTGGCCTAGGTTGATTCTCTTGTAAGTCTATTTTAGGCTAAGCAGGAAACTCGTCTTCTAATCTCTATGCATATATTTGGAAAGAATTTACACAATTTCTTACTGTATTTTGGAGCATCAACGAATGTTATGCCATTCTTAGTTTGTAAAACTTTGGGCATCACCCTTGCTCCTGCCCAATGGAAGGTGACTCAATTGGACAAAAATGAGGTAAGCATGGTAGGAGAGATCAATATGATCCAAATGTAGGTTGCATCAGACCCATAGGTGCAACAGGTCATCAATATTAAGGTGACTGATATACTTGATGCTTATGGGATGATTCTGGGGAGAGAATTCATGAGAGTAGTTAATGGATATACCTCTATAGATCATTCTCATATGTGGCTACCATGGAAGGGAGTTCCCAACCAGATCAAGATTGAAAGGGAGCCAAGAGTGAAGTTCTTGAAAACTGAATATCAAAACAAATCAAATGAAGTACTAGTTGCCAAAGAAAGTTTAGGAAATTATATCCTAGTAGCAACTGTTGAAAAATTAGAAGTGGGGGAGATACTTATGATGCATGATGTACCTAAAGAATTGACCTAGTGTTCTAGCAACACTAAGGCTCTAGTGGAGTCAAATGAATATTTTGACCAAGATGATGGAAATCTTGGTCTACTGGATAATTTCTAGGAGTTTACTCAAAGGTGTATTGAAGACCAACATAGCCTAAGTAGGAAAATGAACTTTGAGGAATTGCTTCTACCTAATTGGTGCAGAGTCCATAATGCCTCTCATCCTGAGTTGGAATGTTTCCTTTGTTAGACTACTATGGATTAGATTAAAAGATGTATCAATCCCACTCTAGCGATTAAACTTGAGGAACATGAAATTTAGAGAGATCATAAAGGTAAACAACTAGTTGTGTAAGAAGATCCCTCGTCCAGCAAGAGTAAAAGTACTAGAGATCCTAGAGGTATTCCTTCCACTAAAATCTAGACTTTACGATTTCATGGTTCTAAGTGCAAGCAAGGGGCGGGCGTTGGGTTTGAATTAATAAGCCCAATAGGTAAAACCTTCTTTTTTGCCCATAGATTATAGTTCTAGTGCACTAATAATGTTGCTAAGTATGAGGCCTTAATACACGAACTACTCATGGCTCTGAGGAAGAAGGTAAAAATACTACAAGTATTTGGGAATTCTGAGTTGGTAGTTAAATAAGTTAGAAGGAAATATTCATGTCATCATAGGAGAATGACCAATTATAGGCATAGAGTGTGGGATTTGATTGAAGTATTTGATGCATTTAGCATTCAGTTGATCCCCAAGAGTAAGAATCATACTATAGATGCCTTGGCACATGCATCCAAAACTTTGGAATCGTTATCCTTGTCATTACTAAAGAAATTCTTAGTGGAACTCATACCAGTCCCTTATGTACCTGGCAATGTAATAAATTTTTGGGTGTTTGAGGATGAAAAACATATTTTGGATTTCATTACTAGTTTTAATGTATTTACTTCCCAGATAATTGGTGAATCAGAGCCCCAAGAGGAAGAACTAGACATGGAAGGGGTCCTCAACTTGAATACCAATACTATTCTAAGAGGGATGGTGCAATTAAAGAGTATTTTTTATCTTGATAGGATAAAGGATCAAGATCAACAAACTAAAGACTCAGTAGCTAGCTAGTGTGAAGTCTATAACATGGGTACTCAGGAGGATGTATGTGTTCATAGGTAAAGTGTGTACCCCAAAAGAAAGAAAAGGTTTGATAGATGCATTACATGCATATTAGGATGTCATAACCTAGAGTTATGAAGATCTGGAGACTTATGAGACATCCATAATCACCCATAAAATTCCCTTGAAGCCTAGTGCAAAGCCATTCCAACAGAGATAGAGGCCTATCAATGCATTGTTGGAGCCCATCATTCAAAAGGAGGTGCATAAATTCTTGTATTCCTGAATCATATTCTCAGCTAGACATTGAACATGGTTGGCAAACTTGGTTCCATTCCGTAAAAGGAATGGAGAGATAAGACTATGTGTAGATTTTAGAAATCTCAAGCCTAATTCAGAAAAAGGATAATTATGTAGTTCCTTCATTAGACAGAGTATTACAGATCATGAATGGATCCCAGATGATGTCTTTTATGGATGGTTATTCTAGCTACAATCAGGTCATGGTTCAATACGAGGATAGGCATAAGACTACCTTCACCACCAAGTGGGTTACATTTGCTTCTAGGAGGATGCCCTTTGGGTTGATTAACACGAGAGCTACTTTTTAGAGGGAAATGGATATAGCATTCAAGGAAATCATCAATAAGTGTATTATTATTTACATGGATGATCTCCGTATTTTCTCTAAGAACAAGGGAGATCATATTTTAGACCTGTGTAAAGTATTCCAAAGATGCAGAGAATGTTAGAAACCCTAGATCAGACATGCAAACCTAAACACCTTCCACAGAAGAGAAAACATAAAAAATCAGAGCTTTGCATGTGAATGTACAAAATGATATATTCAGAAATTCAATATTACAATGAGATGATTTGCTTTATAAAAGTAAAGTATGCAACCCTAATGTTGACCTACAATTAGCTCAACCTAAGTAAAGTTATGCAAGTGTAATTAAATATTAATTACACTAACACCCCCCAATATGTTCAACTTAGGGAGACTAAATAAGCATGCACCTAAAACTAAGATGAATGGGTCCCGGCAACAAGGCCTGATCAAGTACCCATGTACAAATGCAATAATGAGGTAGAGAAGGACAACCCCCCCTACAATGAGATGACTGCTACAAAGAAGCACTGGAAGAACACTGTGAAGTAACACTAGAACTGCAATCCGGCAAGTAAGGAAAGATACTTCTATCTACAAGAAACCATATCAGAATCATAATAATGCAACAGCAGACCCGATGCCACGGAACACTTGAAAACACCAAACTAGAACAACCTTGGAATCCATAGAGCAACAGTAGATGATATGATGATGACAGAATCTAGAAGCCATGAAACTTGATGTCGATGCCAAACTAAGACTGAAACTCTTCCATGGGAAAAAGTACCATACAAAATCGGGAACAATAACCACAAATTTAGTGGCTCTCAAACTAAGATGGATCCGATGCAGATCACTAACCATAGGCTCTTAATCTAAAATGTGAACCAAAATGAATCTGGTATGTGTCAAGCTAAGAAAAAATATGGCCAATAAGAAACTAAGAAACCAAATTACAACCCATGTGAGTTGCCATCAAAACATGATGAAGATTATTATGCAAGAAACCCTCCTGATGGAACTTTATATTAGTTCGTTTATTACAATCCCCAATGACTGAAAAAGGAGATAATTCTTAACATGCATAAATATAAAATGAAAATAGACCTCAAATCTATGTAGAGGACTGAACTAGCTTTCCAATGCCACAAGAATGGCGAAAAAAGGATCACTAAGTCAAAAGATATGCCCTCCGGAGTGAAAAACAGAAGTTCTGAGTTCAAGGACCTGCAAAATAAATTTGGAGAAAAATATAGAAAAAATAAAACATTGAATAGATCGGTTCAGAATCAGCTTTCCAATGGTATCTCATTTGCAAAAAACGGACACTGTACACAAAAGTTATACCCGATTTCATGAAAGTGCTCCAGAAAGGCCAATAAGGCCTGTAGGCAACCAAGGGGGCTAAAAAAATTCGGCCCCTGGTCCTGCATGCAACCAGGGGCTGGTAGACAGGGGGTTGGGGCAGAGCCCCAAGTCACCCATATGACCACACGGGTGCTCGGAGGCCGACGGAGCTCCTGGTCGGCCATAAGACCTTGGCAGGGGTTGAGCGCTAGCTGCGGGGCTGGATGGGTGGTCGGCGGTGGAAAGGGTGGAGCCACCTGGGGGCCGCCGCTCCTGGTGGCCGCTGGGTGGTGAACCAGCAGTGCTTTTCATTTGTGTGGGAGGCACAAAACCCAATGCAAATTTTGATTTTTTTGTATTTTTTTCAAAATTTGTGCCTTGAAATGCGTGCTGGGGAGGCCGTACGGCTTCCCTGGCAAAATGTTTTTGCCTTCCAGAACAACTTCGCCAAAATCGATGAAACGAAAGGTGATCTTAGGGTTTTTGGCCGCTACAAACACAATGGTGACCTCCGTTTCTGCTCAAAATGCTTCAAAAAAGAACCACCTCTAGAGCTTCCAAAAAAATAGCAACCATGAAACCCTCACAAATCTGGCAAATGATGACCAAAATCTGCAAAATAAAAGCCAAACCTGACTTTTTCCAGCGCAATAAATCCAATGGTGAAGCCCAATCTGATCCAAGATGCTGCATAGATGAACTCAAGGCATAAAATCCTCGAGGAACCCCGAACGAAATCTGCAATGGTTTTCTCCAAAATTTGAGAAGGGGTTGCATGTCAAGGCTCTGATACCATGTTAGAAACCCTAGACCAGACATGCAAACCTAAACACCTTCCATAGAAGAGAAAACATAAAAAAGTAGAGCTTTGCATGCGAATGTGCAAAATGATATATTCAGGAATTCAATATTACAATGAGATGATTTGCTTTATAAAAGCAAAATATGCAACCCTAATGTTGACCTAAAATTAGCTCAACCTAAGTAAATTTATGTAAGTGTAATTGAATATTAATTACACTAACAGAGAATTCGTTATCTCCCTTAGTCCCAAGAAGTGTATATTTGGGGTAATTGAAGGGAAGCTCTTAGGACATGTGATTTATGAGAAAGGCATTTCAGTTGATCCTAAAAGGATCCAGGCCATTCTAAAGATACAACCCCATTCTAGTAAAAAGGAGATGAAGTCCTTCTTTGGGAAGATCAACTTTGTTCGAAAATTCATCACTGGGTTTACTGAAATAGTAAAGCCATTAAATGCAATGCTAAAGCTGGATGCAAAAGTGGAGTGGACTGCTAAAGCTAAGAAGGAATTCGATGAAATAAAAAGGGCCATAGCTACTTCCCCTGTCTTGGTAAGTCCTAATTATTTGAATCCTTTCTACATATACTCTCTTGCATCAGACCATTCTTGTGCAAGCATACTAACACATAAATCAGAAAAAGGAAATGAACACTTGATAGTTTTCATGAGTATTCCTCTTAGAGATGTGGAATTAAAATACCCGAGTGTGGAAAAGAAAGCTTATGCACTGGTAAGAGGGGTCAATAAATTCATAAACTACATCCTAAGAAAAAATGTCTTTGCCATTATGCCCGACCCAAAAATAAAGGTCCTATTAATGCAAAATGAGATGGGTGAAAGGGGAGCTAAGTGGGTCACCATGTTAAAGGAGTATGACACTGAAATCCAGGCAATGAAACTGATAAGAGGACAAGCCTTAATGATGATTATGGTTGAGATTGGCCTAGAGGTCATAGTATAGTAGTACCGCCTCCAAGATGCCTCGCTCAATGAATGGTATGACGACCTTGTGTACTATTTGCTAAACCAGAAGTGCCCTAATCACCTAAATCCAATGTAGCAAAGAGTGTTACATTTGAAGAGTGAAAGTTACATGTTGAAAGGAGGAGTCCTCTATAAGAGAAATCATGAAGGGATATACCTTTGATGTCTAGGAAAGGAGGAAGCTACTAGGGTTATGACTAAACTACATAACAGGTATGGGATAGGCCATGGATCAGGTATGGCCATTGCAGCTAGGATCATGTGTGCTGGTTATTACTGGCCCACAATATTCAAGGACACACATAATCACGTAAGGGCTTGTCATGTTTGTCAAACCTCTGCTATGAAGGAGAGAAATGTTGCTTTACCACTACAAAATATGATCGAGGTAAGACCTTTTTCTCAATGGGGACTGGACTTTATCAGTCCTATCAACCCACCATCTTTAGTCAGACATGGGTATGTATTAACTACAACTGATTACTTCACTAGGTGGATTGAGGCAATTCCCTATAAATAATGCACAATGGAGGTAGTTTTAAACTTTCTTGACACATGAATTATCAATTACTTTGGTTGTCCTTTTGCTATTGTGTCTAATAATGGACCTACATTTGCATCTTTAAAATTATCTAGGTTGGCATTTGATCATGGTATCATACTTAAGTTTTCATCTAATTACTACCCTCAGGGAAATGGTTTGGCAGAGTCTACTAATAAAAAATTGCTTATTTTCATTAGGAAGTTGATTGACAAGAACCCTAGAGAGTGGCACACTCAGTTGGAATTTTCTTTGTTGGATGATCGTACACAGTAGAAGGCTTCATTAGGAACCTCCCCTTACCACTCGGTTTATGGAATTGAGCCTATTTCTCCTGTTGAGCTGAGAATCCCTACCCTTCATTTTATCAATGAGTATTATGATGAAGGGGAACATTTAGAAGCTTGCTTAGCTGAACTGTTACAACTAGAATAAAAGATAGATGAAGCATTGGAAAACTTTGCTAAGCACCAGGTTGTTGTTAAGCAATGGTTTGACCATAAGGCCAAAGTCAAAGCCTTCAAGATCTTTTAGCTGGTTCTGTACTAGGACAAGGAATATGAGAGAAAGGGGGAGCATGGTAATTTTAACAAGTTATGGCTTGGCCCCTACCAAATTTCTAAAATTCTAGTAGACAATTATTTTCGCCTTAAGATTCTCATAGGAGAAGATGTCCCATTACTAGTCAATGGGAAATATTTAAAGCATTATTTCCTTTCCTGAGTTGTTTTCAGCTTGTCCCTATAAATAGTTAGTTTAGGTGTTTCATTTTTTGCTTTCTTTGCTTTCGTTATGGGGTTTCCTTGTTCTTTGTTTTGGGGAAGTGTCTTATTTTGCACAACAATTATGCATTATCTAGTAATTTTTTAGGTATTTATTTTACAAACTCCAATCATTTTTTTAGGAACAATTGTTGAATTCTTCTATTTAGTATCACATGTGCTAAACATTAAAAAGGGATAAGTCATTGGATTGAGGTAGTTTGTAAATGTGCTCAAATCCTACATTTTTACACACATCTTAAGAATCTCGAGATTGATAGGCTCCTTGTAAGGTTTTGTTAAGTGAAAAATATTATTCTTTCTTCAACGCCACTATGATTCTCATCCTTGAGTGTGCGCTTCATTGCTTACAAGTTGAAAATAAAAGAAGTTAAAAAAAGAAAATTAGAAAAGAAGAATGAGAAGAAAACGTTGAAAATAAAAAATGAACTCAAATTTTTATGAGGATCTGAATATCTCTACTGGGGCTATGAACGCCTAGCTAGCAGTAGAGCTATGTTTAGGAGAATCACAACGATAACCTCATTAGGGCTATAGATGCCTGGCTAGCAATGCGGCTCTATCCAAGTTGCTTTTGGAGTTATAATCTTTATGTAGCTTAACATGACTAAGCATGGTTTCTATAGTGACTAAGGGAGGGAAATTATACACCTTCACACTCTTGGGTTTCTAGCACTGGAAGGGTTAACTCATTCATTTATATTGAGACTTTCATTTATTAGTTGAACTGATATGAGGATCAAAACTAGAGATTCTTCATTCTTAATTCCAGTTTGTCATTGAAATGCTTTGGAGTGTTTCCCTAGTGGAATCACCATTTTTTGTGCACTTTTTGTACACACACCCCACCTGAGGCAAGGACCCTCTTTTTTCTTGCTTTCATTTCTTGGTTTTTGTTTAGGTCTGATCTCTTCCCCTTAAAGGATAGGTTTCTCCAATTTTTTGGGTTTGTTTCACCTGATTGAACTTATGCCTTATCTACAATTTTTGTGCTTTTGTTTGCAACATTCTAATCTTGGATGATGTCTTTGACTTCAGCTATTTGAGAAAATTTGACTAAAATCTTAAAACTTTGCAAGTTAGGGAAGTTTTGAGAAATATGTCCCTTGCCAAATTTTTCAAACGAATGTTCTTTTGAAGAATCCACCACCAAGTGGATTCCCTAAATTTTTTTCCATTCAGAGAATCTATCACAAGGAAGATTCCCTAAAGGTTGGTCTGCTTAGAGAATCTGACCTCTTCTAAATTTTTTGAATTCATTCACCCATCATATTTTCAAAGTTTGAAGGGTCATGTCATTACATTTATGACTTGTCATTCACCATACCTAGGGATCATTTAATGACATTTTGGGGGTTTTTATGTTTTGGTTTCTCCTTTAATTCCTCATTTTGCATTGTGGTTGATTTAGAGAACTCCATTATTTCCTTCCATTTGGCATTGGCGATTTGGATGATTGCATTTAAGGGATTCGCATCAATTTCTAGGGCACATTTGGTCTTCTATTTTTATTATCTTCACTTGAAAGGTAAAAGATTTGAATCACTCCATATTTTGTTTGGATTTATGATGATTTTGCTGATTCGATAATGAATGCATTTGTGGTTTTCTTCTTCATCATGGTGTAATCATTAAATGTATTGTTGTATTGGTTTAATTGCACTTAATTTGATTGAATTTTGATTTCCATGGTGGGTTATCAGATTGCCTTGTGGTATCCCTCAAGTTTTTGTGCATTCATCTAAATTTTCTTGAGCTAGGGCATTG
This sequence comes from Sequoiadendron giganteum, assembly GCA_007115665.2. Lineage (NCBI taxonomy): Eukaryota > Viridiplantae > Streptophyta > Pinopsida > Cupressales > Cupressaceae > Sequoiadendron > Sequoiadendron giganteum. The sequence continues at coordinate 397,118,302 of CM021110.1, read as the reverse complement.
AGGTTTATCTAAATTTTCTTGAGCTAGGGCACGACTATTTTATCAAGCTAGGGTTTGGATCTAGAACCTTCTAAGTGTTTGAGTTCACAATTGAGCTAGTTTCAAGATCAATTTGACAAAACAATCATGAACTTTGATTGTATTTCGTGCCCTAATCTTGGTTTTTATGATTTGATGATCGAGAGGGCATCGTGATAGAGGTTTGCATTTGAAGCATTATAGATTTGTGCCTAGATTATTTCGTATGGATTGTGTTTGAAGCATTATTTAAACTGGAGTGCATGAATTTAAACTTGGGTTTTTTGAAGGATCAAGAAACGAAGTGACAATGGAGGACTTTGTAAAATCCACTCCCTCCTGGATTCTCTGAATCCACTCACCCTCCAGAACTCTGAAGCTTAAGTTAATTTATTTTATTGCATGAGTTTGAATTCAATGTGAATTTGGATGACTTTGTGGTTTCTTTGAAATGATCCTTGAGTGATTTCACATCCTTCAAAAAATCCTTCACACTGTAGATTTTCTGAGAGTCATTTCTTTCAGAAAATCCACTAGCTACTAGATTCCCCAAATCTAGCTAAGTCTGAAAATCCAAAATCCTTGCAAAGAGTGAGAGCAAGGTTTGAAAATGATGTTATCAATAGGCATGAGTAACTATGAGTCATGAAAAGGCACTTAACAACTTGAATTTGCATGGAAAATGATCGTTCAGAAATTTCGTCCCTTGGAGGATTCTCTGAGCTGCATCCCTTCCGAAGAATCTTCCTAGGGGTGGATTCCTCAAAAATCCTTTGAGCCCCCAAAATTCTGAACTTTGTTGGATGGAGATAAATGTTTCAACTTGATCTTTGCATAATAGTGGAAATTCTTGCATGGTGATTATGATTAAACTTTGACTAAGAGTTGTCCTAAATTGGCCCTTTTTTTTGGAATCTATTCCCTCATGGATTCCCCAAGTGTCTAAACCTTTAGAGAATCCATCTAAGGGTGGATTCCTTGAAATTCATCCTTGCTTGAAATCCTTCAATGGGTGAAATTTTTGAAGATTTTTAATGCTCTATTCTATGGTTTTGTGATAGGATTCTATGACTTCCATGATGCTTTAAATATTGATTATATTATGTTCAAGGGTTCTTATGGTAATCTTGGTAATGTGATTCGATTTAATGTAATTGTGCTCAATACCATAGTGATTATTGCTTCTAACACATGTAGGTTGAGACTACTCTGACAAAGGGATCCAAAGCAAAGATGTCAGAGGTTGGTCTTGAGGAACCCCATACCAAAACTGAAAGGATGAAGTATGACTTTAAAGGCATCTAGCTTGATTCTAAGATCATTTCAACATGGAGCAATATTGGTGATAAAAACATGGGACATGTTGACTATGATGAATTCAAGTAGAGAATGTTCAAGAATGCACCCTCTCAATTGGCACCTATCATCACTCATATAGGATTGGCCCAAGAAACAAGTTTTCCTCCCACATTGTAGTGTCCAGATCTGGTATTAGAATGTGTTAAGCACTATGAATCATACAAGAGAATCATTGTTCGACCTCAATGGAGAGTTATGGCCAACTTGACCAAAGAGTTCATTGTAGGAACTTTTAACATTGGGTCACATTGAAATTTGGTGAAGATTAACATCAAGGATGCTAAAGACTTATATGCAAAGGACCTTGATAAGGCATTATTAATGATGAAGACTAATTGGATTCCCAAGCCAAAATCACATTACTCAAAGTTTCCTAAATAGTTGCATGGAAGTGATTTCAAGGTGGAGTATAATGACATGATAATGCTTCTAGGTAGAGTAATGGGGTTGGAGGATGCTTTTATATTTAGAAGTTGGATGTTTTACATCATTTATCATATTGTGAAAGGAACACACTATCATTGGGTAGGGATCATAAGTGATAACTTGGATGAATAACTCAGGAATGTACAAGACACAAAGAATTTTACCATGACATCCTATCTAGTGTTCATGTTGGCTAGAAAAAATAAATATAAAGGTTTGAGTTGCAGAGGAACCCTTGGTCAAGAAATAATAATTGATGTTTTCCCTCAACTCCATTTTAATACTTCAAAATATAGGAGGGTAAATGATGCATTATTCATGTATATTGTGAGGCTATTACAAGATACACTTCATGTCAGAATTTCAATTGAAGCCATGGGGCTGATAAGAAAGTATGGCCAATGGTTGATCCAATTTCAAAAAAAAATCTTATGTTAGAATACAAGGATCACCAATAGTACCATTTAGGCTATCGAGGTAGCCAAAAAATAGACTCATCCTGCTAGAAGTAGCTAGGCAACTAGTGGCTTTTGACACAGTGGTGAAAGATATACACAAACTAGGACTTGGGACTGAGTTCCCTTTAAGGATCAAAGTCCTAGAGGATTATACTTCTATTCAAAGTGCTTAGTATGCTAAGAAGGAAATGGTATAGTTCCATTTGTATTCGCATACAAATAGGGAAAATTTTGATGCTTATGGTGTTGCCCAAAAGCAAGAAAATAGAGAATAGAGGCATAAGATCCAATAAAGGATTATTGGGAAAATTTCAGAGATGAATTTGAAGTTTTTAGAAGAAAGTTCTCAAGGTTGTCCTTAAGAATGATTAGATTATATAAAATGGACCAAGCCCCAGACCAAGTGGATGATGATGAATATCCTCTGTAACACCATGAATATGAAAAGTACAAGGATAAGCCACTTCCCCTTGTTAATTGGTTAGAAGAAGAGATTGTTGATCTAAATGTAATCAATGCCCCTATTTTGAGGTACTCCAAGTTATGGGTAAAGCACAAGATTTTGGAGTTGGAAGCAAATGGTACAAAATTCACCTATGACTTGATGGGATACCTTGAGTCCCATTTTGAAGAGGAAGAAGAAACTATTAAATATGACACAGAAGAGCTCCCTTCAGAGGAGGAAGGGGGTAGGCCTAGTTTGTTATTAAATGGAGAACTAGAAGCCAGGCTAAAGGAAAGGAGAGGAGGCATCCCATGGAAAAAGAAAGAAGGCATTCAAATGAAATAGTTGAGGAAGGTACTGAAGAGGCCTATCCTTCAAAGAAAATAAAGCTAATGATTGAGGGCCATAAGAAAGCTAAGGCCAAAAAGGCCAAGGTCACCAAAGAAGAGGTTGCTCAACCTAAGGTGGTTGATATTGAGAGCTCTAGAGAGAAACAAAAAGTCTATGTAAGGAGAAGTTCTCCTAAAGACAAGGAAAATCCAATAGACAATGTGGATAAAGAGAAGAAGGTGACCACTAAAAAGACACCTACTGATGATCTTATGAAAAGTATGAAGGAAGCAGATACTAGGAATAATTCTCCTATTTCATCTCCAATCCACAATGTACAAGAGGGAAATGTCTCAAGTGTTCCTAATTAGCCACATGAAGAAGAAGGAAATGTTCCCAATAATCCAAAGGAAGAGATGCCAGATGAAGAGGTCCTTACACCAAAGTATGGAAAACTAAATGATTTTGAGAAGCAATTAGAAGAGAAGGAAATGTAGAATAAAGAGGCTACCTTTGAGGATACAGTGGAAATTCCATCTCAACCTCCACTGTAGACTAATATTCCAAAAATTGAGGTTGAAGATGGTGATAAACCTAATAAAAATAAGCTTGATGAGGAAAAGTCTGATGAAGATGAAGATAAGCTTGATAAGAATGAAGAACTGAAAATCAAGAAAAGGGTGATGTGAATGTGGAGGTTGTTGAGGATAGTCCTCGCCATGATCAATTAGAATGAGATTCCTCTTAGAAAGATGCATAAATTGAGCAACTAGATGTTCCAAAATGGTTAGAAGAAAAAATGAAGAAAAAGGCTATCATCATTGAGGATGAGACTCTGAATTGGGATAAGTTCTTGGAGAGTTGGGGATAGCCTGAGGAAAGAAAGAGAGTGAGAAGAGTGTCCAATTTCTTTAGAGATGAATTTAATAATAGGTTTATCCATGTTGCCACTCCTGTAGAGAGCAAGTACAACAATGAGGTAAGACCCACCGATTACAAGGTACAAACCATCAACTTGGGCCCTACCACAAAAGAGAAAGAAAAGGAGGAGTTTCAGGAGTCATCTCAAGCCATCCTGAGAAGATTGGACAAAGAAACACAAGAAAAAGAGAAGTTGCAAAGGCAATTGAAAGAAGTATACAAGTATGTTCAACATTTGATAAAACCTCTACAAGCCTAGAGCAATGAAAGTTACTCATTTTTTGGACTTTTATCCAAGGAGATAGTGTCAAAAATTGAAAGGTTTTATTCTTCTATGAAGGATACCCAAGAATGGTTACATAGTTTTAGTTAAAGAGGTGATGCCATTATTGAAAAGGTATTACCAATGTATGAAAATGCATCCTTCCTTTCTTAGGACATGGCGTAATTTCTCCTTGATTGTAATAATTCCAATGATGTCATTTTCAAGGAATTGGAAAGAATACTTGGGGTTCCTACAAAAGTACTAGTGAAGGAAGGTATCCTCACGATGCAGAATATTCATAAAGTTATGTGTTGGATAGAGGTCTTTAGGTCCAAAAATGAGCTCAAGCTCAAGGCACCTAAGAAAATATCCAAGGCTCGAGGTAAGATTAAGGAGATTTTTGATAGTTGCAATTCCTTTCTAGAGATTTCCATTGCGAGGAAGAAATTTGGTAAGAACAATTTAAATGTTAAGAAGCTACAAAAGTGGTGGCATGAGGTTTACTCTCCAGGTGATAGTGGGCCTATTATAAAGGATCAACTTGAGGATGTTGCAATTTATAAATCTAGCTTGGATAGGTACCAGGATCTTTATTTTGATTGGGAAAAAACCTTGGATAAATATATTGGAGAGATAAATTCAATAAAGGCAAGGGTTAATTTAATTTCAGTCCCAACCTAGGCCAACCTAGACCTAGGGCTTGATAAAATTTAAGAAATTTCTAGAAGGGAGGAAGGAGAAAAGGATAAGAAAGCTGACCAAACTAGACAATCCTATGAGGCGTGCCATCTACATTGAGCTTGCAAAGGATATAAGTCAGCCCCACCTTGGAATGTGTGCCACTAATTGTATTAAATTAATTAGTTAACTTTTTGGAGCTGACCTCTTAATATTTTATTGTAAATTCAAATTAGGGAGGGAATTTTAAAATGCTAAGGCCAACCTATATGGCCAACCTAATTTGTAAACCCTTATTTGATCCAACCTAAGGATGTAATGCTATAAATTGAGGTTTTCTCCTCATTTGAAAGGGTTGGAGAATTAGAAAGTTATAATTTTAGCTAGAGCTTCTGGAAAACTGTTGTAATACTTGAGATACTTGGATTGCTGCAAATTTTGGTGAAGAAAATACAAGTGAAGAAATTGTTTTGTTGGTGCTCTCTTTTTTATTCATCTATGCATGGTTCTTTTGTTTTAAATCTTGATAAATAACTTTAAGTAAGTTGTTTCATGCTTAGTATTAGAACTAGTTATAGTTCATTTATGTTCATGATAAAGTGTTTGGGGTGTTGAGGAATCTTCAGGTCCATACTTTTAGTGATCTGTTGATTGTGTATTGTTGTGTAAATTTAGCTTGGGCCTATTATATTATGTTCTCAAGTTCATTTTCAGGTATTTAAATGAATGCTTGAATATATATGCAATCTGAAAATCATTATATTCCTTTGGAGATCACACTATCTTTGTGACACTATGGATTTCATCGTGGTTAAGTAGATATTGGTTTTATTGAAGATTGGTCCATCTTGAACACTCTATTTTTTTCATATTTGGCCTTAGGTTTTAGATTAAATATCTCTCTTAAACACTACTTCCTTTTCTATTTCTTTCAAATCAGTATTAGAGCAATATTCACAAAGCATCACCTATATTGCTAAACTTGATGAACATTGAAGATTCAACATTTTTCTTGTAAGGCCCCTTGTGATTACCAGTATTTTCACATTCATCTATGAGTTATTTTTTGTATTGTTAAGACTTAACATTAGAGACCTTGGGTTATCTCTTGAGGCTTTTTGATATATATTTACCTTTCAAGAGGGATAGGATATTATATTCTATCTGAGTTGTTATGCAAAAAAAACCATCAACACCTTCCAAATAAATTATGTAGAAACCCTAATTTTGCAATAATTCTCTAAATTCTACTCCAATTTATATAAAATAAATAATTTGTCTTATTTAATATGATATTCAAAAACCCTTTAAAAATTAGAAAAAAATTCACCAAAATCTGAAAGATATGCTCTCCTCAAAATCACCTCTAATATTGAGAAAATTCCTTGCCCTACGGTTCCACAATCATGCTCTAATACCAATTGTAATGAAATAAATTGCACATTAGAATAATATGGTATAAAATATGCTACAAATAATTGATAATAACTTTGAATAACAAGCCACTTTGAGGGGGAAACCTCCAAATATCTCCAATGAGAACACAATTCATAATATGATGATCATATAAGACTCACAACCTCCTATATATACCTATTTATTCCCAAGGTAACACCTAGGTCGACTTAGATAACCCTATATAAGCCCTACATCAACCTAACTAACTAAATTATAATATAATAATGATATCATGACTTAATTGGGAGCTAAGATAGCCACAAGTCGAATATTCATAACCCAACGTACATTAATATAAGGGCATAACATTCCCTCAACCTAGCATAACGTGAACATTATTTTTTCCTTTGCAACCTACATTAACAATCTCATGTTGGAGAAGGGGTAAGTGCTATTTTTTTGTGCATTAGATTTTAAATAAAAAATCATTTGAAAAATTTATTGTTTTTGATAAATTTCATTTTTTTTTACTATACAACAAACCGTATAAACCCTGAGCCACAACCAAATTTAAATGATGAATTTCTTGAGGAAAACCCTAAGATTCTTGGCCCTCCTACAACTTTTCCAACAAACCCTAGACAAAGCCAAGATGATTTTTTAGGGAATCTAGAACAAAACAAAGTTGTCATTTCTAAATTAGTTTTAAACTTTACGGGTTCAACATCAAATCAACATCACTTATCCATTGGCTTAGCATTGGAAGCAATGATGAAAAATGTGGACATAGTCACAAATTAAATAAATCAATGGAAAACTTATAAAGATTCATGTCATCAAATTTATGCAACAAAATTGTCCTATGATGAAGTGAAAAGGAAAGACATGACCTAAAAAAATATATGTGTTCTTTATATGGATCCTAGAACCAATGAACCTATTCCCCTGGATTCAAATTGGTTTATAATACATTGGTGTAATCATGATGATATAAGAAATAATTTTTGGGATAGGTGGTGGATGGTATTTGACCAACCTCCATGTAATAATTATGAGGTGCCACTCTATTTTCTTAAAAAACTATACTGTGAATTTATCCTTCATCAAACTCCTAATTATTTTGATATGAGGGAGTTTCAAGGTAAAGGTGGAGGCTCTACCCAAAATACACCAGGACCTCTTTAGGTAGGTAACTATGAACATTGAAGAACACTAGTACAAAGACCTATTTATCATATGACAGTTCCAATAGCCATCAAGGAGAGTATGTAGGTGTAGAATCTCCATGCAGTTTCTAGCTTGATAGACACTATTATAGAGCATGGCACACAAATATCCTAGACTTTTGTCTCATAGGATAATGCAACAACTCAACCATCTAACTCTAGTGCCCCTATCTCTCATATATGTTTAAACTATTGTAATCTATACTTTGGGAGAGATAGAGATACAGAGAGTGAAGATGGTTCCACCACCCATGTGTGCTCTCATCATTAGTATAGTTGTTATGGGAATAGTGGGGATGATGTGGTGCATCAAATAATGTGATAATGAAAGATGAGTTGCTAAATGTGGTGTATGCTAGTAAAATGCAAGTATTTTGATTTGAATTTATAACATTTTACTATTAAATACTTAAAATTTGTAAATGTAAATAGATTTTTAATTATAGAATTGAATTAAATTGATGCAAATATTATGCATTTCATGGTCTAATTCTAGAGGGTGGTACACCATTGATTATTCCCACAACAACTTGTACACCTGCATCTATATCAATGGTAAAATTTATATAATATATCAAAATTAAATAATGCTTCTATTTAAAATATTTTTTAATATTTTAAAATACAACTTTTTTTTGAATAGGTGGGCATCACATCACCATCTAGTACACATTTCATGGATTCTTATGCCATTAAATTTACAGAAGTACAATATACTACATTTAAGCTTATTTTTGCAAATCTAAAATTTGTTTTTTATATATATTTGTGAAATTTTAAGTTTAATCTATTTTTTGTTTTTAGTTGATGAATACAATAGTCACACTTCCTAGCATAAGAGAAAATTTGGAAGTTGGTGTTAGTACAAAAATTTCATAGTCAATGTGCTTAACTCAAGTATGAGTATAAATATATATGTTTAATAATGTTTATTTTGTTTCAATTGTTATTATTAGAACTATACAAAATAATTGATAAATATGTCTTTTTTATGTTATAGATGGATTAAAATAGCCCTACACATGGAAAAACATCTCTTAATGATGTTGAGCATCATAGGAAAAAATAATTAGACTACCAATATGTTGTAAGTGTGTTTATAATATATGTATCATTTTAAATAGTTTTTATAGTTTTTAAATTTGGTATAGTATCTAATTTTATATTTTGTATGTATAGGTTGGGGTACAAAATAGTAACGAGTGTAGGAGATCAAAATGATGCAAGATATCGACTGTTACAAGTGACCAAAGTTTAACAAGCCAAGAAAAAGGAGGCCGGATGTTTTAGGAATAGTGTTTAATATTCATTGATGAACACATTTTTTATGCCTATACATGGCACATAGATAACAGTTTTGGTGTGGCTATATGTATCAATGATATTTTGTAGACTGATAGACAATATATTGGCCTCATAGCATTGTATGAAATTTTGATGACATTTTATGCACCCTCATGATGGTATTGTATGAAATTTTAATCACATTTTGTGTGCCCTCATGATGGCATTGTATGAAATTTTGATGGCATTTTATATGACCTCATGGTCTTATGGAGATCAATTTATATAAATATTTTATGCATAAATTGGTAGCTTAAATGGTTTAAAATGTTCTCATAGTCTATTTAGCCCCAAGCGATGTATGTATGAATCATATCCCATATCTAAATTTTAATTTTTGAATCTAATTGACTATCATGTCACAACAAGTACAAATTCAAATTTATCACCTTACCAAAAGGAAATAATTAATCAAGATAAATATTTCTCAAAAAAAATTGATCTAAAAGTTATATTTATAGAGTGTAATACAAGAAAGACAATAATGTATTAAAATTTCAAATATTATTTACTAGAATTCAAATTACCAACCACTTGATGATGAGCTAATATTTTTTTTTATTGATGATTTTTAAATCAAATATTACTCTTATGATTCTAAATAGTGCAAATGTAACCTTCTGATTGGGGTTTATTAGCTTGTTTCTTCTCCTATATTTTTAACTTTGTATTTATGTGTTGATTGATTTCTATGTTATGCATTCATGAAACACTAGTTTATCAAAATATTAATGTGTAGCCCTAAATAGAACATTAAACAAGCAAGCCAACTAGTCAACCAACCATTTCATTACTTGGAAATACTTTGAGGTAGTATATCCTACGTTATTTAGGAATGTACTACATTCTTTAGGACTATCCTACTTTCACTAGGACTATCCCAAGTTCATTAGAATTAACCTAGGTAAATTAGGGTCTACTTGGTTTAATAGGGTTGTACTACATTCATTATCAACTCATTTGTGATAGTTACATTTTTTTGTGTAAACCTACAAGGTCAAGTAAGATAAATCCACAATAACCTCTCTCAATTTTTCAAGACTCCAATCCATTTGATTGTAGGGGAAATTTTTCAAATGTTGAAAAAACTATGAAACACATTCAATGAAAAGTTGGAATGTTGTATAACTTTCATTATGTTTAATATGGTCCCAAACTATCAACTCCAACATGTCTGTGTGGGTGATTTTATGCTAGGAAAGGTCTTGTTTCACACTCTAGCATGCTGGATCATTTTAGGATACATTGTACTAATGGTTTCTCTTAAGATCCCTAAGTGCCAAAAAGTGGAAAACTTTAACGATTTGTTTCTCAGAATTTGTGGCACATAGAAATGTTTTGTCTAGAGGTATAGGGTCATGCAGGGTCCCTCTACAATTTATTCTCTCATTTTTTTATATCTCTATTGATGGGTGTTTTTTCACTTCTCAACACAGGTAATGCATAGATGCATCACCTCTCTTGAAAGATAGAAATATGCAAATAAGTTACAAATCACTACCCCAAGGTCTCTCGGGTGTCAGGTTATGAAAATTATTGGAATGTCTCAATTGGTTCATGTGATTTACTGTTAATCACAGAGCAGCCTTACATATGCTAATTTGGAGGGGAATTGGTCCTTTGAATGGAGTTCTTAAGGTGTTGGAAAGGATATGAAATTGCTACAAGTCCAAAACAATAGTCTAAACTCCACCTCTTATCATCAGTTTTGGCTTTACAATGATGCCTGAACTTTTCCTAAACTACTATTTCAAAGAAAGGTCCAAAGGGAAGGGAAAAGAAGAAATTACTAGACCTACAACTACTGATGAACAATGATGATGGAGAACACTATAGTGCAAAACCTTCCTGAAACTAAGTTCCACTTAACCAAATCAGCTTATAGTATCATGAAACTAGTGCTATCTTCTAAGGTTTGCATATTTTCAACCATTCATTCACCATGGAACATCAATAAAGATGAAGTTTAAGTGTAGAAATTAATGTATGTTCTATTGGATGTCGATGGTATGTGGTTTTCATTGATATCAACACTATTGGCTTTAATGCATTAGAGGTTGTATATGTTGAGGATATTGAGAAAATTGTAATAAAATAAGTTGTAGGTTGTCAATGGTGAAGTGAAGTTCAGTATGTTGGTGATAAAAGGTTGTAGATTAAAGGGTTTTTTGTTGAGTATATGTAATTTATCTATGTTAAGTTTCAGAGATCCGCATGAAGATTTGATCGAGTTATGAGTATCTATGTTCTAAAATTTTTTCTATTGCTTCAGTTGGTGTTCCTGAAAGAAGGTGATGTAATTCTAATAAGTTCATTTATCATGGATGCTTCTCTAGTAATTCATGATGCTTGTGGATGCTTTGTAGATCATGATCTATCTATGTTGTACTTACACATTGATCATTGCACTCATGATTGGTGATTTTCTTTTGCATGTCCATGTTTTTCATGTTCATGGATGGCAGGGTGATTGTAGCATGTTGTGGATCTTTGAGGAATAATTATTGAATATTTTTCATGTTCAAGGACGTTGTTTTGGGTCCTCACTATGTTCTAGCCAACATTGGTTGATTTGCATTGATAATCATTTATGTTTTGGGCCGAAAGTTTGTATTCATTTTATACTTTATTGAAGTCAACACATAGATGATGTTATTCTTAGTTGCGGATATGTATGAGCAATTGTTTACATCATTTGTGAGATGGCAGATGCGAGATGTATGAAAGTGCTATGTGTGAATAAAGTTTAGATCTTTCGAAAGAAGAAGTAATGTGTGAAGAAGAGTGAGCAGAAGAAAGAGTGTTCATGTGCTTAACCGGAACTATAATCAGGCATTAGCAGATGCTATCTTCTCAGTTCAAAATCTCTTAGATGGATTTAATCTGAATGTGACTGTAAGAAATTGTGTCTTCCTTTGGGTAGTAATCATTTTTTTATTTGATCAATGAGCTCTAGGTAGCGTGCCTAAATGCATGTGCATTCCCTATTTACTATACTTTTAACAGAGTATAAACTTGTGGATTAACCTCCACCATGATTTTTCCCATAAAAAGGTTTCCACACAAAAAATAATTGATCCACCCCCCCTCTTAGTTGTCTACCCTTGTGTTGCCAACAATTGGTATGAGAGCAATTCCTTGGAAGAAGTTTAATATCTTAAGGTGATCCAGGATGGCAACATATAAGAAGGATAGTCTGAGATTTGATGCAACAAATTATTATCTATGGAAGAATCAAATGGATTGTCATCTGAGATGCATTGGTGAACCTTAATGGAACATTAAAAAGAATAGATATATCATCCCACATAATGGTCCTACTGCAGGTGAAATCAAAGATCCCAAGTATAATGTCAGGGCTAAGGAAGCATTTTTGAGTGCTCTGACTGATTTCAAAATGACAAATGTAATGGATTTGAAGACTTCTTATGAGATCTAGAAAAAGTTTGAAACTTTCTATGAAGGTGATACTCATGTGAAGATGGCTAAGCTGCAGAGTCTGAAAGGTAAATATGAAACATTGAAAATGGTTGAAGATGAGAACATCACTGCTTGTATGCAGAGAGTGAATGAACTTGTGTGTAATATCAGATGTGTTTGTGGAACATTGGAAGAATCAGATATTGTTGCTAAATAGCTCAAATCCTTGCCTACTACATACAAACACAAAGTTTTTTCTATTGAGGAGTTCTAAACTGTGAAAAATGTAACCAGAGACACGTTGATTGGTAAACTTGCTGCTTTTGAGTTAAGTGAGTTTGGTGATGCTCTTCCTAAGATAGAATTTTCATTCTATTAGAACCAAAAATTTCCATTAAAATCCTAAATTATTTTTCCATTTGATTCCTAATATTTCACTATCCTTTCCTTAAAAAATTATTTTTTTCCATCCATAATGTTTAAATACCTTTACCGCCATTCCAAAAGGCCAAAAATTTACTTATACCTTATACTGCTAAATTTTTTGTCAAGCCAACACCTTTTACCACTATATCATGACCCCTTTCAAGGTGGCTTGAGGTATGGCTGTGGCGGTTGAAGAACAACCATCCAGGCGGTTACTGCACAACCACAGATAGACAGAGAGGAACCCAGAGTGGCATGGTGAATGAGACCAAGCAATGGACAGAGCCTACTGCGGTACAGCTGGTAGTCAAGCCAGTGACCATGGTAGCATGGTAGTAGTGGGGAAGGTGGTTAATTATTGGTCACCATGTTGCTGCTAGAGGGAGGAACAAAGACCGCGGTGATGCGGTGAAAAAAATTTAAACAATAGGAAGCGGTCATGCAAGCGGTTACTGTGATACCGCGGGCTGAGGAGACAGAGACCTCAGTAGCACGGTGGATAGAGTTGATGAAAATAATTGTTTCCATGGACGGATAAGGTAATGACCATAGTAAGAAGGTAAGCAATGAAGATATGATAGAAGAGGTAGTTAAAGAGGCTACCGCATTACCGTAGGGGGTTCAAACAAAGACCACGGTAACAATGAAGCTGATAGTGAAATCCGGTCACCACGCAACCATAGGTGGTAGATAGAGCGACGAAAATTGAGTGGTAATGGGTTGACAATGATGTCAAATTAAAACACTGGGGTACCACCAGAAGACAAAATGTGAACCACGGTAAGGTGGTGAAATAATAAAAGCTTTGGGAAATAAAGTGCAAAGAGCGGATAAAATATAAAGCGAAATGAAGGCGGGAAAAGTTGTAAAGGCAATATCAAAACATAACTATTGTCTAAAATATTTAATTTTTTGATAAGGAAACTTAATTAAATATTTTATTTTTTGTCAGGAATGTAAATGGCTATAACAAAAACTAAAGGGTCACGACCCTTGGTATGAATTGTATAAATATTTCAGAAAATCTGCCAGAAAGGGAGTTAGAGTAGTAGTTAGAATAGATAGATTTTTCAAACTGGGATTGGAAATAATGTACAGACCTTCCTAAAATAGATCAATGGAAATAATAAATTTTTTTTGGTATTTTTTCTTTCTGTGTTCAGTTGTTGTGATGAAATAATTTACAATTCTTATCTGGTTATCTCCAACTTGAGGTCTTTTATCATTGAAATCTGTATATCAAGTATATTTTTGATTTTTCAAAATGTATTCCATTTTGTGTGATTTTTATTTGCCGGTGTCTACAAGTCAGAATTAAATTCCTTCAAGTAAGTCCCAGTTATTTTAATATTTCTTTTGGATGGTTAAAGTAGAACCAAATAGAGAAACATGCCAGCACAATTTATGCAAGTCATAAATTAATGAAGTTTTGTGCTAGTCATATAGTTTCATTTTTCAAAGTCCCTAACAACTTGAATTAAGCTAGATAAGGAAACACACATAATTCTTGATATTTGACTTTGTTGCCCATGTGGATAGAAGGCACTGATCTACCACAACCCAGAGATTTAATTCCATATCAAACAACTTATTCAAAACCTTTCATTTGTGTAGTAGGAGTAGGAGTAGTTGTAGTGATTTTATCTGTCCACTTCCCTTTGCCATTGTGGATAGATTATTTCACCAGGAAGTACACTTCAATATGCATCATTCATATAGGTTCACCCGCTTTGGTCTAGCAGAACCCAAAGAGAAGAAGGTTCAATTGCATCGATTGGCCTTGTACATTGGCCAAAAGAGTTGTGAGAGCTTGGCAACCTCTCGTGGTTCAAACTTGCATTTTTGAGACCCAACAGTTTGGCAACTCTGCTGGGGATTTACTCAGGAAGATTTTTCAGCCTTTCCATTTATAGATTCATCAAAGTTTCACATTTTTTTTGGAGATTCACTTGGGGCAAAGCAAAGCAATCCATTTCATTTTCCTACTTTTTGGAAAAGTAGGTGGCGACTTTGTTTTAATTTGATATATAATGCATGGATATTGTGGAGCAGTAACATTTTGTCAAGATGCCAGGAGCAAAAAGAAGACACTGGGAAATGAAAGATTTGGAAGAATTGGAACAACAAAGGTTATACTGGAAACAAAAAACATGACAAGTGGAAAAATGACTGTTGCAGTTGGGAGCTGAATGTGTTCCAAATACATCACCAAATAGGCCATCATACATTGAGAATGAATACACAAATTCCAGGAGATCTTGGACACCACAAACACCACATGATGCAACTGATAACTTTGGTAATAAAGGTAATGTACTCTATTCGCATAAAAATACTGTTGACGAGTATACTCAAATTCAAGAGAGAGGTACTGGTCTGGTGCATGCCTTTTTTAACATGAGGAGATATAAGGGAGAATCTGTGACTTCTTTGTACAACAGGATGGTAGACATTTGTATGCAATTACTTCCTCATCATAGGCCTACAAGACCCACATTTGTTACACAATTGTCAAAATCCGCTGAGCCTGAATCAATTTATTGGTCAGGGTCATTAAAATAGCAAGCCCTTAAAGTAGTGAATGAATTTATTGATTAAATGCTTGAGACAAGGTATATGGACACTGTCAACAATGAATCTAATAGTGATATCATGAATGATCAAATAATGTAGCCAATGGAGGATAAATTTGCAATTGAGATTTGTAATGACAATTTTTCAGATTTGGAAGATGGTGATGATATGGAAGGTCAATCATACATATTGGAGGAGGACTACAATGATGAGGATGTTCTTGAAGATACACATCGTAAGGGATATATTGGTGATAAAGCAAGAAAAGATGAACAAATTGCACCTTCATTCTTAGACCAACACCATGGTGACACAATTGATGATGGGGAAGAATTCATGGGAGAAAAATTTTATGAGGGCCAAGATGATGAAAATATAGAAGAGGTCAATGAAGAAGCAAGTCCACTTGAACATATAGCATATTCACTTGTAACTGATAACTATGGGGACCATCATGAGAATCTTGATTTGCAACAAGGGGATATTTTCAGCTCTTATGGAGATCAAGAAGATGGAGAAATAATAGAAGATCTAGATGAAACATGTTCACTTAGCAGTAAGCAAGTTTCAGATTTACCGACTCTGGAATACCAGAAGTATGCACATAAAGATGATTCTAGAGTTTTTGTTCCAGCCTATGCATGCTTTGATAGTGAAAGTAATGTGTGTAATGATTCAAATGGTTCCATATCCACTTCTCATAGTGATGAAATTTGAAGTTGATCATGAATCTATTTGTGTCCAAGAAGAGGTATGTGATTTAAATTATTCTTTCCTACAAGAAGAGGATGTTGGTTTGCATGTTATTGATGATAAGTGTTTAGTATTTATTGATTCAAGTATGTATAAAAAATACTGTATGGATCAAATGTGTGTGTCAATGCCAACCGGTGATAGGAAATAAATGGAAAGTGATTTGATTGTTTTAGAAAATATTGATGAGATAGAATTTTTTGATTTCCAAGAAAAGAATTCATATTTTCAGGTCCCAGTGCAGTTGCAGGCACATTCAGCAACATATGACAGTGAGCATGCCTATGAATGTTTTGTTGAATGTGGATACACTTTGTATGTTGAGGGTGATAAATATTTTTCATTTGATAATAAGAATGATGAAATGAAGAGTGGTGAAATGAATATAAATCAGGTTGAACGCAATGATTTCCTGAAAGTTTTCAATGGTAGTGCATGTTGCAGGATAGTGGATAGTTTCAAAAGAAACCTGGTGAGTTTTAATCAAAACAAAGTCTATGATAGAGGAAAGTGTAGGTTTCTCCTTTTGGGTGGCCTAGGGCCATCCCTTATGGTTTGATTTTTTGAACCATAACAAGTATAGAGGATTAAGGATTGCTAGTGCATGGACAATTCTTAGAAATGCCTTTTTATATATATACTCTTTTCCATGCACAGTAGTTTAAGAAGGGTCTGGGTTTTCCAGTACATGGAGAATCTCAGGAATTCCCTTATTGAAAACTATGTTTTCTTTCCATGTATAGTAGTGTAGGGTCATCTTCCCTCCATCTTCCATGGCCTTCATTTTTCATGTCTTTTATTGGTCTTCTCTCCCAAAGATATTCTAGATTCTTGCAGTGATTTGCAAAATCACTCATCCCCAATAGGTGCCACTATTAGAACCAAAAATTTCCATTAAAATCCTAAATGATTTTTCCATTTGATTCCTAATATTTCACTATCCTTTCCTTAAAAAAATCATTTTTTCCATCCATAATGTTTAAATACCTTTACCACCATTCAAAAAGGCCAAAAATTGACTTATACCTTATATCGCTAAACTTTTTCTCAAGCCAACACCTTTTACTGCTATATTGTGGCACCTTTCAGGGTGGCTCTCAGTATGGTGGTGGAAGTTGAAGAACAATCATCCAAGCAATTACTGCACAACTACAAACAGACGAAGAGGAACCCACAGTGGCACAGTGAACAAGACCAAGCGATGGGTAGAGCCTACCACGGTACCACTGGCAGTCAAGCTAGTGACCACGGTAGCGTGGTAGCAGTGGGGAAGGCGATCAGTGATTGGTCACTGCATTGCTGTTGGAGGGAGGAATAGATACCATGGTGATGCAGTGAACAAAGTTAAATAGCAGGAAACAGTCATGCAAGCGGTTACCGTGATACCCCAGGCTGAGGAGACAGAGACCACGGTAGCATAGTGGACAGAGTTGATGACAATAATTGTAACCTTGGACGGATAAGACAATGACCGTGGTAAGGTAGTAAGCAATGAAGATACGATGGAGGAGGTAGTCAAAGAGGCTACCACGATACCACGGGGGGTTCAAATGGAGACTGTGGTAATGCTATAATAGTGAAGTTGACAGTGAAAGCCGGTCACCGTGTGACTGCAGGTGGTAGATAGAGTGATGGCGGTTGAGCAGTAATGGGTTCACAATGATGTCAAAGTCAAACATTGCAGTACCACCAAAAGAGAAAATGTGAACCGTGGTAAGGCAGTGAAATACTAAAATCTTTGGGAAATAAAGTGCAAAGAGTAGATAAAATATAAAGTGAAATGAAGGTGGGAAAAGATATAAAGGCAATATCAAAACATAACTATTGTCTAAAATATTTAATTTTCTGATAAGGCAACTTAATTAAATATTTTATCTCCAGTCAAGAATGTAAATGGTTGTAACATAAATTGAAGGGTCATGAAACTTGGTATGAATTGTATAAATATTTCAAAAAATCTCTTAGAAAGGGAGTTAGAGTAGTAGTTGGAATAGATAGATTTTTCAAACTGGGAATGGAAATAATGTACAGACCTTCCTGAAACAGATCAATGGAAATATTTTTTTTTTTTTGGTTTTTTTCTTTCTGTGTTCAGTTGTTGTGATGAAATAATTTACAATTCTTATCTGGTTGTCTCCAACTTGAGGTCTTTTATCATTCAAATCCGTATATCAAGTATGTTTCTGATTTTTCAAAATGTATTCCATATTGTGTGATTCTTATTTGCTGGTGTCTGCAAGTCAGAATTAAATTCCTTCAAGTAAGTCATAGTGATTTTAAGATTTCTTTTGGATGGTTAAAGTAGAACCAGATAGAGAAACATTCCAGCACATTTTATGCAAGTCATAAATTAATGAAGTTTTGTGTGAGTCATATAGTTTCATTTTTCAAAGTCCCTAGCAACTTGAATTAAGCCAAATAAGGAAACACACATAATTCTTGATATTTGACTTTGTTGCCCATGTGGATAGAAGGAACTGATCTACCACAACCCAGAGATTTAATTCCATATCAAACAATTTATTCAAAACCTTTCATTTGTGCAGTAGGAGTAGGAGTAGTTGTAGTGATTTTATTTGTCCACTTTTCTTTGCCATTATGGATAGATTCTTTCACCAGGAAGTACATTTCAATCTACATCATTCATATAGGTTCACCCGTCTTGGTCTAGTAGAACCTAAAGAGAAGAAGGTTCAATTGCATCGATTGGCCTTGTACGTTGGCCAAAAGCATTGTGAGAGCTTGGAAACCTCTCGTGGTTCAAACCTACATTTTTGAGACCCAACACATTCAAAGATACTACCTCCAGAAAGGATAAGCAGATATATGATTCAGGAGAAAATTCCTCTAGAAACTCGTTCAAGTATGAGTAGGAAATGAGAGAGATTGAAGAAGAAGAGAGAAAACTAGATGAGCTTGAAGCACTTCTTGTCAAAAGGGTACCTAGAGGAGAAGGTAAGTACAAAGGGAAATTTCCTCTTAAATTTTTTTCATGTAATAAGATAGGTCATTTTTCCTCAAGGTGTCTAGAAAGAGTTCCCAAGCCAATATCTGACAAGCCTAGATTCCAAAGAAAGTGTTATTTTTTTGTTGATGAAGGTGTGACAGATGATGAATTTGATAAAGGGAATGTAAGTGAAGATGAGTTTTTATTTATTGCTATCAAGGAAAGTAACTCTGTACCTACTAAATCTAATATTTGCATGAATGTGGAGAAAGCTCTAGATGCCAGTGTTGAATAAAAATATGAATGGGTGATTGAAAGTGGATGCTCTCATCACATGATAGGTGATAAAAGTAAATTTGTGAGTTTGGAAAAGTATGATGGCGGTGTTGTAAGATTTGGTGATTATAAAGCTGGTGTAATTCATGGAAAAGGTTCCATTTATTTTGATGGTAAGCATAATACTGATGATGTTTTATATGTGGAAGGTTTAAAGAATAATCTTTCTAGTGTTGGACAGATGGTTGACAAGGGATACAATCTTCGATTCAAGGATGGAAAGTGTAGAATATTGGGGATTTCTCAAAATATGATTGCAGCAGGTACAAAAACAAAACATGATATCTTTCACCTAAGTGCTACTAGTAAAAGTTGTTTAATTGCTCAATTTGATGAAATTTGGTTATGGCATAGGAGATTGTGTCATGTAAACTTTGACATTATTATCAAGATAAGTTCTACTTAGGCTGTGAGAGATCTTCGTAAGTTGGTAAAGCCTTCTAATACCATATGCAAGGAATGTCAGTTGGGGAAGAAAACTAGTTTTGTTTAAGAGCAAACAACATTGTTCAAATGAAGTATTGGAGCTTGTGCATAATGATTTGTGTGGTCCTTCTAGAGTCATAATTTTACAAGGAGATATTTATTTCATGTTACTCATTGATGATTATTCTAGATTGATGTGGGTTGTTTTCTTAAGGAAAAAATCTGAAGCTCTAGAGAAATTCAAAATTTTTAAGGATAAGGTTGAGATAGAGACAGATCTGTAGATTAAGTGTTTGAGATCAGATAGAGGTGGTAAATTTATTTCTGGTGAGTTTAATTCTTATTGTGAAGAGCATGGGATAAAGAGACAATTATATGCCCTACGGACCCCTTAGCAAAATGGAGTTGTGGAAAAGAAGAACATGCCAGTTCTAGATGCTCCTAGGACTATGATGCTAGAAGGAAATATCCCATGTATCTACTAGAGAAAAGCTCTGAGTAATACTATTTATAATCTCAATTGGGTATATGTCAAAGGTGATATTGGTAAGACCCCTTATGAGCTATGGTTTGGTCATAAGCCTACTATTAGATACTTCAAAAATTCTGGGAGTAAATGCTATATCAAAAGAGATGAAGATATAGGAAATTTTGATGCTAGGAATGACAAAGGAATCTTTCTTGGTTAGTCTACTAAAAGTAAAGCCTACCGATGCTTCAACAATAGATTGAAGAAAGTAGTTGAAAGTGCTAATGTCAAGGTTGATGAAGACATAGTTAGACCATCCAAAACATGTGGATATGATTTAGATGATCAAAATTTTAATTCAATTCAAACTCAGAATCAAGTGCAGATCATTCTGGTGAATTAGGAAAGCCAAAAGGAAGGGACTAGTGAAAGTGGAGAAGAGTGATCACAAGAGCTTGAAGTTCAAGAAAATCCTAAGACTCTAAGGTATGTAAGATTGAATCATTCAGAAGATTAGATTATAGGTGATAAGAACAAAGGTGTTCATACTAGGAGAATAATTACATAAGAATGTTGTTTGATATCAAAGATTGATCCAAATAGTGTAAATTAAGCACACAAAGATGGACATTGGATGGAAGAAATGAAATAAGAGCTACTATAAATTGAGAAGAATGACACATGGATTCTTGTTCCTAGACCTAAGGAAAAAAATGTAATTGGAACTAATTGGTTCTTTCGAAACAAGCTAAATGAGAAATGTGAAGTTGTTAGAAACAAAGAAAGAATGGTGTGTAAAGGATACTCTCAGATGGAAGGAATTGACTTTGAAGAAACTTTTTTCCCTATTGCTAGGATTGAAGTTGTGAGATTATTTCTTGCTTATGCTGCTTACAAAAACTTCAAGGTTTATCAGATGGATGTCAAGTTATCATTTCTTAATGGTGAACTAGAAGAAGAAGTATATATTGAGCAACTTGATGGATTTTAGTTGACTGATCAGGGAGATATTGTTTGTTGGTTGAAGAAAGAATTTTATGGACTTAAGCAAGCCCTAAGAGCATGGTATGCGAAATTGGATAAATATTTGTTGAAACTTGGATTTAACAAAGGTACAGCTGATAGTTATTTTTATTTGAAGATTGATCAGGATAGTTTTGGAAACACAAGGGCATACAACTGAAAGGGGGGTGAATCAGTTGTCACAAAAATTATACTTATTAAACTTATTCTCAGATCTGATAATTAAACATGAAAGCATAAACCATCACCACAGCAGAAACACACATAACACCAAATTTTTTGCATGGAAACCCTATTAGGGGAAAAAACACAGTGGAGGTTAATCCACAAGTTTATACTCTGTTAAAAGTATAGTAAATAGGGAATGCACATGCATTCAGGAAGACTTCCTAGAGCTCACTGCTCAAATACAAAAATACTTACTGCCCAAAGGAAGACAAACTGTATTATAGTCACATTTGGATTAAATCCATTTGAGAGATTTTGAACTGAGAAGATAGCATCTTCTAATGCTTGATTATAGTTTCAGTTAAACACATGAACACTCTTTCTTTTACTCACTCTTCTTCATACTTTACTTCTACCTTCGAAAGATCTAAACTTTATTTAGACATAGCATTTGTACTTCACACATATCGCATCTATCACTTGTCTCAAATGATGTAAACAATTGCACATATATATCCACAACCAAGAATAACATCATCTACATGTTGGCTTCAATAAAATATAAGATGAATACAAACTGTTGGCCGAAAACATAAATAATTATCAATTAAAATCAACCAATGTTATCCACAACATAGTGAGGACCCAAAATAACATTGTCGAACACAAAACATCTTCAATAATTAATCCTCGAAGATCCACAACATGCTACAATCACCCTATCAGCCATGAACATGCAAAATTAAATCACCAATTGTGAGCATAAAGATCAATGAAAATGTATAACATAGATAGAGAATTATCTAGAAAAAATCCACAATCATCATGTATCACCAGAGAATCATACGTGACTTACTAGAATTACATCACCTTCTTTTAGGAACACCAACTGAAGTAACAAAAAAATTGTCAGAACATAGCTACTCATAACTTGATCAAGTCTTCACGTAGATCTATGAAACTTAACATGGATAAACTAGATATACTCAACAACAAACCTTTTAATCTAGAACCTCTAATCATCAACATACTAAGCTAGCCAACATACTAAACTTCACTTCACCATTGATAACCTACAACTTATTTTATTTCAATTTTCTCAATATCCTCGACATATACAACCTCTAATGCATTAATGCCAATAGTGTTGACATCAATGGAAACCACATATTAGAAAAATCCAACAATATCCCCCTTTGGCATTGATGGAAACACATGATGTGAAAAACACCATCAACACAACTTTCTCTTAACACTTTCTCCCCCTTAGATTTTGACTATTATCCACACAAGATATGAACCACATTTTTGAACATTTGACTACTCCCCCTGAGTAGTAGCCACCACAACATCAATCTAGATCAAAATATGATTGTGAAATACACAGACTCATGCAAGTCAATGCACCTTAGTTTTGATTAGGAGGGGTAATCACCCCTTGCTTCCATTTGAGATACTGAAAAGTATCCTTAGGCAAGGGATTGGTAAATATATCTACAATTTTTTCCTTAGTAGGCACATACTCCAATCTGACTTCCTTCTCACTCACCTTCTCTCTCAAAAAGTGAAACTTGATAGATATATGCTTTGTTTTTTAATGCAACACCGGATTCTTAGAGCTATTGATTGTACTTGAATTATCATAGAATATATCAATAGCTTCATCATACACAACTTTGATATCTTTCAACATCTACTTCATCCATAATACTTGAGTACAATTATTAGCAACAACAATGTATTTTCCCTCTATAGTAGATAAATAAATGGCATTCTTCTTCTTACTTAACCATGAAATCAACTTCTTTCCTAAGAAAAATGTACCACCACTAGTACTCTTTCTATCATTCACATCTCTTGCCCAATCGGCGTCAGTATAAGCACTCAAAGTAAAATCATCTTCTTTAGGATACCATAGGCGAAAATCAATTGTTCCCTTCAAGTATCTGAAAATCTTCTTCACAACAGTCACATGAGATTCCTTAGGATTAACTTGAAATCTTGTAACAATGCATAAGACATTCATGATATCAGGTCAAGTTTGAGTCAAATACAATAATCCACCATTCGTGGATCTATATCTAGTCTAATTTGTCTTAGGAGAATCATCATTTTGTGTTAACTTAAATTCGGTCACCATAGGTGTACCAACTAGCTTGAATCTTCCATACCAAAATTCTTTAGCAGTTCTTTCACATACTTGGACTAAGATATAAAGATTCCTTTATCTAACTGAGTAATTTGAAATCCCAAAAATATTTTCGTTTCTCCAATCATAGACATCTCAAAATCACTTTGCATCTCATCAAAAAACTTCATGCACAAACTATCATCTCCTCCAAAAATGATGTCATCAACAAAGACTTCAACAATCAAATCTTTATCATGATCAATCTTCAAATATAGATTACTATCAATAGTACCTTTGTTAAATCCAAGTTTCAGCAAGTACTTATCCAATCTGACATACCATGTTCTTGGGGCTTGCTTAAGTCCATAAAATTCTTTCTTCAACTGAAAAACCATATCTCCTTGATCAGTCAATTGAAATCTATCAAGTTGCTCAATATACACTTCTTCTTCTAGTTCACCATTTAGAAATGCTGACTTGACATCCATCTGATAAACCTTGAAGTTTTTGTAAGCAACATAAGCAAGAAATAGTCTCACAACTTCAATCCTAGCAATAGGGTAATTTTTTTCTTCAAATTCAATTCCTTCCATCTGAGAGTATCCTTTACACACCAGTCTTGCTTTGTTTCTAACAAATTCATCTTTTTCATTTAGTTTGTTTCGAAAGACCCATTTAGTTCCAATTATATTTTTGTCCTTAGGTCTAGGAACAAGAATCCATGTATCATTCTTCTCAATTTGTAGTATCTCTTCTTTCATTGCTTACATCCAATGTTAATCTTTTCATGCTTCATTTACACTATTTGGCTCAGTCTTTGATATCAAACAATATTCTTTTGCAATTCTTCTCCTATTTGAACACCTTTGTTCTTATCACCTATAATTTTATCTTATGAATGATTCAATCTTACATACGTTGGAGTCTTAGGATGTTCTTGAACTTTAGTCTCTTGTGATCTCTCTTCTACACTTTCACTAGTTCCTTCCTCTTGGCTTTCTTGATTCATTGGAATGATCTGTACTTGATTCTGAGTCTGAACTAAACTGACATTTTGATCATCTGAATCATATCCATAGGTTTTGGATGGTCTAACAGTGTCCTCATCAACCTTGACATTAGCACTTTCAACTGCTTTCCTCAATCTCTTGTTGAGGCATCAATAAGATTTACTTTCAGTAGAGTAACTAAGAAACATTCATTTATTACTCCTTGCATAAAAGTTTCCTATATCTTCATATTTTTTAATATAGAATTCACTCCAATTTTTTTTGAAGTATCTAATAGTAGGCTTATGACCAAATCATAGCCCATAAGGGGTCTTACCAGTATCACCTTTGATATATACCCAGTTGAGAGTATAAACAAAAATATTCATAACTTCTCTCTAGTAGATATGTGGGACATTTCCTTCCAACATCATAGTCTAGCAACATATAGAACTATCATATTCTTCCTTTGCACAACTCCATTTTGTTGAGGGGTCTGTAGGGCAGATAATTGTCTCTTTATCCCATGTTCTTCACAAAAGGAATGAAACTCACCAGAAATGAATTCACTAGCTCTATCTGATCTCAGACATTTAACCTTTAGACCTGTCTTTGTCTCAACCTTAGCCTTAAAAATCTTGAGTTTCTCTAAGGCTTTAGATTTTTCCCTTAAGAAAGCAACCCACATCAATCTAGAATAATCATCAATAAGTAACATGAAATACCTGTCTCTTTGTAAACTTTTGACTCTAGAAGGACCAAACAGATTAGTATGCACAAGCTCCAATACTTCATTTGAACAATGTTGTTTGCTCTGAAATGAAATTCTAGTTTCCTTCCCTAACTGGCATTCCTTGCATATTGTATTGGTAGGCTTTACCAACTTAGGAAGATATCTCACAACTTGAGTAGAACGTATCTTGATAATATTGTCAAAGTTTGCAGGACACAATATCTTATGCCACAACCAACTTTCATCAACTTGAGCAATCAGACAACTTTTACTAGCAGCACTTAGGTGAAAGATATTACGTTTTATTTTTGTACCTGATGCAATCATATTTTCAGAACTCCCCAATATTTTACATCCTTAAATTGAAGATTGTATCCCTTGTCAACCATCTATCCAACACTTAAAATATTATGCTTCAAACCTTCCACATATAAATCATCATTAGTATTATGCTTACCATCAAAAGAAATGGAACCTCTGCCATATATTACACTAGCTTTGTCATCACCAAATATTACAACACCACCATCATACTTTTCAACACTCACAAATTTACTCTTATCACCTGTCATGTGATGAGAGCATCCAATATCAATCACCCATTCATATTTTTCTTTAATTGTGATAGCTAGAGCTTTCTCCACATTCATGCAACTACCAGATTAAGTAGGTACATGATTACTTTCCTTGATAGCAATAAATAAAAACTCATCTTCACTTACATTCCCTTTATCAAATTCCTCATTTGTTACACCTTCATCAACAAAAAAATAACACTTCCTTTTGAATCTAGTCTTGTTAGATCTTGGCTTAGGAACTCTTTCTGGACACCTTGAGGAAAAATGACCTATCTTATTGCATGAAAAAAATTTAAGAGGAAATTTCCTTTTATACTTACCTTATCCTTTGGCTACCCTCTTGACAAGAAGTGCTTCAAGATCATCTAATTTTCTTTCTTCTTCTTCAATATCTCTCATTTCCTTCTCATACTTGAACAAGTTTCTAGAGGAACTTTATCCAGGATCATATCTCTACTTATCTTTTCTGGAGGTAGTAGCTTTAAATGCAGATTCTATCTTAGGAGAGCATCACCAAACTCACTTAACTCAAAAGCAAAAAGCTTACCAACATGTCTCTGGTTACATTTGTCATAGTCTGGATCTCCTCAATAGCAACAACTTTTGGTTTATATGTAGTAGGCAAGGATCTGAGAACTTTAGCGACAATCTTTGATTCTTCCAACGTTCCACTAGCCCATCCGATATTACACACAAGTTCATTCACTCTCTGCATAAAATTAGTGATGTTCTCATCTTCACCCATTTTCAATGTTTCATATTTCCCTTTCTGGATTTCCATATTAGGCATCTTCACATGAGTATCACCTTCATAAAAAGTTTCCAACTTTTTCTATATCTCATAACCGGTCTTTAGATCCATTACATTTGTCATCTCAGAATCATTCATAACTCAACAATTCTTCCTTAGCCCTGATATTATACTCAACATTTTTAATCTCACTTGTAGTAGAAGGACCATTATGTAGGATGATGTATCTATTCTTTGTAATGTGCCAATAAGGTTCACTAATGCATCTCGGATGACACTCCATTTGAGTCTTCCACAAAGAATAATTTGTTCCATCAAATCTCGGACTATCCTTCTTATATGTCACCATTCTGGATCACCTTAGGCTATTAAACTTCTTCCAAGGAACCTTTTCTAATACCAATTGTTGGAAATACAAGGGTAGACAACTGAGAGGGGGGGTGAATCAGTTGTCACATAAATTATACTTATTACACTTATTCTCTGATATGATAATTAAACATGAAAGCAAAAGCCATCACCACATCAGAAACACACATAACACCGATATTTTTGCCTAGAAACCCTGTTAGGGGAAAAACCACAGTGGAGGTTAATCCACAAGTTTATACTATGTTAAAAGTATAGTAAATAGGGAATGCACATGCATTCAGACACACCGCCTAGAGCTCATTGCTAAAATACCAAAATTCTTACTCCCCAAAGGAAGACACATTGTCTTACAGTCACGTTCAGATTAAATCCATTTGAGAGATTTTGAATTGAGAAGATAGCATCTACTAATGCTTGATTACAGTTTCAGTTAAGCACATGAAAACTCTTTATTTTTCTCACTCTTCTTCACACTTTACTTCTTCCTTAGAAAGATATGAACTTTATTCACACATAGCATTTGCACTTCGCACATCTTGCATCTATCACTTGTCTCAAATGATGTAAAAAATTGCACATATATATTCGCAACCAAGAATAACATCATCTACATGTCGTCTTTAATAAAATATAAGATGAATACAAAATGTCAGCCCAAAACATAAATGATTATGAATTCAAATCAACCAATGTCGGCCAAAACATAGTGAGGACCTAATACAACATCCTCGAACACAAAACATCTTCAATAATTAATCCTCAAAGATCGACAACATGCTACAATCACCCTATCGGCCATAAACAAGAAAAACATGAACACAAAAAATAAAATCACCAATCACGAGCACAAAGATCAATGCATACATAGAACATAGATAGAGCACAATCTAGAAAACATACAAAATCATCATGGATCACCAGAGAAGCATCCGTGATAACTGAACTTACTAGAATTGCATCACCTACATTAAGGAACACCAACAAAAGTAACAAAAAAACTGTTAGAACACAGATACTCATAACTCAATCAAATATTCATGTGGATCTCTGAAACTTAACGTGGATAAACTAGATATAATCAACAAAAAACCATTTAATCCACAAACTCTAATCATCAACATACTGAACTTCAGTTCACCACTGATAACCTACAACTTATTTTATTTCAATTTCCTCGATATCCTCGACATATACAGCCTCTAATGCATTAATGCCAATAGTGTTGACATCAGTGAAAACCACATATCAACAACATCCAACAAATAGATATTTGATTGTTGAAGTATTTGTTGATGATATCATTTTTTGAGGAGATGATATTTTGTGCATGAATTTTGTTGATGAGATGCAAAGTGATTTTGAAATGTCTATGATTGGAGAAATGAAATTCTTTTTGGGATTGCAAATTGCTCAGTTAGATAAAGGGATTTTTATATCTCAGTCCAAGTATGTGAAATAATGGCTAAAGAAGTTTGGTATGGAAGATTCAAAGCCAGTTGGTACACCTATGGTGACCAGATGTAAGTTGACACAAAATGATGATTCTACTAAGAAAATCAGACTAGATACAGATCCATGATTGGTGGATTGGTGTATTTGACTCAAACTAGACCTGATATCATGAATGTCATATGCATTGTTGCAAGATTTCAAGTTGATCCTACGAAATCTCATGTGAAATTTGTGAAGAGTATTTTCAGATACTTGAAGGGGACAATTGATTTTACTTTGAATGCTTTTACTGATGCTGATTGGACAAGAGATGTGAATGACAGAAAGAGTACTAGCAGTTGTGCATTTTTCTTGGGAAAGAAGCCGATTTCATGGTTAAGTAAGAAGGAGAATGTCATCTCTTTATCTACTGTGGAGGAAAAATACATTGTTGTTGCTAACAATTATACTCAAGTATTGTGGATGAAGTAGATGTTGAAAGATATCAAAGTTGTGTATGATGAACCTATTGCTATATTCTATGATAATTCAAGTGCTATTAAAATTTCTAAGAATCAAGTGATGCATTCAAAAACCAAGCATATATCTATCAAGTTTCACTTTTTGAGAGAGAAGGTGAGTGAGGAGGAACTAAGATTGTAATATGTGCCTACTAAGGAACAGATTGTAGATATATTTACCAAGCCCTTTCCTAAGGATACTTTTGAGTATCTCAGAGGGAAGCTAGGGGTGATTACCCCTCCTAATCAGAACTAAGATGCAATGACTTGCATCAGTCCATGCATTTCATAGTTATATCTTGTGATTTAGATTGATGTTGTGGTGGCTTCTACTCAGGGGGAGTAGTCAAATGTTTAGAAATGTGGCTTAAAGCTTGTGTGGAGAAAGATACACATTATCTTTGTCATTTATGTCAAAGGGGGAGAAAATTCATGTGAAAAATTGTGAATTATCTGAAGAGAAGATTCAAAATCTAAG
This sequence comes from Sequoiadendron giganteum, assembly GCA_007115665.2. Lineage (NCBI taxonomy): Eukaryota > Viridiplantae > Streptophyta > Pinopsida > Cupressales > Cupressaceae > Sequoiadendron > Sequoiadendron giganteum. The sequence continues at coordinate 397,088,908 of CM021110.1, read as the reverse complement.
GGGGAGCAAGTGGTAAAAGAAAATTGTGTTGATGGTGTTTTTCACATCATGTGTTGCCATCAATTCTAAAAGGGGAGATTTTTAGATGTTTCTAGTATGTGGTTGTCATTTATGTCAACACTATTGGCATTAATGCATTAGAGGTTGTATATGTCGCGGATATTGAGAAAATTGTAATAAAATAAGTTGTAGGTTATCAGTGGTGAAGCAAAGTTTAGTATGTTGGCTACCTTAGTATGTTGGTGATTAGAGGTTGTGGATTAAAGGGTTTTTTTTTTAATATATCTAGTTTATCCATGTTAAGTTTCAGAGATCCACATGAATATTTGATCGAGTTATGAGTATCTATGTTTTGATAGCTTTTATGTTGCTTCAGTTGGTGTTCTTGAAAGAAGGTGATGTAATTCTAGTAAGTTCAGTTGTTATGGATGCTTCTCTAGTGATTCATGATGCTTGTGGATGTTTTCTAGATTGTGCTCTATCTGTGTTGTATATCTTCATTGATCATTGCACTCACAATTAGTGATTGTTTTTTGTGTGTTCATGTCTTTCATGTTCATGGATGACAGGGTGATTGTAGCATGTTGTGGATATTTGATGAATAATTATTGAATATGTTTCATGTTTGAGGATGTTGTTTTCAGTCCTCACTATGTTGTTGCCATTAGTTGGTTTGTATTGATAATCATTTATGTTTTGGGCCAACATTTTGTATTGATTTTATATTTTATTGAAGTTGACATGTAGATGATGTTATTTTTGGTTGCAGATAGATATGAGAGATTGTTTACATCATTTGTGAGATGTGCAAAGTGCAGGTGCTATATGTGAATAAAGTTCAGATGTTTTGAAGGTAGAAGTAAAGTGTGAAGAAGAGTGAGTAGAAGAAAGAGTGTTCAAGTTCTTAACCAGAACTATAATCAGGCATTAGTAGATGTTATGTTCTCAGTTAAAAATCTCTCAGATGGATTTAATCTGAATGTGACTATAAGAAAGTGTGTCTTCTTTTGGGAAGCAAGTCTTTTTGTATTTGAGTAGTGAGATCTAGGAATTTTTCATGAATGCATGTGTATTACCTATTTACTATACTTTTAATAGAGTATAAACTTGTGGATTTACCTCCACCGTGGTTTTTCCCATAATAGGGTTTCTATGCAAAAATCTTGGTGTTATGTGTGTTTATGATGTGGTGATGGTTTTTGATTTCATGTTTAATTATCAGATCTGAAAATAATTTTAATAAATATATTTTCTATGACAAATGATTCACCCCCTCTTTCAGTTGTTTTCCCTTGTGTTGCCAACATGTTTAGACTAGCTTTATGCTGCTATTTATCATCAACAAATACAAAAAAGCATGAACAAGGAAGGGAATCAACACAATTGTATTCTTCAGCATCAATCAACAACATCTACTTATATACTAAAGCATGTAAGCACATAGAAAAACAAAGTAAATCTACTTAAATTTACTAACTATGAGGAGAAGAATCATGAAACATGAATGAAACTCAAGAATCCACCAAAATCAATGAATTTCTATTAGAATTTCAGCAGCATGTCTTTACAACAACTCAAATCTCTCTTTGAAAATGAGAGGAGACCCCCTATTTATAGTGCTCAAAAAGATAAATGAATGGCCAAGATTCACTACAAACTAGGGTTTCACCTACCCCAATATTTTATAATTTAAAATACATTGCTTGTCTTTTAGCCTATTTTTCCTTCTAGTGCCTGGCATTGTAGAATTTTGTCTTTTTCTGATTTCTCTTTTAGTGTAGCTATACAGTGAGAAACTCATCAATGATAGGCTTTCCCTCATTTTTCTTTACAATGGCATACTCCATGAATTTTATTTTCAATACCTAGAGCTTGTCCCACTCCATTATATCCGATTGAAGCACCTAAAATGATAATTTCTTTGACCGTCTAGTGATCAACACCCAATTCTTCAAGAATTTGGGTGTAGCTTTTTCCATATACTCAGATTGGATGAAGGCCCTTGCAGCAAAGTCCATAAAATCTGGCATTAATAAATCTGCAATCCCATTCTCCATCTTCTTATGAAAATATGGCCTTATCTTCTTGGGGTCCAGCTCTGTTGTGGGCATGTCATGATTTTTCATAAGATTTAAATACCCCTCACGATCTTCTTAATGTTCTTTGACCCACTGTAGGCTGAGCTCCACTTCACAGAGTACCTTCTCCAATACTTCTTTCCTATGGTCCAAACCCATTTTCCATGTTTCGACCAACCATTCATCATTCTTTTCCAAACCAAGTTCCTTCTCCCATGATTTTTCGGGCATCTTGAGGATAGCTTCGATCTTAGGATAAGTAATCCTATATAGGTCAGTGAAGTGTTGGTAGATTTTCTTGGTGGCCTCTAGCTATTTTTATACTTCTCAGAACTTGTTTGTCGTTTGGACGGCATGGACAATTCCCATATCTCTGTTGCAAATTAGTCATTGGAACCAATCCTCGATGGACTTAGACCAATTCTTTCTTTTCTCTAGCTTATTTATGTGGTCCTCAGACAACAGTAGTGGAAGGGTTGATGATGTCATGGGTAGCTCTTTATCTAGTACCAGGGTGGCAATTTGCACTGTTCGAGATCATGATGTGTGATCTAACCTTTGACTTCTTATCTTTCTTTGCTCCTATTTGAGCCTATGCTAGGATTTCCTCGAGTATTTCCTTGGGACCCATGGGAGTGGGGGTATTCTTTTGTAGCTACTTCTCCAGCCATTCAGGTATTTGGGATCCCTTCTTTGGTGATTTTATGATCACCCTCTTCTCTTTGAGTGTGGTGGACAACCCGTTCTTCATGGCCCAAAGCTTCTTTCTCTATTTTCTCTTCTTCTTCTTCATCCGAGTCATAAATAAATATAGTCTTTTCCTCTTGTGACTCAATAGCAGCAATATTTTCCTCTGGGCTATCCTCCCCTTTAGACACCTTCTCTTCTTTTGGCCTAAGTTCTGTATGGTGCTCTACCTCAGGGCTCCTTTTCATCTCAGCCTCTTCTTCAAGCTTACCTTCTTCTTCTTCCCTCTTGGGAGGTGCTTCTTCCTTTTGGCCAAGGCTTTCATCTTGTTCTTTTGGCGGAGGCTCAATAGATATTTCCATCTCTTCCTCTGTTTCTTTCTTTTTCTTGGAATACTGCTTCTCAAATTCCTCAGCAACATCTTTGAGCTGCTTGGAAAACTCCTCCTCAAGCTCTTGATTGGAGGACTCTATCACATATTTGACACCAGAATCCTCGACATCTTCTTCTGAGGATTGTGATTTTTCTTCTTCATACACTACCTCATCGATGACCAAGTTCTCATATTTTGGATGCACATGGTAATCATCCTTGAAGGCATCCTCAGGTTCAACATCCTTTCCTTTTCTATTGTATCCTTCATTTTCCTTTCAAGTTCTTCTAAAATCTGCATTGTTGTCTCCATTTTGGGTGATTCTATTGGAGGAGGGATAGGGAGACTGACAATTTCTTGAACTAAAGTATCTTGCACCATGAGGTTCATTAATACCCTAGAAAGATCCATAGGAATGTTTTGCATATGGAAAGAAAATGCTTTTGGGAGAGTGAGGTAGGGAATTGTTGTTGTAGTGGCCAAGGGAACCATAGATGATGGGGACATCGAAGAGAAAGAAAGCTAGGAAGTTGGAGAGGAGGAGTCTCTCACCATAATAGGCGTAGTGGGCAAGGTGGAGGCAAGGTGAGCTGAGATGTCCATTGCAGGTGGGGAGGATATGACTAACACTTGAGATACCGAAGGAGGAGTAATAACAATGGCAACAGTGGTGGTAGCAAGAATAGAGGTGGCAGGTGGTGACTTGGGTTGTTCAGCCTCTTCTCCTTCTTCCCCCTCATGTATTAGATCCTCTTGAATTGTGGGCATCTCAGAGAACCTACCCAATTTCTTTGAGGTGTCAATCTCTAATGCCTTCCTCAAATATACTTTATGCTTTGGTTGGAATTTTGATACCTCCTTTCTTTCTTGTGACCTAGTGTTTGGAGGAGACTTGGGAGCTTCTTCATTTGGGGCAGTGATAGTTTCGCTATCTATTTCACTCTTGAGCTTGCCTTCAATCTCACTGTAAGTGAGTTCAGCCCCTTGAAGCTTCAATTAAAAATTTGTGCATCAATACATTTCATTGTTCTATGCTCTATTGGATTTGTTAGGATATTGAGGTCATTGACCTCTTCCTCATTCCAGTCTATAAAGGGAAATGACATGTTAGCTACAATATCAAACCTTGGATCTATAACAGTGCTTTCATCTTCAAAAATCCGATCTAGCATCGGGAATAACTTGACTATCTTAACAAAGTATGTCATCATATGCATGTAATGCCCCATGCATACCTCCTTGTCATCCTAGCAGTTGGCCCAAAAATATTCAATGTTATGCAGGTGGGCGTATTCCTTCCCCACAAATTTCTTCAATTTTCTATATGGGACCTATTGGTTCTTTTTACTATAACCAGGTTGATCTCCTAATCTACCTATGGAATTTCCAATTCCAATCAAGGTCAGCTCAAAGGACCTGGACCAACTGACGAGGATTTTAAAGACCTCCTACACTTTGGTCTCTGCAAGACCTAGGAGGGCGATCCCTTAATGCATTTACAACCTCTGCACCATTATCATAAACAACATTAACAACAATAGATATTCTCATTTAATAACATAACATAACAAGATAATGCTTAATAGAATTGGTTTTTCATCAATAATATCAACCATTTGGAGCATGAGATAATTACAACAATACTTCACAGTAAAAAATAGTCATTAATTTTCAATTTGTAGAAAGATCTAGGTGAATGCAAACAAATACTAAATCTCACAAATAGGTACAACTTAGTTCAATGCCCTATATCCATTGGAAGAGTGAAATTCATAAGCATCTAAGGGTTCATGATAGATTTAACACATAGCACATAAGATCCTCGATAACATTGCCTTACAACCTCATCAATATGTATCCTAACTCTGCACTACTTATCAAATCCTTGTACAAAACCTATCAACCTACAATCCCATTTAAGCATTTTAATTAATTCCTTCAATTAAATTTAAAACAAGAATTGTACACACCACAACAGTGAGATGAATGAAATAACCCTTGATCATTTTATTCAAAATTCAAATATGATTGTACATTGGAGAGCTCAAATTTATCAGTTTAATTCAAATGCCAGGACTGCCATAAAACATTAAATCTCCATGAATTCAAAACCTAACTTGCATTTTCTCTATAACTATTAGACTTTACAGTTGCTCTGCAACTTCACCTAGACTCAATCAAAACTTTCTAACTTGCTAACCCATACTTTTGGCCTTGAAATACTTCTTATAGAAAATGAAGGAGAAAGCAAGCATCATGCCAGAAAGCACACATGTCACCAACCACTTGGACCACCTTGTGATATTTCAAAATCTTGTTACAAAAACAACCTCCCCCGGAGAATCTTCTTGTTCATTCTTATCCTACCCATTGAGAATGGTTTGATGCAACAACAAATCTTCAAGAATTCCATGCTTAAACTTTTATCAAAAACAAAACTAGAATCTTTTGTAACTGAAATGACTGATTTGTTAACTGTTAGTAGCCTACTCCCTTTTCACTCCTTAGTTAAATATATATTTACCCACTACTGGTACTCTTCATCAGTTGGCCAATTAAAACTGATTACCTCATTTACCTTGAAACTATAAGGCATATACTTAACTACCACTTGGTTTTCCTCTCACTCAAAATACTCAAGGAATGAGCTGGTGGTGATAATTTTATCCATACAACTCACTAATAAATCAAAATCTAAGTCATCACAAATTAACATAATTTGAGCATTGATGACCTCATTAGCCCGATCTTGCCATTGCTGAAGTGACTTGATATCTCCTTGCTCATCAATTATGTCAGGTAGTAGTGTGTCACTCCAATCATCAAAATTATTTACCAATTCTTTGATCTTCCTACTCAAGTCATAGGGTAAGGCTTGAAAAACCTTGCAATGACTTAACCAACACTTGAGTAGGCCTTAATGACTGGGGCCTATTATTGACATCAAACCTCGAGGCCTTAAACATTATATCTAAATCATTGGCCCTAGGGATCCAATTATCAATTAATAGTATTGCTACCTCCTAATCCCTGTCAATGTTCTTTATTGCACCTAATAATAAAGAATATAAGAAGAATACATAGCTAACAATTTTTCATCAACCTTCTCATTTAAATGCCACAATATAGTAGTAACAATCTCCTTTTTCCTTGAGAATACTCTCTCCTCGTTCACCTTCAGAGATTCCTGTAGGTCTACAATTTTGTGCATTAACTGCTTCTTTGTTGGATCAACAGAGCATTCTAACTCTTCCTCAATTGGTTCTAATCTAGGACCGAGGGAAGGAGTTTGACTGGGAGATCCTGATGTAGAGACAATGGGAAAAACAAGAGGCAATGATCATGATGTGGAAGGTAATGATCTAATCACTGGAGTGACTGATGTTTCCCCAATATACTTGTATTTAAACTGGTCCACCTCTATCTACAACTCAATATTCTTTTGCTTCACCTTATTATATTCTCCAATTATAAAATTATATCTTTCCATAAGGCTCCTTTTTTCAGCCTCCTCTCTCTCTATAGTCCTTTATGCTAGTTTGGCCACATTTACAATTAAATTTGTGGCCTCTATGGTTGAGGTCTTGAATCTCTTTTTATTATTAAGACACCTCTCAAATTTGGGTTAATATTAGTAATATTTGGCTTTCTGTCTTGGGGGGCCAAATCCCAAATTTCCAAAGTCTCATATTCTTCACTAGAGGCGGGGTCTTGCAATTTTGCCTTGACCTCTTCTTTAGAATTTTGGAGAGGATTCTTGGACTTCAAAATGGCATTGAAAGCTACTGCACCAGTAATGTCCCAATCAGGTAGAATCAAGACACCATCTTGATTGACTAATTTTCTCCCTTCCTCTAGAGTGATGCTCTTGAATTCATTCATTAGTTCAGCCTTTACCTCATCATCATTCTTCTGGTTTGACCTATCAAGCCTCAATTCTCTTCTCATCTTACATTTCTCTTGATATTCTTACAAACTTCATTCTCCATACCAGTTCCAAGAATACTGGTGTTTTCACAAAAGAATTATCATCTAAAAATTCCTTACAAGCCTCCATCCTTGCATCTTGCACACATTTACCTTTCATATCTAAGTCTGATAGAACCAACTCAAGTGGTCTTGGAGGGGAGGGCATGCCCATTTGCATATCTTGATCGGTGACAACAATCTCATCCACCAAGTCCTCCTGGGACTGCTCAATCCTTCGCCTCTTAGGGCTTTGTGCTGATGGTGGTGGTGAGGGACTTTGCTCAAGTGATGAATCCGAATCAATTATTTTGATTACCCTAGGTGTTTTGAGCTTTGGACCTGGTTTTTCATGCAATTTCATTATCTATTTTCCCTTTCTATCTTCTTCTTCTTCATCGTTGTTATCATTCTTTTTCCTCCTATAAATAGGCCAATCATCTGAAGGTTGATAGGTTGGCCTCTCTTCAAGTGTCCTTGCAGCTTGTTCTTGTATGCCCAAGTCTAACTCCAAATTTATTTCTTGGTCATCAAAATACCCATGATTTCTTTGAAATTCTCCATAAAAAAGTTAATATTTTTGTGATAGGGGTTGAAATCCATCAATGGATCATACTTAGGATCCATCTTGTGTACAATGGACAATAGCTTATCATAAGCTACCCATTTCTCCTTGTTCAACTGATGCTTATTTGGATCAAATTCATTTTTGACCAAGTCCTCGGGGAAATTTAACTCATGCACAAATTTGGCACCCTTTATTCTTTGTCTAAATAGGGCAAAGAAACCCTCAGGATCATGTTGCTTCTTGGGGCCAAAACTCAAATGGTAAACCTCAAAAAAATTTCCAAAATGAACCCAACCTTCCTTTGAAAATAAAAAATCAGATACCACCATATAGTCTAAGTAAAGATTCCCCTTACCATTTCCTGTAAGGTTATCTTCATGGATACATCCAATCTACCACATAACCTCAGCAAGTCCAACTCTTGATGGAAAATTATACAGCAATATATGCGGGGTCCCCTGAAAACCATACACCCTCAAAATAGTGCTGACTGGGTATGGGATGATGTCACCCCAATTGTGAAAAATTTTCAAAAATGGGCTCCTCCCCTTTAGCCTAAGGAAGTCATGCAACTCCTCGGGAACCCTGGGAAAATTTACCATCAACCTAGCTCTCAATCTGGATGCAAAGCAATTGTCAAACTGCACATAACTAGAATTCTCCCTATTGTATGAAACATCAGTAGTCCACACTTGCACTGGCATCCTTTCTCCATTGACAAACTACTTCAATCTCATCTTCTTAGAGAAGAATTTAGCATTCTTGAACAAAAACATGTGCATTAACATATAATACCAGTAAAAGGGGGTGTTTGTATAATTTTTCTACAATTTCAACAACCCTTCGTGTATCTTATCAGCCAAGAAGAAAGAAAAATCATATACTGTAGAGAAATTAGGGTGTTGTATATGCACCCCCATGAACATATAAGCTATAGGCATAACTGTATTAGGGCTAAAACCCAAAATATGGCATAATGAATAGAAAGTGGCCAAGAAGTATTTGGAAAAACAATCCAATCTGAAAGGCTCCTGGTCGCTAGGGATAATATGAATTATGGAACTTCCTACCCTACCATGAGCTAGGAGCATCTTAACTCTGAAAAGGGACTTCATCCTTCAAGATCAATAGGGACCAAGAACACACTAGGCTCACTCAAATAAAAAACCTATCAAAAATCCTCTTTGTTAATACTTAACAAAACCTTTCCATCATTGTCTCTAACCACCCATGTGATAAGATCATATCTTGTAGCCACTGCCTTGAGAAAGTCCACATCAGGGAACACATTTGGAACTATCAGCCTCCCCATATCATACATCCAACCATTTGAAAAAGGATGGGGCAAATTCCTCTGTCCAAACCATAGTTTGAACATTTCCAAGCACTTAAGGGGAACCCTAGCTTCGGCTATATTGAAACAATTATACACTAATCCCTCCCCTAGGGATTTTCCTCACATTAAAACCAACTCATTTTTCCTATCATTCGTTGACAAGGGCAATTGATCTAGGAAATTTTCATATAGGTTTCTATTCAGATAGTCAATCTGTCTAAAATGATGTTTTCACGGTGCCATCTTGGGAAAATTAGGGCTTCCTTTGTATTGCAGAACTTAAAAAAACTAGGGCTTCATGAAACTATGAAATTACAAAACAAATACCTTGCAATTTCCCATAATTTAGCTCACCTATAGCCCTAAAACAAATTTTCAGCAAGAATTCCAACAACCAAACAACAAATTCCCCCAAATTCAAATTACAATTTGAGCAGGAGATGCAAAATTCAACTTATGGCTTTGTGCTTCGCAAAAATCCTAATTCTTCACTGCAACAACTCGTAAATTTGTCCTCATCTTTGAAACTACTCTGCGAAATTGCTTGAATGCTTTGTGATACAATAGAACAAGAAAATGGTCACTTTATTTCAATTAAATCATGCCAGAAGACATCTCATCCTCCATTAAAGCTCACCCGCATGCTACACCAATGACTCCAATTGCATTCAATGTAGATTCAAATATTGCCCATTGATCTTTCACTTTGGATGGATCATCGAATGACTCCCTTTCAAAATAATCTGACATGACCTCCACCATGGCAAAATGGCCCACCACATTTTGCGTCACCAAGGAAATCCATGTGGTGCTTGCCTATGATATTGCAATTAGTAAAAAACTTGCAACTTCCAATCATGCGATGGTGGGAAACCATGTATCTTAATCATCAAAGATCCTATTTGTTCAAAATAGCAGCCAACTCTATCATTAAACATCGAGCACCTTTCCCACCAAGATTAAAACATTGTCATCCATTTGAACCTTGTGCATCTAATAACTACTTTAGTAACCCGCCAGAGAATAAATCAAAGCCAGATTAATGTATTAAATTATTCCTCTCATTCATTCGGCTCCACTAGATGTAACACATGGCGCTCGCCCATGATATCACGATCAACCAAAACTGTGTGGTGGGGTCATCACGGGATAGCGGGGAACGACTGATATCAAACGACAATTCATCAACAGTCATACAAATTTGTCCCACTACAAAATATAAAAAAATTGTTAAAAGCACGAGGGGACATTACTAAGTTGACGACAAATGATGACATAAGTTATTTTTAAAAGAGGGAGCACGGGGCCATCCTAGACTTAGGAAAGAATAAAGTCTAGCGAAAGAAATAAAATGATAGATGGAAAGGGGGCCAAACCTAGATGAAATGATGGGGATTAAGTTGTTTTTAAAACCCTCCAAAAAGTAACAAACAAATAGATCCTAGCCCAAGGTATAAGACAAGACACTAGGGTTTTACATAAAAATGTGAGAACAAATGTAAAACACCAACCTTAAGATTTTTTCAAACATTAAGTAGGACCAAAAACATAGGAAAGATCAAATGGAACTTATAGAGTAGAAATTTGAAGTTCCATTAGGTCCATACTTAGACGAGTAGTGTAGAGGCTCAAATTGTATTCAACAAGCTCCTTTTCAGAATACTCGACACTTTGGGCAACTGGGAGAGCACAGATTCCTTGCTCGAATGTAAGAGGATATGGCACCACTTCCTGGTGCTTCCCAGCAAGGAGAGTATGTGAATTTTGTAGTTGTCTCAACACTTCTAACAATACCATTTGATCATTTGGATACTAGGGCTACTTGTATGGCATTTGATTGAAGCCCTTAGTTTCAATGTAAGTGAACTTGGGGAACTGAATAAATAAGAATTTGAACCTCTGGATAAATGCACAGGTGCTATGTATTACTCTTCTCTCAAAGTCTCCTCTGAGAAGTCTGATAATGTTCTTGATGAATGCATTGTTCACCCTAAAGTAGTTCCTCTTGAAGTTCTGGTATTGGAGCTATGGATACCTATCATATACTTTTAGCTCCCTTCCCAGAGTTGTGTTTTGTACTAAAAAAAAACCTCTATATGAATTGCTGTCAGCTAGAAGGTAGACCAAATAGGAGGTCATATAGAATTGGTGAGACTTCTTGACTACCAAGAATTGCTCATGTAATTTTTTGCTGATCATCCAAGCCTAGTCAAACTTGGTTGTGCCTCAGACAATTTCTTCTATAAAATAAAACATCCAATTGAATAAATAAGCTACAGTAGGGATGACCATGACTCTGCTCAGTAGAGTCACCAAGTCATGATAGTCTCCATAGAAGTCACTTCTAAATAACTCTTGGGGCACCTTGTTTGTACTATCCCTCTTGTCTTTTAACTAGTATTGGTTAATCAATTTCTTGCACTTCAATGGGTCCACCTTCCACATGTTTTATAAATATTCCATGGTTGCTTATTCCATAGGATCATAGGTGGGGATGCAGAATTTTTATGCTATAGACTTCGCACAGAGGTCAACTAACACCCCACCATTTTGATCTATAATCTTTCTACTTTTCTCTTGGTAGGCTTCCTTGCAATCCATTACCAATTCTACGGCCACAAGAGCTGATGAGAAATTGGCTACCTTAGTTAGACCACTCTTCCTTATTCTCTTCGCATTCTCTATAGTGGGGCTGGCAATGACCCTCTATCTGAATTCGTCTATGTTGATGTGTCTGAGGTTGGTGTCTGTAATTTTTTCCCACTTAGTGGTGACCCTAGAGGTGACCTCCACTCCCTGAAACTAATATTTCATCTGATCTTTACCTTCCTTCCCTCTTGGGGATTTGGTGGATTTTCTTCCCTTTTCTTACTCTATGGATGCCCCCGATGGCCTTGCAGCTGATTCCATAAATCCTACAATCAAAGGAACAATAAGAATATTCATACATAAAATAAGGAGAACGTTAGAAGAATCCCACAAAATCATTGTTAGATCAAGGAATTCATCCTTCAAAGATCGCAACATCCCTTAAAAATCATTTTATTCCTTTCCTTTGAGGAAAATAAAGCAATGCAGGCACAAGGATGCGGGTTTCCCTAGTTTGGTAGCTATTTTGGAGGAGGAAACGAACAAACAACCAAGAGGGCACGAATTCCCATAATAGGCCACCCACATTAATATTTTTGCACAAAGATGGGACCCAATGGATGGTAGTTAACTTGGTTAAGTAGAACTAGTCATTCTTGAGGTCCCTAGGGTGATAGCAAAATGATTTTGGCATGCGGGTCTAGAGGCTGCCAAGCTAGGTAGTGTCTCAGCTATTTGGAGATGGTGCTATCATGATGAAAAACCATGGATGAAGTCCCACAAAGCAGGATTCTTAAGTGGGGAGGATTACCATCATTAGCCTTCAAATTTTAAGTCCTTTGAAAAAGGTGCAGGTAGGAACCTGTGGGAGGTAGCTAGGTGGCGGCTATTTTGAAATGATAGAGATAGGATGGTGGCCCGCATGTAGTGGCCCATACCATCAGGCCTCCTAGAGTCATCAACATGCATCATTCATTTTCAGCTAGCCAGAGAGTGACACAAGTATCGAGATCCACAAGGTAGGTGGCAAGTTGGCCTCGTCCGTTTGAAAATGACGATCATGGAATGGTAGGGATGGGACATCAACCCACAGTACTAGGCCCGCAGGAGGGGCCTGCTCTTGATCTGAACTTAGTGATTTTGTGACAAGGGATCAGGGGGATATGGACAGAGCAGAGTCCATGAAGTGGACGAGTGAAGGTAGATGACCACTCTTAACAATGAACAACATGGGGCGATCCGCAAGGGCCTGCCCGCATAGGGCTAATACTTAGCTAATTTATAGGGTAGTAGCCTTGATGATGAGGATGGTGCAGGACTTGCCAAGTGGGAAGAAAGGAAAGCTTTTTTTGTTTTGGTTTAGGCGTTATCAACAGTGGTGAACGGCAGATAGCGGCCCGCAGAAAATGGCCCACAAAGGTCTAACAGAATGAAGGTTTCCTTCATGGCGAAAGGTTCAATGGGGTCCATAGAGTGGGAGGGTGGCATGTGATGGCCATTTAGAATGGTGGTGAGGTAAAGATCCATGGTTACTGAGAAGCCTACAAAAGTGGACCCACAAGGAGTGACAACCTAAGTGATTTTGGCCAAGTGTTAAGTATGTTTTCGAAGGCGACAGAAAAGGGTCCTGTGGAACCCACCAGGAAAAAGGTCAAGAAGAATCGACCGTTTAGGAACAAAACAGTGCATGAGCCATTCGTAGGAAGAATCCCACACTCACGAGCTTGCATGGGTCATGAGGATCCCATAACTTAGGGTTTTTTTTGTGTTAATTTTAGAGGTGATGGTGAGGGGGTGGCATCCACCCACATATATGGGTCCATTGACGGTGATGGTTGCAGCTCAAAGTTTGTTGATTGTAGGATTGATAGGATGGTGATGAAGGATTAGTGGGCCAAAAGGGCTTGACAGCCTTGGTCAAGAATGGTGGCCATAATGCAAATTTTTGCATGGCCCGAAAGGATCGAGATTCAAAGGACTTTCAATTTTTACAACATGGGTTTAGTGTGAAATTCATCATTCTAGTAAATTTCATAGTTTTCCTTTCTAAGACTTTGAGAATTTTGTAGAATTCAATGAAAAATATATGGTGGGGTAGTGACAAAAACCCTACCTAAAAATCTTGCAAGAAATGATGAAACATGATCACTAAGATGTCTATAGGTTCTCGCGAGTGTGAAGGAAGCAAAGGCAGGTGACATGCTGAGAACTTTCAGAGAGAATGTGGGTGAAAATGACCTATCAGTGCCACTATTTATAGAACAAGATGCATTAAATTACACTACGATGGTACGCAAGGTTGGTGAGTGCATATTTTGAAACTACCGGTTGTGGAAATGGCGGAGCCCACCGAGCGGAAGGCATCCCAGCGTTTGCCGCTAGGTAGACTGATGAAAGAGATGATGACCAACAATGTGGGGCCCACATAGCGGGCAGTCAGACTGACTTGACCACCATGCAAATAGTGAAGAGATGACGGAATTCTGCCAGGGGTGACCTGCAAGGACCAAAAGGTGGCAACTTTAAGGACTCAGGGAAAACTGCCAAAGGGACTCTTCAAAGGCCAAAGACCAGAAAATTTTGAGGATGGTGAAACTTGGTCAACTTAAGATGATAACTTTAGGAATCATTGACCACTTAGGACTCAAAAATAGGGGGCACTCAAAACAAGGTGAGGGAAAAAGTGACCCAACAAAATAGCAAAAGAGAGGGTCCCCATTCAGAATGGGGCATGTGTGCTATAGGCACAACAATCTCCAATCCATTTGGCCATGGTGATAAAAAAATTTCTTGTTGAAAAAGTCATCAAATGCTCTCAATGAAATTTTTTTATGTTACATAACTATTTTTCTATTCAGTGTGCGAAAAAAATAACAGTACCAACATGTGTAGGTGGGTGGGTTTATGCTAGGAAAGGTTGTTTTTTACACCCTAACATGTCGAATCATTTGAGGCTACATTGTGTTGCAAGTATTTTGTAGGTGTTGTCATTGATTTCAATAGATTAAAGATTTCTTATTGTGTTGTCTTCGATGTTAGTAGAGTGATAGTGTGTAGATGGTTACATATGTTGCAATCATAATGTTGACAAGAATTTTTATGTCATGAGCTTAGTATAATAGTTGTCCTACATTTTTTGTTTCTCATGTATGATTGAATGATGCTGAGAATATTTTATTTATTGTTTGTTAAAAAATATATAAAATAATCTCTTACAGTCAGTGGCTCAAGAAGTTACATTGAAAAGCTCAGGAAAATACTCCGCATTCTTCTACATTTGAAGATGATTTCATCCAGTTTGGAATTTAGAAAAAATCAAGTGTGATGCATGTATGTTCCTATTTTCAAAATATAGTAGTCACCTTAGAAGTTTCTTGAGTCGGCAGAGTGAAGACTATGTTGCAGTCATGGAAGGTTCAAATAAATGCTCCACATTTCTCCATAATTGTTGTGGTCTTATAGTTTTGAGGATAGCTTTAAAACTTCTATATATCTTCTCCCTTCAAGTTTCAATTATTGATGCATATTGCAAGTCAATTTTTCAATGTTCTATCTCAAGACTGTGTTGTCTAGGTTTGCAATAGATATTGGTTCTATGAATTTTTTCTTGTGCCAACAAAATTTTGCATGAAGTTTTGAAAGGAAGGCATGGAATTTTTTTAATATCATTTGATGGTTGTGATGTAATCTACATGATGCTATCTTACCTTTGTAGTACCACTTGTGGCCTAGAGTTCATACTTTGAGGGTTAAGTGTTTGTTGGGCTGACTTGGTACATTAAGTCATTTGTACCAAGTTTTTGTGGCATGAGCTAGTATAGGACTATGTGTAGAGGTAAAATAGGTCCTTCTTATCTATTGTCTTAGACTATATTCAATTTCCCTTTCCAATGGATGTTTTAGAGCCAACTCTTTATGGCCATTGCATATTTCATGTTTACACTTTTCAGTTTGGCCAACAAGGAGAAACCTTTTATAATTGTTGAAGGTATAAATAAAGGACCAAGTGAGTGATCAAGAAAGTATAGTAATGTGTTTTTTTCAATGTAAATGTCAAAGGTAGTGTGTTGAAGGAAGATGAATGAGTATGAATGTACAAAGAAGTGTTTGATGTATGATGAAGGTAGTGAGCCAAAAGAAAAAGAAAATAAGTGAAGTGTTGAAAGTAGTGAGCTGGAAAAAGTGTATGAGTAATGGTTGGATGTAATGATATGAAGGAATAAGTGCAAGTGTGAGTGCTAGAGGTAGTGATCCAAACATAAAGGAGTGAAATTGAATTGCTGAAGATAGTGAGCCAGAGGCAGTAGAGGTGTCATGGAGGTAGATGTGTATCTAATTCATCAAGTGTTGTATTCTAAGGTTGTAGCCTCTTTTCTTATAGGTGTTGTAATTAGCAGGGAGTTGTAATATTATATTCGTTGATGCCACAAAACTTGTTGTAACTATTGTTTCATTTTGTGATGTTAGATTTGGATAGTAGCTCCAAGCATCTTTCTCATCATGGCTTTTCCCTTGTTGGGTTTTGCATGTAAATCTAGTGTTATGGTTGTGTACTTGCACTTTAAATGTTTTATCTAATTAACATATTTATAATTTTCTTTTAAATTAGACTAAGCTGAGGGATATACTAATTCACCCTCCTCTTAATATAGCTATGTGTTCTACAATTGGTATCTGAGATAAGTTCCTTGGTATAGCCTAATAGCTAAAGATAGATATTGGTTTATAACACATGAATCAAAAGGATTTCTCCTCTAAGGTACCATAGTTTTATGGGAAAAACTTTGACTTATGGCGTGTGAGGATGGATGCCTATCTCTCATCATTAGGTTATGATGTTTGGAGAGCTACCATGGATGATTATACTAAACTTTCTCATCCTGTCACTGACCCAAATGCAAAAAGGGCTCATGAGATTAATGCTAAAGTAAATAATGCTATCCTATGTGGGTTAGAATTTTTTTAATTTATTAAATTAGTGCAATGCAAGACTAAAAATGAGATATGGGATAATATCAAGAATCTCTATGAAGGAAATGATAGTGTGAAGTAAGAAAAGTTGCAATCCTATAGGAATATTATTTGAGAATCCAAAGATGAAAGAAGAGGAGAACATAGCTCTGGGTAGATGAAGATGTGAATGGAATCAAAGGTCTTGGAGAAGACATAATTGACTCTACGGTGGTGAAGAAAGTTCTAAGAACTATCCCTCACTAGTTTGAATCAAAAGTTTTTGCAATGGTAGAAGCTAAGGATCTGATAAAGCTTACCATTTAAGAGTTGTTTGGATACCTCACAACCTATGAAATGAGGAATGAAGTTTAGAGTACACACACAAGAGAAGTTGCATTCAAAGTTGTGAAGAAATAAGACACATCATGTTTACGTAGTGATTTTGAGGAAGAAGAAGCAAACTTTGTGAGAAATTTGAAGAAAAGATCAAGAAAGTAAAAATGTAAAATACCTTTGAAATGTTTTAATTATGGAAGAATTGTTCATTATGATTTTAAATTTCCCTTTAAAGAAAATGAAAGCATTATCAATGGTTTCAAGAGAAACAACTTCAAGAGGAGTCTTCTCTCCAAAAAATAATATTGCTCCTCAGGTGAAAGAGATAACTAAACATCAAATGATGATCGAGATGAATCTTCATTTATGGCCACTCTGATCTTTGGAATTTTATGAAAAAGTATGGATGAAGAAGAAGGTGAAGTTAATTTTGAAGGTGAAATTGTCTCTTATCTTAAAGATTTGGAATGTGCAAGGAAAGAGAACAAAAGGCAAAAGGCCCTAATTGAATCCAAGATAAGTGAATGTAAAAGCTTGAGATGGAGATTTTTTTAATCAAAAGGGAATTGGATAAAGCTATGTCCAGAAGTCGGGAAGCTGATATCAGACAAAAAGAAAGATCTCATCATGCAAGAAGACCCTCTACAAATACATTCAATCATGTATTTTTGGTTATTATTTCATCTGCAATAAGTATGGTTAGAAGTCTATAGAGTGAAAATCTGAAATAAATAAAATATTTTGTAAGTAGAAATTCTCTTGCCCCTCTAGGTATATAAATGTAACATTTCATATCTACAACAATGTTGGACATATAGGAAAATATTGCAAAAGCGATGTTGCAAAATCAAAAATCCAAAAGAAATATGGTGTTGAGAAAGTTGAGGAATGAAGAAATGAAAATTCAATGGTTTTCCAAACAACATTTCATGCTTAGGGAAAAAAAATTGGGTAATAGATAGTGATTTTTCAAGTCACATGATTGGTTAAAAAATCAAATTCATCAATATGGTTAATTTGAGAATTGATGATTCAATCCATAGCTCCTATGAAACACCTACAATCAATTACTTATCACAATAAACAAGATAAAAAATGAGATTGTGCTTAATAACCTAAGAATCATATTGATGGAAATAACCTAGATGAATATTACAAATGAATGTGCAAGCTTTATACAAGAATTGCACAAGAAATCCTACATGCGGTTGGAAAAGATAGTGACAAGTGTTTTAATCTCATGCAATAAGACAACTTGTCCTAACTTTAGTCCAAACTAATAAAAGAATCAAACTAAAGATTAAATATCAACTCCTAAGTTTAGCTTAAGTGGACTAAAGTAAAAAATCCTCTAATAATTAATTAATGATTAATTAATTATTAGATAATGACTTATTTACTCCAACCATTAATTGGAATGGTGGACCAATAATTTTGGATACAATTCATTAAAAAAGATCTATGTGAAAGAAACTATAAGTATTTATGGAAAATCCAAGACTGAAGATGTTTACTATGTTGAAGGTCTCAAGCATAATCTTCTTAGTGTAAGTCAGATGTCCAAAAAAGGATACAATCTCTTATTTAATGAGCAAGGATGTGAAATTAGAAAGGCAATGTTTGGTATATTGGTGGTAGAAGGTTTAAGGACTAAAGGAAACCTATATATCCTTAAGGGTGTAAATGGAAGAAGTTGTCTTCTAGTATAGACAAATTAATACTAGTTGTGGCACAAGAGGATGGGACATATAAATTTTGATAACCTAGTAAAAATCAACTCCATGCAAGTGGTGAGGGACATGCCAAAGATTATCAATCCTACTAGTACTATGTGTAGGGAATGTCAAACTAGGAAGCAAACAAGGATAAAGTTAAAGAACAAGAAGAAGTAATCTACTACAAAACCTTTGGAACTAATTCATATTGATCTGTGTGGACCAACTAGGACAAAGAGTCTTCAAGGTGAAAGGTATTTTATGTTATTCATTAATGATATCTCTATGATGATATGGGTTATATTCTTAAAAGAAAGATCATAATATCCCAATAGATTTAAGATTTTCAATTCAATGGTTGAGAATTAATTGAATGCAAGAATAAAGTGTTTAAGGTCTAATAGAGGTGGTGATTTCACATCAAGTGAGTTTAAATACTTCTATGAAGAGCATGGAATAAATATATACTATTTTGCTACTAGAATTCAACAAAATGAAGTAGTGGAAAGAAATAATAAAACTATTCAAGAGATGGCAAGAACAATTTTGAATGAAGATAAGTTGCTTGATTTGTATTGGAAATAAATAGTTCATACTATTTTCTATATTCTCAACAAATGCCAACTAAGAGTGGATAGCACCGAAAAACCTATGAGCTTTGGTATGGGAGACCCACAATTGTCAAGTATTTCAAAAAATTTGGAAGCAAATACTTTATCAAAAGAGATGAAGCATGTTTGGGAAATTTTGATTCAAGATCAGATGAATGAATCTTCGTTGGGTACTCAACTAGGAGTAAATCCTAAAAATGTTATAATAAAAGGCTAAGAAAGGTTGTTGAAAGTATACATGTCAAGGTTGATGAATAATCACATCAGAACATTCATGAGCAAGAATATTGTTGGTCAGATGTACCTACCCACTCAAAATAATTTGAAGAAAAGGAAGAAGCATTAAAGAATATCCTCAAAACTAATACCAAGTATGTTAAAAAAAATCACTCAAAATATCAGATCATTGGAGACAAGAATGAAGGAGTGTAGACAAGAAGAAGGTTTTCAAATACAAATGAACAAGTGAATTTTTATTTTATGTCAAGAATAGAGCCAATTTCTTTTTCTAACGATAGCAAAGATGAAGGATGGATACAATAATGGAAGAAGAGATAAATGATATTGAGAAAAATCAGACTTGGGAATTGGTTCCAAGGCTTGCAGACAAGAATCTAATAGGAACAAAATGGGTATTCAAAAAAAGAAATGAATGAAGATGGAGAAGTTGTGAGAAATAAATCAAGGCTAGTATGTAAAATATATTCACAAGTGGAAGGAATTTATTTTAAAGAAAAAAATTCTTTTGTGGTAAGAATGGAGGCCATCATAATGTTTCTTTCATTTTTTGGTCACAAGAACTTGAAATTTTATCAAATGGATGTGAAATTTTCCTTATTAAATGGTGATTTAGAAGTTTGCATAGAGCGGCTTGATTAATTTCAGCTATCAGGAGACCCAAAATTAGTATGCAAACTTAATAAGGCATTGTATGGTCTCAAACAAACCCCTAGGGCTTGGTATGCAATGTTGGACAAGTACCTATTTAAGAAAGGATTCAAGAAAGATACCACATATAGTAATTTGTACATCAAAATATAGGATGAAAAGATTATAATTATTGTTGTATGTGTTGATGATATAATATTTTGTGGAAATGATGAAATGTATAAGAGTTTTTTTTAAGATATGTAGAAAGAATTTTAAATTTCTATGTTAGGTGAGTTATCATTCTTTCTTGGACTCCAAATTGCAAAGTCAGCTAAAGGTATCTTTATCTCGCAAGCAAAGTATGTTAAGGAAATACTAAAGAAGTTTGGTATGGACCAATGTAAACCGGTGAGTACTCCAATGGTAACAAGTTGCCATCTGAGTAAGGATGATGTGTCACCTAAGATTCATCAAACTCTGTATAGGTCTATGATAGGGGGGCTATTGTAATTAACCACTTGAAGGACTAATATTATGCAAAAAAAATTCTTGATTGCAAGGTTTAAAGTTGATCCAAAATAAACTCATGTAAAGGTTGTCAAGAGAATTTTTAGATATTTGAAGAGCACTCTAGACTATGGACTATGATATCAAAAGGATAATGATTTTTATCTGAGTGCATACACTGATGGTGACTAGGCTAGTAGTGTTGATGAAAGAAGCACTAGTGATGGAGCTTTCTTTTTGGAAGACAAGTTGGTCTCTTGGTTTAGTAAGAAGCAAGACTCAGTATCCTTATCTACAACAAAATCAGAGTTTATTGTTGTAGCATCTTGATGCACCCAAGTGCTATGGATGAACGAAAATTTCAAGGAAATCAAAGCGATATGATGAGGCCATTCTAATTATGTGTGATAATACAAGCACCATCAATATTTCAAAAGAATTTAGTAATGCATGCTAGAACAAAACACATATCTATGAGGTATCACTTATTAAGAGAGAATGTTATAGATTAGAAGTAAGATTGGAGTATGTGCCCACAAAGGAACAAGTTTCAAACATATTTACAAACACACTTTCAAAGGATACATTTGAGTATCTCAAACAAAAGTTAGGGGTTATTTAACCTCATTCTAAGTAGATGCATAGTTGGTGCATCTATTTAGGGGGATAAATTCAAGAAAAAATTTTAATCCCTAGATTGATGAAGGCTACATCTTAGGGGAGCAAGTAGAAAATGTCGAGCTTTGTGTAGTTAGGGGAGCTTGTATATTGCGACAAGCTCTATTGAATACCATTTTCCCTTTTTCCTTGATGCCAAAGGGGGAGAGATAGAGTAAGGGGGGGAAATTACATATTAGTTTTGTGTTGCCATTAATTCCAAATGGGGATATTGTTGGAAGTATGTTTAAAGCATTTTCATTGATCTCAATATAATGGAGATTGTTGATGGTGTTGTCTTTGATGCCAGTAGAGTGATAGTGTGTGGATGGTCACATATGTTGCAAACATTATATTGCTAAGAAGTTTTATGTCATGAGATTTATATTATAGTTGTCCTATATTTCTTATTGCTCTTGTATGAGTGAATGATGCTAAGAATTTTTCATTCACTATCTATCAAAAATGTATAAAATAATCTCTTACAATCAATAGCTTAGGAAGTTGCACCAAAAAGCTCCACAAAATGATCTATATTCTTCTACATTTGAAGATTAGGTCCAATGATTTGGAAGTTATATACAATCAAGTGTGATGCATGTATGTTCCTATTTTTATAACATAGTAGTGATCTTCTTCATTCTTCCAATAGTATATCTATTTGTACACTTTTCACCGACACTTTCTCTTAAAATTCCTAAGTACCAAAAAGTGGTGAACTTTGATGAGTTTTTTCTCAAAAAATGTGGCACTAAGAAATGTTTTTTCTAAAGTTATAGGGTCATGTAGGGTTCATATAAAGTAACCTCTCTCATTTTTTCATATCTCCAATCCATTTGGTCATGGTGACAACTTTTTAAACATTGAAAAAGTATCAAATACATTCAATAAAAAGTTGTTATGTTGAATAACTTTCATTTCATTTGTCATGTAGCAAAAAAATTAGTCCCAATCCATTTCTCTGGGTTGTTTTATTCTAGGAAAGTTCCTATTTCACACCCCATCATGTAGGATCATTCTAGGCTACATTGTATTGATGCTTTCTCTTAAAAGCCCTAAATTCTAAAAAGTGGAAAACTTTGACAAGTTGTTTCTTGGAAATTTTAACACTTAGAAATGTTTTATTTTAAGGTATAGGGTCATGTAGGGTCCTTATACAATAAACTCTCTCATTATTTCCTATCTCCAATCCATTTGGTCATGGTGACAACTTTTCGTACATTGAAAAAATGTCAAATCCATTCAATGAAAAGTTGCATATTGCATAAATTTCATTTTGTTCATTGTGTAGCCAAAAAGAAAATTCCAATATGTTTGAGTAGATATTTTTATGCTAGGAAAGGTCCTATTTTACACCCCAACATGACAAATCATTCTAGGCTACATTGTACGATGCTTTCTCTTAAGAGCCCTAAGTGCTAAAAAGTGGAAAACTTTAATGAGTTGTTTCTCAAAAACCATGGTACTTAAAAACATTCTATATAAAGTTAAAATTTCATGTAGAGTCCCTCTAAAATAACCTCTCTTATTTTTTCGTATCTCTAATCCATTTGGTCATGGTGAAAGTTTTTTTGTTGCCCCAAAAATCATCAGATACATGCAATGTCAAGTTGCAAGGTAGCCTAATTTTTGTTGTGTTCATTGTGCAGCCAAATCAATAGTGCTAACATGCTTAGGTGGGTAATTTTATGCTAGGAAAGGTATTTTTTCACACCCCAACATGCCAAATCATTTCAAGCTACATTGTAGCAATGCTTTCTCTTAAGAGCCCTAAATGCCAAAAAGTGGAAAACTTGGATGAGATATTTCTTGGAAACTATGACACTTACAAATTTTTTGTCTAAATTATAGGGTCATGTAGGGTCCCTCTATAATAACCTATTTTATTTTTCCATATATCCAATCAATTTGGTCATGGATAAAATTTTTTTGCTCCCCCAAAATCATCAGATACATGCAATGAAAAGTTGCAATATTGCATAACTTTCACTCCATTCATCATGCGGCCAAATTGATAGTCCCAACATGTCTAGGTGGGTGGCTTTATTCTAGGAAAGGTCATGTTTCACACCCTAGCATGTTGAATCATTTTAAGTTACACTGTATCAATGCTTTCTCTTAAGAGCCCTAAATGCCAAAAAGTGGTGAACTTTGATGATTGGTTTCTCATAAACTATGGCACCTACAAATATTATTTCCAAAGGTATAGGGTCATGTAGGATCCCTCTACAATAAAATCTCTCAATTTTTCATATCTCCAATCCATTTGGCTATGGTGAAAGTTTTTCTATTATGCCAAAATCATTAGATACATACAATGTTAAGTTGCAAGGTAGCCTATTTTTTGTTTTGTTCTTCATGGGGAAAAATAGTCAATGCCAACATGTCTAGGTGGGCACATCTACACTAGGCATGGTCCTATTTTTCACCCCAACTCTCTCGAATGTTTTGGGGTACATTATTCCAATGCTTTCTCTTAAGATCCATGTTGTCCATTTTTCAATATTTTTTGGCATTATTAAAGGTTTATTTTAGTTATTTTTTTGTCTTTAGTTTATAAAATCATTCATATTTTAAAAAATGAAACATTTTATTTTCCATATTGTGTGTCAAAGTTCTATTGTATGTATTAATTAATGAGTAGGATTGTACCATGTCTAAGAACACATAATCTTGGGAAAAGTTTCCTTGAGAAGATAGTATTGTGGGTGTTTGTGATCATGGAGCTAGTATCTTAATGATTAAGAAATACAAACCAACTAAAAAAATATACAATTTTTTAAAAAAAATTTAATGAAAAGTATCAGCTATACATATATACAAACTAACTAACAAAATATATAAAAGTCATGAATTTATACTAAATTGGTACAATCATGGTAGAATATTGGTCATTTTTATATATAAAATTTTAGCTATTCATAAATACAAATCTGCTAACAATACTTACAAAAAAAATCGCGTTTCCAACATTTCATAGAATCTTGGCTATCTATATATATTAAAAATCAATTTACATAGATACAAATCAGTTGATGATATTTACAAAAAAAATCACATTTCCAACATTTTGGAGAATCATGGCCATTTATATATACAAAATTTTAACTATACATAGATACAAATCAACCGACAATACTTATAAAAAAATTTCATTTCATACAATTGGTGCAATGAATAGATCATATGTCAATCAACTAATAATATATACAAAAATTTAAAAATTATTCTACCCTTTCATAGAATAAAATGCTCCAACACACTGAATACTTCCAATTGTCCCAAATTTAATCTACTAAACCTTGTGGATTGACTCTAACCCATATAGTGTAAAGTATTGCCCCATGGTCAACTTCATGAACTTTCCATAAATTCTTATCAAGTGGTCTCCCATGATAGTTAATCAATTGAATATTCATTGCAACAACATCTATGTGTGTCAAAGTCCTCAAACAACCAAAAAAAATAAATCTTAATAGGTTACCTTCTAGGCCATTTTCATGTGACAACAATAGACTCTATTGGATACTCAATACCCTCACCATTAGTGATTGTGGTAGTGAATTTTTTCCCCCTCTATACAACGACATGAAAAATTATTCACTCATTCTTCATTATTCTCATTAGTAGTAACTGCATACACATGACCTAAATTTAATTGAATGAATAAACTAATTCTAGAAACATATAAAATGTAATAAAAAAACTTATAACTTTGATTTCAACTAATTAATAAATCACAATACCTATCTACACTAGGTTAGATACATGGTCAAAGTCCATTGATACTTTAATTTGGTTCAATTGTAGTGCTTGTGGAACTTGATATGTGTCAATGGGAACTAAAGGTCTACAAGACCATTTGTCAACCCACTCTTTTGAGTCACATTCTTCCCATACAAAATCCATACATGAAGAACAAAAACACACAATCTATCATATAAATAATTAGTTAACTTGCATATTACACCCCATTTCTAAGTTACTAGATTACTTTTAACTTTATGAATAAGTATGATTTTAAATGCAATAGTATGACTAATATGTTCAAAGGATGAATAAAATATATGAATATGCATTATGATGAATTATCCTTTAAATTATTTAATGATGCTTTGATATATGATGAATATGATTTTCATGTTATCGACTAACTTTGTTCATGATGCACTAAGTGAGATGAGAGAAATATTTAAACCCTTCACTAAGTATAGGGAGAGTATCACCTAGGAGAGGAATTTGGTATGTAAACCACTAGTATACCTACTTGAGTAAACACACACACTCACTTCCTAAATTAGACAAGCCTTGTCAAGTCAGTTTGAGCTATTTTTTGGTAAGTGTTAAACCTTGGTGATAGGTTTTTAGGTTGGTAGGATTGTTTGGGTGATTATATTTGATTCTCTTTGATTATTTTATTGAGTAGGAGATATAACTTGTGCATTTAAATATATATATATACAAGATAATTCATATATACGAGCATATGTGAATGTGAGAATTCTTAGGTAAAAATACCTCTTTATACCCATACATAGATACATCATACATATGTGTATTCATATGGAAATATATACACACTTTATATATATATCGAAATATATAGTAAGATATTGAATAATGATATATATGTATACATTAATGTATTTGTAGTTAATAATGAATACATATGTATATATTAATATATATATGAATATGAAATGTTAAATTAAAATACTAGTCGCATATTATAATTGTTGGAGTATGCAATGTATTAAATTGAATGGTTCTGAATTAAATTATTACAATGAATGTGAAATATTTATAAAAGCATGCAAAATAAAACCCTAGACGAGGATTTGACTTGATAGTGACAAGTGTTCTAATCTCATGCAATGAGACAACTTGTCCTATATTTAATTCAAACTAATAATAAAAAAGAGCTCCTAGGTTTAGCTTAAGTGAATGCAATAATAAGGGACTTAATAATTAATTAATGATTAATTAATTATAAAGTGATGTCTTAATTACTCTAACACCTCCCCTTAAGATCAACTTAGGAAGAATCTATAAAACCCGGATATAGAATGAAATGATGGATGCATGGATGGGTCTTGGATACAAGTCCTGATGAGGTACACATGTAAAAATAAAATTAATCTCTCATAACTAGAGAAAAGGAGAAAACCACATAAGAAAAACTCCTCTCCAAAAGAGAGAGAAAGAAATGACTACACTAGTGAAAGAAGGATAGAAGGAGGACTCAATGCGAGTCCCCAAGGACTAATTTTATCATATAAGTACAATAGATGTCCCCCGATAGGAGAGAAAATAAGGATATGAATCCCTCCATAAAGAAATAGTTCCCATTCCAATAGAAAACATCTAAAGATAGAATATGATCCATTGCCTACAAACAACATTTCTCCCCTTAGGAAGAAACATATCAACTCATGATTGCCAATCCAATAAGATGGGAATCTTGAGTCCAAATCCAAGTGATGTGTTCCTCTAAAATTTTCTCATGTATCCACATGTTAGAAGGTGGTGATGTCAATCCAAGATCCTGTGAAGACTGATGTAGAACAAGCCACAAAGGTGATGAAGATGGTGGGCCAATAGTGGTGATGCAACTATCAACAAAGAGGAGATGAGTGTCCTCAAAGTGATCCTCCAAGTCTACACTATAGTACTCCATAAATAATGATGATATCTCTATGAGATATGAATCCCAAGTAGCTATGTCTAAAAGATATACAATGTCTTGCTATACTAAACCAATAGGGGCCAAAGATGTGGCAATGCCAAGCTGATCAAGAACAAAAAGAGATGGTGATGTAGCCTCGATATGCAGAATGGGAACATGAAGAAAAGTCTTTGAACCATTGGAATATGCAAGACTTGTGATATACTCAAGCTCCTCTAAAGTATCATCATCAAAGGGTATGCAATGTGCATCTACAAGAGGGATGAGACAATCTCTAGTAGGATCCTTTGGGTATGGAGAGATATTAGGGTCTCCATTGATCTCCCAAAGTCATGTCCAAAGTATTTGGAGACATTCAATGTTCGATACAACATACATAGTGTCAAGATCAACACTAGAACATATAACCCCTACAATATGATCTCTGATGATGTCCCATGCTGATAAAATCTTTGGTGTGTCTGGTGCAGGTACAGGTCCATATAAATAAGGAAAAATATCAAGCCACCTAAGATTTTTCAAGATGAAATTTCACCAAGAATCATAATTATCCTTATCCAAGTTGATCACAATAGGATGAACAGAAAAACCCATGATACTCACTCAAATAAAAAAATTAGAGACTAATAATCTTAGTACTGATGAAGTAGATCAAATGATGTCATGTCATACAAACAGATCCTTTCCAAGTGCCAAGATTTCCAAGTAATGAAGAAAAGCGTGAAAACAAAAAATACTAAATAAAATCTACCTGGGGAAGATTCTAGAAAAAGTGGATGGATGGATCTAAAGAGCTCTAAATTTCCTTTCCAACATTTCTTAAATCAAAGATACAAGTAAAAAAAAGTTATAATCTTGGAAGCACAAAATGAAGATCCAACTTTGATGTAAAGAATAACAAGAACAAGCAGCAAAATTTCATAATGAGACTAGCACCACTAAAAAGTACTTGGAACCACCTTTCCTATGATATCTTGTTTTCCTATTTTTGACACTATATTCCCAAGTTATGCCAAAGTCCAGTTGGTGTCACACTAATGTCATCAACTTGGGAGCTTAAATTTGATGGCTTGTTGGCTATCAACGAACAAAACAACCTTGTTACCAAAAAAATTGATGGTTGTCAAAAAATATGTAGTTCACCAAAAAGGTGGTCTAGTTTTCAGAATATGCCAAAAGCAAAAATATTTTGATGGATGGAATACTCCTTTATGCCACAAAATATTCACTGCATTGTTGCTTTGGTTGTCAAATTGTTTTAATTGCACCTGAAAATTTTTCATTGGCCAGTTTTTTTAAAGGCTGATAGCCTTTATGTTACTGGTGGGCTTGTGGGCCCTACTAGCCCCACCCTCTGGTACCGGTTGTACAGTGTGTTTAAAAACTATGCAGGCTTTTAAAAAGTCATGTTTTTTATTTTTATTAGATTAAAAAAAAACAACTTTGATTTTAATTTTTTTAAATCTTTTTTTTCTTTTTACAAATATTTTATTTGATTTTCTTACAAAAAAACCTAGAAAACTGAGAGAAAAACCAAAAAGAAATCAAAATTGTACTTGTGCACATAGTTCAAGGTAGAATAGGGCCCAAATTTGTGTGCCCTAAATTTTTTTCCTTTCATTGCAACTACTCAAATTTGAGAAAAATGGCAAGCGATCTTAAGGTTTTTGATCATTATAGACGCAATGGTAATGCATGATTTTCCTTGGGATGATCCAAATTTTCCCTCAAGGATAGATCTCTCAAAAAAAGGATAGGAAGTCATAGTTTTGAAGCTCTGATACCATGTTGGAGTTGATAGTGAACCCCACAGCTCCCAAAAATACCTACAACCAAAATTCATGTCACAAGCAAGAGATCAAAGCAACTAATTTTCTTATGCAACCAAGAGAAAAAAGATTGAATCTAGAAGAGTATTGATACATGTAATGTATTAATATGAATGGTTTTGAATTAAATTATTACAAATGTAGAGGAAGGGGACCAACCACACCAAGGCTCTAGGTCATGGAGAGCCGAGATCAAAAGGCTTCCCTAATCTACCTTAGGTTGGACAAGCATTTGAGGTCAAGGATAGAGAATTAAGAACAATCTTAGTGCTTATGTCACTCTACTAATCCGAGAGTTAATTTTAGGCTAAGCAAGCAGGATTTTGGAACCTAAATTGTACCTTGTAAAACTCTTTGTCAGAGGATAGAAACACAAATCAGGGATGACAGTGTGGTGTGTTGGCATCTCACAGATGTGTTGGAATTTGCACAGATAGGGAGTGCAAAGGGATAGTGAAAATAATAGAATACCTACTAATAGATTATATGTCAAAATATAAAGTAATAACATAAATGCTAAATGAAAAAATGATAGAAGTAAATAAAAATACAATGTAGGAATGACAAGAAATGAGCTCATGAAGGGTCCAGTTCACTAGAAAGCTCCACACAAACACATAACTACATAGCCTAGAGGGGGAAAATGTTGGTGTTGTATAGGGGTTTTCTATAGTCAAACCCCCACTTTGGTGTTTCCGCCTCCATGGAAAACCAAATAGATAGATATGTCAAAATATGATAAAAATATCAATTCTAGAATGTAAATGAAACCAAGCACTACAAGAGGCACTAAGATACTCAAATCCAACAACAAAGTGGTAATACAAAAGAGTTTCCACCCTTGACCAAAGGAACTTAAGGCCAATGAGAGAGGAATAAAATTCCACAACTATGGAAAAGTGGATGTATCCGCAACAACACCGAAAGTAGTCCCACAAGACACAAAGTTGCATCTTCTATGGTATATGTGAATAATTATGTGATTTTTGGAGTTGTAAAGCTAATAGTGTAGAAAGTAGCAAGAGTATGGAGAAAAATGTGAAGCTAGAGTGAAAGAATTACCAAAAAGACCTCTCAATGTGTGAAGAAGATCAAGAATTTCTAAAGAGATAGATTGAAAGTGAAACATATCCATTTGAAGAAGGTTTGGGAGGGATCCATTAAAAGGTTGATAGTAAGGTCCAAGGGTGCTACGTTTCATCACCAAAAAAAAATGTAATGCCTCTACAGATTCTAGAGGCAATAATCCTCTTAAGATGGTGGCATGCCACATAGATGTGCATGCATCATGCACACATCCCCAAAAAAAATTC
Organism: Sequoiadendron giganteum; assembly: GCA_007115665.2. NCBI lineage: Eukaryota > Viridiplantae > Streptophyta > Pinopsida > Cupressales > Cupressaceae > Sequoiadendron > Sequoiadendron giganteum. The sequence goes on along the minus strand of CM021110.1, from coordinate 397,058,834 downwards.
CCCCACCCACACTAAAAAAAAGAGCCAAGTGGATGTGGTATGGAATGAGGACATGGAATTACTTGGTCGGATTTGATATTTCTAAGGTGGAAGGTGTAAAAGGGGAATTTTTAAGAGGGATGAAAATTAACTCCGATACATTTTCCCCCACTTTAGCGAACATGAGTGCCAATGAGTGTTTAGTAAAGTAGATCAAAAGAGCTCCAAGAAGATATACTTGAACCATCAAGGAAGCAGACCAAAATCTGGCCAACTTGAAAGTATAGGGTAGGCAAATAACTCCAGAGGTACTCTCTCCTGGGGAGGTTTGAAAAAAGTGCACCGAAGGCCTACATACCAACAATGGATAAATCCCACAAGATGTAAGTGCTTCATAGGTCCTCAGAATTGAAAAAAAGGCACTCCCAAGTACTCTCTCCTGAAGGAAGCCCAATATGAGGGGATTCTATAGAGTCGGATTGGAAAGTAGCTTCTTAGGCACACCTCCAAAGAAACATGTTAATCTATAGAAAAAACATGTTATAAAAAAAAAAGCCACACAAGCAAGCAAGCAGACAGTCAAAAATTGAAGGAGAAGCTTTCAAAGGGTCCCTTAGGAATCCTTTACAAAAAAAGGGTTCCACTCAAGGGACACTTAGTTTGAAAGTGCAAGAGTATTTTTCACAAATCAATTCAACATCAAGGAATCCTTTTGAAATATGTTCACTTCATCAAGGAATTAAGAAGGAAGAAGGCCCCCTTGGAAGGGGAAGGTCAGAACTTCACCCATAGGAGAAGGTGCTCCCTCCTTGGAGAAAATTTTTTCAAATTCTTTCTTAACGAACCCATAATAAAGGAAAAATATTTTGTTAGGGGTCCTTATTGAGGAATGCGATTTTTGAAAAATATTTTGAACAAATTTTCAAGAAAATATTCGTTGGCCACCAAATGCATTTTCTAAAAATTGAAGTGATATGATATCCCCCCTTTAGGATGGTGCATGCTAGGAATAAAGGCACATGACATCCTAAGGAGAGAAAAGAAAGAATGAAGAGGTGATGTTGTGGCTTATAGAACATAATGAGATGCAATTGTGGTGATTTTGTCGCACATGTGAGGGACAACCCATGAGCACAAAAAAAAAGCAATAAAGATAAGTGCAAAGAAAGAAGAGACAATAAAATCATGACAAGGCATAGGGGTGGCTTAATATTTCGGGGTCTGAACTACTCATAAATATAGATAAATAAGTATAATAACATATAAATGAATTGTCATCAACCACCTACTATATCAGACCATATGAAGAAAGGTACATGAAGAAAAATAAATAAAAAAATTGGTCAACATGGAAGGGAAGCCTAAATGTCCCCAACACTTTGCATCATCCCCAATTATTTAAAATCAATACACAACAAAGGGAAGAATGATGTGACAAATAGAGGAAGTTTTTTGACATAAGAGAACTCTTGTATCCAAGCACCTACAAGGGTGACAAGGGTCATCTAGGAACACATAATGCAAGCATAGGGGAACATAATAAGACACACAATCTAATCTACATTTAAAGAAAAGGAACCCCCTAGTCCTCATCAACCAAGAGGTCATCATTCTCCCAATCTAGATCATTGTATGGGGAGGGTGGATGAGCCTGCAAGGGTGGAATTTCAAGGGGGGAACCCTCCAACCCTCCCACAACAAGCGCTAAGGAAGAAGGACCCTGAAGGTCTTCTCCACTCAGTTCCTGTGAGGTGAACATCAATGATTTCATGAAGATCATTGATAGGGATAGGACCCCATTAACATAATTAAACATGCACTTCATAGGAGTTCCATGTGTTAACTCAATGGGTGAGGGAGACAACACCTGAGATTTGTTGCTAATCTCACCAAAAGACTTAGGAGAAGTGACAAACTCTTGGGATGTCAAGGCTTCCTCCATCACAAGGACAACAAAATCCAATGCAGAACCACCCTTCGAAGAAGGTGACCCCTTCTTCTGACCGCCAGTACTAGCAAGGTTGTCTGCCATCTTCCGCTTCATCAAAGGATGTGAGATACCCACAAATGAAGTAGAATGCATAGAGGAAGAGGAGAAAACCATGATGGACACCACTGAGGTATTTAGCATGTCCATGAGTTTTGAGAATGGCAGGATGTTCGAGAGGGAGATCAGAAGGGGCAACTCAATTTAAGGAGCAATAAACACCTGCACCCTCTTTGAGTTAGGACTTTTGGATGTTGTGGTTGTGTTGCTAATATGTGGTTGTCATTGATCTCAACACTATTAGCATTGATGATTTTGAAGGTTTTATATGTCGAGGATATTGAGAAAATTAGAATAAATATGTTGTAGGTAGTTTGTGAAGCTAAAAAGATCAGAATGGTGGAAAGTTGTGTATGTTGATATTCAAAGGTCGCGCATTAAATGGATTCTTTCTGAGCCTATCTAGTATGTTGTTCAAATTTTTAAATGGTACACATCAAGATTGGAGTGAGTTATGAGTTCCTGAGTTCCTATAGTTATTTTGCTACTATAGCAAGTGTTTCTAGAAGAAGAGAATGTAATTTTGGTAAATTGAGTTCTTGCGTATGCTATTGTGATGATTAATGATCTTTCTAGATCATGCTCTATCATTTTTATACATCCACACTGATCGGTGTGCTCATGATCAAAGATTTTCCTTTGTGTGTTCGAGGTTTTCATGTTCTTGGCCAACATGATGGTGGTAGCGTGTTGCAAATCCTTATGGATTAATCTTTTATTGTTTGGCATGTTCGAGGATGTTTATTTAGGTATTCATTATGATGTGACCAACTTAGGTTAATGCACATTGAGATTTGTTCATTAATTGGGCCGACAGTTGTAATTTATTATTTTACTTGTGGCCGATAGAATTGTTGATGTAAATTCATGTAGTAGATATATAAGAATGATTGTCTCTTCATTTTGAAGTATATGTGTGGTGTATGCGAAGTGTGTATACGAAATGTGTGAATAAAGATCAGATCATTTGATTTCAGAGAAGAGTGTGAAGAAGACTGAGCAAAGTGTGAAGAAGTGTTTATGTGCCTAATTGAAACTGTCATCAAGCTGTTGTAGAAGCTAATTTATCAGTTCAACCTCATCATATGGATTTAATCTGATTGTTTTATGTAAGGCAGTGAGCCTTCCCTTTTGAGTAGTGAGCTCTAGGTAGTGTGCCTGAATGCATGTGCATTCCTTATTCATTTTTCATTATACTTCTAACAGGGTATAATCTTGTGGACTAACATCCACTGTGGTTTTTCCCCTAATAGGATTTCCACATATAAAATCTTGGTATTCATGTGTTTCTGATGTGTTGTTGATTTATTCTTTCACTATTAATTATCATATCTAAGATTAAAGGCTGATTAAGGTTGAATAAGTTTAAATTTTGTAACAAATGATTCACCGCCCCCTCCTAGTTGTCTATCCTTATTTTACTAACAATTGGTATCAGATCAGGTTCCTCTGAAGATGTTTAATAGATTGAGGTGATCTGAGATGGCATCATACAAAAAGGATGGTCCTAGATTCAATGGTACAAATTACTCTCTGTGGAAGGTTAGAATGGAGTGTCATTTGAAGTGCATTAGTGAACCCTTCAGGAATATTACAAAGAACATATATGATATTCCTCATAATGGTCCCACTACTCCTAATGAGATCAAAGAAGCTGAAAATAATATCAAGGCTATAAAAGAATTGCTAAGTGCTTTGATAGATTTGAAGATGAAAAATATGATAGGTCTGAAGACAACACATGAGACCTAGAATAAATTGGAGACATTGTATGAAGGAGATGCACAAGTGAAGATTTATAAGCTAACAAGTCTAAAATGAAAATGGTGGAGCTTGAAAATGAGTGAAGATGAAAATAGTGTTGCTTTCATTCAGAAGGTAAATGAGCTAGTGATGGGTATCAAGTGTGTTGGTGGAGTTATGGCTAAAGTGCTTAGATTAGTGTCGGCTTCTTACAAAATGAAAGCTCATGCTATTGAAGAGCTCAAAATAGTAACAAATGTGACAAGAGACATGTTGATTGGTAAACTAGCTTCCTTTGAGTTAAGTGAGTTTGGTGAGTCTACTCCTAAAAAAAAATCTGCATTTAAAGCTACTGTATCTAGAAAAAGCCAACAGAGATGTGATCCGGGAGAAATCTGTAGAAATACATTCAATTATGAAGATGAGATGAGGCAAATTGGAGATGAAGAAAGAGAGCTAGAAGAATTGGAAGCATTGATTGTGAAAAGAGAAGCCAGAGGACATGGTAAGTACAAAGGAAATTTTCCTATTAAATGTTTCTCTTGTAGTAAGATAGGTGATTTTGCATCAAGGTGTCCTGAAAGAGTTTCTAAGTACAAACTTGACAAGTCTAGATTTCAAAAGAAATGTTATTATGCTGAAGAAGGTGTTACTAATGATGAATCTGATAAAGAAACTAGAAATGAAGATGGATGGGTATTCATTGCTATCAATGAAAATGGTACGCTGTCCCTGAATCTGCTAACAATCAGAATATTGAGAAAGCTCTTGCAGCCAAAATTGATCAAAAGGATGAATGGGTGATTGAAAACGGATGCTCACCTCATATGACTTATGACAAAATCAAGTTTCTAAGCTTGGAAAAGTATGACGGTGGTGTTGTAATATTTCGAGATAACAATGTTGGTGTGATTTGTGGTAGAGGCACTATTTCTCTTGGTGGTAAATGCAATACTGATGATGTCCTTTATTTTGAAGGATTGAAACATAACTTGTTGAGTGTTGGATAGATGGTAGACAAGGGATACAATCTTAAATTCAAATATGGTAAGTGCAATATGCTGGGAAGTTCTGGAAATGTAATTGCTTCAGGTACAAAGATAAGAGGTAATATTTTTCGCCTGAGTACTTCTAGTGAAAGTTTCTTAATTTCTCAAGTTGATGTAAGATGGTTATGGAATAGGAGGTTGTGTCATGTGAATTTTGATAACATTATCAAAGTAAGCTCCACTCAAGCAGTCAAAGATCTACCTAAATTAGTAAAACCTACTAACACTATATGTAAGGAATGTCAGATGGGAAAGCAGACAAAAATTTATTTTAGGAGAAAACAACATCATTCAAATGGCGTGTTGGAGTTGGTTCATACTAATCTATGTGGTCCATCCAAAATCAAAAGTCTACAAGGAGAAAGGTACTTTATGTTGATCATTGATGATTACTCTAGGATGATATGGGTTGCTTTCTTGAGAGAAAAACATGAAGCTCTAGAAAAGTTCAAATGTTTCAAAGCTTTGGCAGTAAATGAGATAGCTTTGAAGGTAAAATGCTTAAGATCAGACAGAGGTGGTGAATTCACTTCTCGGGAGTTCAATTCATTTTTTGAAGAGTGTGGAATCAAAAGACAGTTATCTGCTCCTCAGACCCCTCACCAAAACAAAGTTGTTGAAATAAATAATAAAAAAATTCTAGATGATGCTAGAACTATGATGTTGGAAGGTAATGTTCCTCATATCTATTGGAGATAAGTTCTAAGCACTGTTGTATACACTATCAACTAGGTAAATGTTAATGGTAATTCTGGTAAGACTCCTTTTGAACTATGGTTTGGTTATAATCCTACTGTTAAATATTTCAAAATATTTGGAAGTAGATGTAATATTAAGAGAGATGAAGATATTGGAAATTTTGATGCTAGAAGTGATGAAGGAATCTTTTTGGGTTACTCTACTAAGAGCAAGGGATACCAGTGATACAATAGAATATTGAAGAAAATGGTTGAAAGTGCAAATCTCAGAGTTGATGAAGACATTGTCAGATCATCTAGATACTATGGATATGATTTAGATGGCCAACAAGATAGTACTGATAATGGAAAGAATGCACATACATGGAATCAAGTTCAAATTGTTTTGATGAATCAAGATAATCATGAAGAAGAAGCTAGTGGAAGTCCAGAATAGAGAACAAAAGAGCTAGGAGTTAGAGAGAATCAAAAAGTTCCAAGGTATGTAAAGCTAAATCACTCTAAGAATCAGATTATAGGAGACAAGAACAAAGGTGTGCAAAATAGAAGAAGAAATGCACAAGAATATTGCCTAATTTCCAAAACGAAGCCTAGTAATGTCAATGAAGCATGTAAATATGAATATTGGATGGAAGCAATGAAGGAAGAACTAATGTAGATAGAGAAAAATGATAAATGAACTCTTGTTCCCAGACCTCGGGATAAAAATGTGATTGGAACTGTTATCACTTGGATTTTGCACCGTCTTGAATGTGAAATTCAATAATCCAGTGTAACATGGGAAGACCTCTCAAAGTGTGGGATTTGAAAGCAAAGGCCAACCTCCAGACAAGGTTAGCTTCCTATCAATATCACCTAATCTAATGACTGTGAAGGAAAAGCGTAAAAGCGAATGTATAAAAAATGAAAGCTAAACCCTATCTCTATGGTGATGCACCTAATTGAAATAAGGTAATGAAAACCCAAAATTCAACACTTGACATCAACCAATAAGAAGTGAATATGTGTAGTCCATTACAATTTATTCTTGCATAAGTATTTCACTAAAAGGCTTGAACACAAAAACCAGCTCAAGAAAGGTAAACTTCACAATCAACAAGTAAAATTCACCCTTTTGACACAATTAGTGACCTGCTCAAACACACTATTTGCAGAAGGTATAAATTAAGAGATAAAACCATAAGGAAATAATGAAATCTTTTACAAATAGCTTGGTCAAATATTTTCACATACACTAAACTGAAAAGAATGAAAAGACAAGTAATTCATCACCAGAACTAGCCAAGGTATTTTTTGTATTCAATATCTTCAAAAGAGTTAAAAAGCATACTCAACCTGAGAAAGGATTGCAAAAACCACTAACTCTAGAAATTGCATTGCTAGAAATAACTCTAAAAGAGTTCAAAATGAGAATATATCCCCCTCCAACTAGGAGTAAGAAACTTCTTGATCTCACATGTACCAATAAGGCCTAAAAATAGTAACTACAACTTCTCCAAATAAGCTCCAAAGTGTTTGAAAATGTCAAATTTGACCAAGTCCAAGATAAAGGCATAATAAATTAATGCCTATATGCTCTCAAAATGCTCCAAAAAGCAAATAAAGAGGCCTCCTAAATCTTCTCCATGTGTTGGTAAAGAAAACTCCAAATCCCCACCATTTTTGCAACTATGAAGAATCTTCCAAATTACAAGGCATAAGCAAGGTACATGCTCAACTTTGCATCTAAAATAACACTTTTAACTTAATGATTTATAAATTCATCATTTAAGCCAAAAAATAATAATTACAACTTTGAAATTCAATGCAAATTTACATGCCCTCCTAAAATAAAAGTCATAATTATTCTTATGAAAAATCACTAAGGCATTTAGTTCACAAGGAGGTCATGGGAATATTAGTTTTGACACTTTATATTTTAAAATAAAGGTGAAAATACCTTACGCTTGTCGGCTAGAAGATTAGGGTAAAACAAAAAACCCTAAAAACAAAAAATGTGGAAAAAGAATTATCCACATTTCAATTTGTATTTTATATTTTCTGCCTGCTTAAGCTGCACTACCATGGCTGGGGTTTTGAAGCTTCCATAGAGGATTTATGGCTGATCTTTATGTGTTCTTTTCTGCAATCTTTGTCGATTCTCCTGGAAAAACAATCTTTAAGAACTCCAGTAAGAACTTGTCTATGAAGAAACTGCATTTTTTGTTATTTTTGAAGAAGACTTGCTCAAAAATTGAGTCTTTAATTGATACTATCTAGTTCCTATGTGATTTGACACTTTTACTAAAAATATTTAGTCTATTGCTCATTGTTCATGTTCTTCGAACAAAAACCCCTAGACAATGGTCCTTCTGGATTTACATCTTATAAACATATGTCTTGGGTTTCTCTATATTCCTGTATATTTTATTGGTTGTTCTGGGTCCTCTGTTCTATCTCTTTGCTAAGAGTTTTGTGTCTCTCAGTCACTATGCCACATGACAATGATGTCCTATAAAACAAATGATTTGTAAAAAGATTCAATTCTATTGTCCAACTCTAAACGTATTTTCCATTCCTCCATAAATAATATCCCTGAGACTACTTTTATAGAATTTAATTTACCAGAAATGAATAGCGTGCATTTCATGGCCATTTTGAGTCTTTAATCTACTCATATTATTTAAAGCATTTCTCTATGAGACACCACCATCTTTCATAGTTGGATATTCCTCTAACATTTAACTATAATGACTATTGAATTCACTATAATGACCTCTTTGTCATATTTTCCTATTGTGTTGGATGTGCTCTCTTTTTGTTCTTGATTTGTTGTCATGAAATGGTTGACCTGTAACTTGCAAGTGGTTTTTTCCTTTATATATGTCATCATGATTATCTTACAACACTATTATATTCATCCAAAGTCTTGAAAACCCCTTAGCTAGAAAAAAATACCTTTATCATTCAATGTTGAATATGTTGTCCCTACTACCTCATGCCACCTACTTTTCATGCAAACTTATTTATCATTATCAGCTCTTAACATTAAGATCACAGTCATCATGCATCATGATAAGACTTTTCATCATTACATATTGAGGCTCATTATAAAAATGTTTTTGTTGTCATTTGAAACCTACACTTGACTACTCCATAAGCTCTGGTGGGTGTCCCTTATCACTATATGCCACATAAATTGTGTAGACAACAATACACTATATATCAACAATGTTTGCAAACAATTTTCATTCTATTATTCCCTTCGTTAATAAATGGTTATTGATCATTTTTCCATAGTGATGACCTACATTGTTAAACTATCTGACAGATTTAACATTATCATCTTCAACTATTATTCTCATGTATTGATGTTGTTTATCTTCCACTAAAATTTTGGAATTCTATCTCTGCCTTTTTTTTCTTGGAATCTTCTAAGGATATTTTCCTGCCATCATATTCTCCTTTTCCTATAGAATACATACATGGCACATTCTTGTATGTCTTAGAATCTGATATTTTCATATCAGCAACTTGTCATGTTGAATCAAAGTGTACAACATAAATATTTGTCCCCATTGGCCCAAAGCTCTTCCTCTATCTCTATTGCCCACTTTTCCTTTCAATGATGACTACACTTTTGACAGTCCTACCCAAGGTAACTATCAACATGTTATAGAATTTTCTCCACAATCTGCATTAGGAAACTATTCTATCAAGCATTTATATTGTCCTTTGATTCTCCAAGGCCCATCCAAGAGGTCTATACACTGTCATTTTATCTTTGTATATGCAACCTTCTAATAGTTTTGCCTCTATCTCTACATGCTTGGATTAGACTCTTCATGTTTTGACATTGATCACTTTGAGGTAGACCTAGATCCCATATTTGGTCTCCATGTTTCATCAAGTTTCTTGATAAAGATAGAGTAGATTCTTCATCTTCTTATTTTTGTGCACTTATTTATAAGCGTTGTAGTCCAATGTTGTCCTTTATTCATTTTGAGATTGCACTGAGCAAGTATTTTTCATTTATGATAGTGATTTAACAACTCATGATCATGATGATGAGTACCAAAGTATGGCTTACTAAGACACTATAATTTCATCGAGCATCCATCATTTCTTATATCAATGAATTCATCAACTTCTTTGTTATAAATGATAAGTATATGGTCAAAGAAACTACAATCATGTCGGGCCCAACCCTTGTGGGAGCCACATTTAAACCCACTTGCTGAAATTTGATAAAATAGTCAGAAACACAAATGCACCTATATCTGCACATGAAGCAAACATGTTAGGAAACCAATGCATAACTTAGATGTGTTTTTGATGACTTCAATGGTTTTCTGGGACATCTAGGATTTGCATGCTTGTTTAATGTAGATTGAGATCGGTTTATATGTGCATAGGTAAGTAATCATGTATGGTATGCAACCTTTCATTTGTTAGAGCACTACTCTAACACATTACTTTGACTTAATGCAGGATACAGGATTATCAAGGAGCTAGAAAGAATAGGACAACTCAGGTAGCAACCAGACAGGAAGACTCGACAGAACCAGTCATTCTTAGGTAATGACTAGTTACCCTCCCTACCTGCACACTTTTCTTCTTCATTTACTTATTCATGTATATTTTGATTTCAATTTGCATTGAATAAGAATAAGTTAAACTCATAGCTTGTGTGAGTTAAATGAATATTTATATTCAATAAAATAACTATACATAAGAGATTTTCAAAATCTTCTTATGTTTCATGCATTTGTATAAATGCAATGATTTAAATTTTTAGTAATCTTAAGTTATTTCATTTATATACATGAATGCAATATAGCATAGATAATAATGTACCATTTTCCTTTTAAATACCAATAGGCTCTACCTGATTGAGCCATAGGTGAAAAATCTGGTAACATGAACCAAATGGGTCTTTCAGAATAAGTTGAATGAGAAAGGTGAAGTATTTAGAAACAAAGCAAGACTGGTATGTAAAGGATACTCACAGATGGAAGGTATTGATTTTGAAGAAACCTTTGCCCCTATTGCTAGTATTGAAGCTGTAAGGTTATTTCTTGCTTATGCTACTTTCAAGAATTACAAAGTCTATCAAATGGATGTAAAGTCAACATTCTTGAATGGTGATTTAGAAGAAGAAGTTTATGTTGAGCAACCAAATGGATTTTAACTGACTGATGAAAAAGACATGGTTTGTTGACTGAAGAAAGAACTATATGGACTCAAACAAGCCCATAGAGCCAGGTATGCTAGATTAGATAAATACGTGTTGAAGCTTGTTTTCGATAAAAGGTACTACTGACAACAATTTGTATTTCAAGATGGATCAAGATAAAGAGTTGATTATTGAAGTTTTTGTTGATGACATTATTTTTGAAGGTGATGATGATTTATACATGAAGTTTGTTGATGAAATGAAAAGTGGATTTGAGATTTCAATTATAGGAGAGCTGAAATTCTTGTTAGGATTGCAAATAACTCAATTAGATGATGGAATTTTCATATCTTAGTCCAAATATGTAAAAGAGTTATTGAAAAAGTTTGGCATGGAAGACTCAAAACTAGTTGGTACACCAATGGTAACTAGATGCAAGTTAACATAAAATGATTATTCTCCTAAGGCTAATCAAACAAGGTATAGGTCAATGATTGGTGGATTTCTATGTTTGACTCAAACCAAACTAGACATTATGAATGTTGTGTGCATGGTTGATTTTGGTCTTTGGTATCCTAAGGATGATGATCTTACTCTGAATGCCTTTACAGATGCAGATTGGGAAGGAGATGTAGATGATAGGAAAATTATAAGTGGTGGTGCATTCTTATTAGGGAATAAGTTGGCATCTTGGCTTAGTAAAATGCACAATTCTATTTCCTTATCTAATACTGAGGTAGAATATATTGTTGTTGCAAATAATTTCACTCAAGTATTATAGATGAAACAGATGCTGAGAGATATCAAAATTGAGTATAATGAGCCTATTGCTATATTTTGTGACAATTCAAGTGCCATAAATATTTCCAAGAATCTAGTTTTACATTCAAAGACAAAACATATATCCATCAAGTATCACTTTTTTGAGAGACAAAGTGAGTGATAAAGAAGTTAGATTGGAATATGTACCCACTAAGGAACAAATTACAGATATATTTACTAAACCATTTTCTAAGGATACTTTTGAGTATCTTAGAGGAAAGTTATGGGTTATTTTCCCTCCTAATCTGAACTAAGATGCAAGTCTTTGCATCAATCCGTGCATTTATAGTCATATCTTGTTTCGGATTAATGTTGTGGTGGATGCTACTCAGGAGGAGTAGTCAAATGATTCAGATGATATGTGGTTCAGAGCTTGTGTACCTTTTCCATTGATGTCAAAGGGGGAGAAGTGCAATGTGAAAACCTTGTAAAATCTAAGGGGGAGAAGTGTAGAACAAAGAGGGAGAAGAGTATTGTGTGAAAAGATAGTTTTGTTGATGGTATTTTTCACATCATGTGTTGCCATGAATGCCAAAGGGGGAGATTGTTGGATTTTTTTGGTTGTGTTTCTGATATGTGGTTGTCATTGATGTCAACACTATGAGCATTGATGATTCTGAAGGTTGTATATGTCGAGGATATTGAGAAAATTAGAATAAATATGTTGCAGGCAGTTTGTGAACCTGAGAAGATAAGAATGGTAGAAATTTTTGTACATTGATATTTAAAGGTCATGCATTAAAGGGTTTATTGTTGAGCCTATCTAGTATGTTTTTCAGAATTTTTCATGGTACGCATCAAGATTGGAGTGAATAATGAGTTTTTGAGTTCCTACAGGTATTTTGCTACTATAGCAATTGTTTCTGGAAGAAGAGAATGCAATTCTAGTAAATTGAATTTTTGTGTATGCTATTGTGATGATCAATGATGTTTCTAGATCATTCTCTATCATTTTTGTACATCCACATTGATCGGTGTGCTTGTGATCAAATATTTTCCTTTGTGTGTTCAAGGTTTTCATGTTCTTGGCCAAAATGATGGTGGTAGCATGTTGTGGATCCTTATGGATTAATCTTTTATTGTTTGGTGTGTTTGAGGATGTTGATTTAGGCCTTCATTGTGATGTGACCAACTTAGGTTTGTTTACATTGAGATTTGTTCATGAATTGGGCTGATAGTTGTAATTTATTCTTTTACTTGTGGCCAACAGAGTTGTTGATGTACATTCATGTAGTAGATATATAAGAACGTTTGTCTCTTCATTTTGAAGTATATGTGTGGTGTATGCTCGGTGAAATCATGTGAAGTGTGTATATGAAATGTGCAAATAAAGATTAGATCATTTGATTTCAGAGCAGAGTGTGAAGAAGATTGAGCGAAATGTGAAGAAGTGTTTATGTGCCTAATTGGAACTATCATCAGGCTTTTGTAGAAGCTAATTTCTGAGTTCAACCTCATCATATGGATTTAATCTGATTGTTTTACATAAGGAAATGAGCCTTCCCTTTTGAGCAGTGAGCTCTAGGCAGTGTTCCTGAATGCATGTGCATTCCTTATTCATTTTTCATTATACTTCTAACAGGGTATAATCTTGTGGACTAACATCTGCTGTGGTTTTTCTGCTAACAGGGTTTCCACATATAAAATCTTGGTATTCATGTGTCTCTAATGTGTTGTTGATTTATGCTTTCACTGTTAATTATCAAATCTAAGATTAAAGGTTGATTAAGGTTGAATAAGTTTAAATTCTGTAACAACTGATTCACCCCCCACTTAGTTGTCTATCCTTGTTTTTCCAACAAGGATCATTTACGCTTGCAGTGGGAGCCAAAATCAATAGCAAAGCTAATGGAACTGAAGAAGAGAGGCTGAAAGAGGAGGACACAATAGAAGGTGGTAAAGCAGGAGCTATCAACTCCTCTTCTATCTTTTGCAGGGTGGCCTACTCAGCGGTGAGATCCTTTCTTTGACGCTTGTGCTCACACATAAGGTGGTTTCTACAACTCTGGAAGCTAGAGTCTGGGGGCTAAGAAGGGATGGAAGACTATTTTTTTACCATTGTAGTATCCATCATGGTCATTTCCAACAAAGGGAAGGACTCCTAGATGAGAACAAAAGGGAGAGATTGAGAGGATGATGGAATAATAGTGGGGTGAGTTAGCTCTAATGCCTTAGTATCGGGCCTCTTCTGATTCACTACCTAAGAGGTAGGAGTAGTAGGAGGTCATAAAGGCCAATAAATAGAGGACACCCCATGAGGACCCTTCCCTTTACCATACCGAATGGGTCCAGGCACCGTGGGTAAGATGAGAAGTTTGAATGCTAGATACTTTTTCTCTTGCCAAGCAAGCACCATCAGTATCTCTAGAAAATTCCTAAGAGAAGAAGATGATGGCACCAAAACATGGTGAGAGGAAGCAATAGGTGGGATAGCAGGAGAAGAAGAAGAAGAGCCCTAGGTGTGCTTCTCCTCTTCCCTCTTTCGGGCCAAGGTAGCCTCATGCTCCACCTTCATGCAAGCCCTATGTGAAATGAAATAGGGGGGAGGGTACCTCACCTCAGGTGTTATGCCCTCACTCTTTTAATTTACATAAGTTTAGTACAAGAGGTCCATCTTAGGAGGAAGCAGACCAATGGGTGTAGGCCAGAAGTGATCCAATGAGTAGACCCCATGTTCAATCGATGACTTATAGCCGGTGTCATGGACTACATGCACCATACCCTCATGGGAAAAATTCATACACTTATGAACTACCGAGGGAACTGCATTCATAGCAACCAACCAGGATATATCTTGTTTCACTCTAAAGGGCTTAGACCCCAAGATAATGTCAAAAAGTGCATTTACGAATCTAGTTCAAACTAGGAATGACAATGTGATGCAACCGATGTGAGGGGCAAAAATCCAATCGTGTGTACGAATAGTACTCCTAGATTCATTATAACCATCCTTGTGTAAGAAATTAATCAATATAATCTCCTTAGTGATGACATTCACCCAACACGTAGGGTCAACAAGAACACCCATCACGATGTTTCTGTTGATACATGCGAGGATGTATAAGGAAGATGGTTCTCTGTTATAATTCATTGGTAAGTCCTACAAGGTGAAATTTATGGTAGGGGATCCAATAGCAAGTTGTGAAAATGGGATGGGTAGATGTAAAAAGGAGGTCATTTCTACGTACACTAAATAGAACTTTCACAGATGCCCCCAAGGGTTTCGTAGTAAGATGATGACCCTAAAGGTTTCATTCCATGATGCTTATGGAACCTATAGAAACTAAAAAATATCCTAATTGATATCATGCACTTGAATTAGGTATACTAACATCATTTCCTCTCGAAACCCATCCTATTTTCACTTAATTAATTAAATTAGCTTATCTATTTTACTACTTGCATCATTTGCATCTATTAACCTAATTCATAAAATTGGGTCAATTCACCCCCTTTCATGCTAACATTTCATATCATTAAATTAAATAAATAAAATTATTTAATTTAATTCCCTAAATCCTTCCATTTAATTAAATAACCCTAAGTTATTTAATTAAATTTCATTACACCTTTTTCCCATTCATTAAATCATTTAGTTTAATGAAAAGAACACTTTATTCTTCTAATTCCCTTAATTGCATGATTAAACCTTATTTAATTAGCAATTATCTAGTTATTTCAATTCCTCCCACTTGCAAGGGAATATTCCCATGGAATCTTCCCTCCCCTTTTGCACAATTAAACTTTGTTTTAATTAACAAAATATCTTTTTTCCTCACCCATGAATATTCCAAAGAATATTCTTTCTCCTCCAATCATTTAAAAAGGGGAATATTCTCACTTAGCTTCAAATGAAAGTTAGCTTGTGACTTCTTGGGCAAGTTAAATTTTGACCTCTTGTATAGGTCAAAAGTGTGCTTGTTTTGAAGGAATGGGAACCCTTGATTAAATCGCATCTTGCATTCTCACCCATTGATGAGAATCCATGATCCATGCCTCTAATTTCCTCCATCCTTGACCATTGAATAGCTTTTTCAATCTCAACCCTCCATTTCTCATTCGATTTCCTATATATAGGTCACTATTTGGAGACAAATGGATCCATATCTCAACATCAAACTTATGCTATTGAAATCACTATCACTCACACTCACACTCATACTTTGCATACTTTTAGCATATTTTAGTTTAAATTAGTTGCATAATAGCTTAGCTTCCATTAATGGCTTCCATGCATCCATGTAGTTAATTAGAGAACTAGGGTTTGAATCCTTTTAATTTAAATCTCATTTATATTATCTTAGCAATTTCATATCTACATCTTTTGGCATAAAATAATGGTATATTAACTCTTGCATCATACTCATTTTAGCATAAAATAATGTTTTCATCCATATATCACAACGGTTTCATCAATTCTCTTCAATAGAATCAATTGAAACAAGCTCACTGATCACAAGATTGTGAAAGGGTCATTATTCCACATCAACACGACATGAATTCCAAAATGGGATAAGCTTTAGATGGATTAGAGTAGACATTTTAGTGCTTTCTTAGTTTAGAATGTTTAGTTTCAATAAATGTTTACTTTAAATTTCATTTGAATGGTCTTGCTTAAAATTGAGTATTAGTGTCATCATTATTCTTTGATTCTTCATGGGTCAAGCATAATCAGCCCAGACGAATATCCTTGGTTGACATTTAGGCACTAAACAGAGGGAAAATCGATCAAATTTAATTAGTTTCTAGCTCGAATTCTATTCGTTTTAACTTTTGCAGGAAAGAGCGACACCCAACTCAATTTCAGCAATGCCTTTGTAGGGCATCACCATATAGAGACACTATCATCATTTCAAACTGCAATTCCTATTAAATACACCAATGTTGATTAAATAGATGATGACACTAATATAGTATAGAGGTATCGAAGATTTACAAATGGCGATGCTTGATTAAATAGCGATTTTATCATGCTCTCTATTTTGTGCATAGAGTGACACCCTTGTTCACCAGAGCGATGCTATCATGAATAGAGACACCCAACTTTGTTAAGAAGTTTAACGATTTTTTTTTATCATGTGTTCTTTTTTTTTTTGAGTCATCAAAGTACTAACATTTCTTCAACATTGTTATGGGTTTTAGACTAACGTGGTTTTGCAATATTGGACAACACGAAGCTAAAGTGAAGAAGCATTCTCATCTTAATATTTTATGATTGTAACAAAGTGTTTGACACTTTGGGGCAATTATAACCCAATTTCTTATTCTTTTTACTTTACATTCTAGGACCTCACTAAATTTCATCTGGGTATTAAAATGAATTCTTAAACGGGACTAAAATTGAACCCTCATCTCATCATTGTCTTTTGGTTTTTAAAACTGAATAAGGCAACTTAACATTTCATTTGGTGCATAAAATTAATTCATCTTAGCTTTAGGGGTTAAAATTAACAAGTATTTGTTGTGTTTTGATTTACATCTTGTGTTATTGAATGCGTATACAATTCTCTTGCGCCACTCGGCGATCTTGAGAAATATAAACATTCCTTAACACTTTTGTAATCACCTTCATCTTTCAATTTGGGTAAAAAATGAACCCCTTGCTAGTGGGGAAAAGGCGTGGCATGTGTTCTCTCCCTATTTTATGCAAACTGGGATGATCGAACTACAAACGTACTTCCTTTCTATTTTTTATCTTTAGAGGGACTACCTCACCGGTTTGAAAAGAGGGAATGGCCCAAGTGGTAATGAGATAAATTCAAGCTCTACGAAGTCACTATATAAAAATTTGTTTGTGACTAAAGTTATAAACAATAGGTGTGAATGTGTCATATCAAAAATTGTCACCCATAGTACCCATGTGGTACGTCAAAATATCTTCTTAGGAGGAGACTGGGAGGCCTCTTGATTCTCCATAATCTCGAGATAATTTTATCATGTGTATGGCCAACTTGAATGAAAGCCCTTATTACAAACCATTGTTTAGAATCCAAAATCCTTAATATTTGTTGGTGCAAGAATGGTCGTTCTGAAGCCACCCCACATTTGTACTATTCATTGTTGAAATAGAAAATCCTTAGGATCTTAGGATCTTCAAGATTTTGAGATTTGGTGGTCCCGAGAAGTGTGTGCTATGGAGGGGAGCCAATATTGTCAAATCTCTAACTATTCACAATGTCTTAGTGTTTGGAGAAATCCGAGTGGGGACTCAACAAGTATGTCCATTTCAACCTAGGATTCTAAATGGTTGTGAGTCAATTTTATACCTTGCTTGGATCCAAAACATTGAAAACAAACATTCATGATCTTCCTCAAAAATTTCAAACACTTTGGCCTAAATATGGATACCTTTTGACAAAAGCCTTGATATTAATGCTTGGCCTAAGGATTTACTATCCTTAGATATTTCTAAATATCTTGACTTACATCTCAATCCATATATTCCAAAGACAACATTGGTAATTATATCTTCAACCTCATGATTCTCACAAAATGGACATTGTGAAAGTTATGATGTTTTAGACATAAAATTTTTAGTTTGAAAACTTAATCAAGACAAGTGTGTGTGGGAAAATAAACTCACTTAAGCAAGATAACTTAACAATTTGAACCCCACATTACCATTTGGAGACCGATCTCTCCTGTTCAACAACCCAACCTTATGGGTGGGTATGTGCAGGATCATCATGGAAAAACAGGCCCTTAAGTGGCGATGAAAATTCAGAAGACATAAAAATTTGAATAAGTTATCTATATTATTTCAAAAAATGTAAGAATTGAATCTATAGAAAATTGAATGTAGTTTTTAAACTAGTAGGTTTATTTGTAAAAAATAAAATCTATTTGGTGAAAATTTGAAATTTCAATGCAGTAGTACTTAAATTTCGGGGAAGAAATAAGAAGTAGTTGTCTATCTGACCACCCTAACCATAATAAAATGATAATATTTTTTTATAAGATTTTAGATACAAGTAGAGGACTTATGTCCTGATGTGATGCATATTTTTTTATAATTTGTTTCCAAGTAAATAATTAATTATGAATTTTTTATTACAACTTTTAAAAATATAAAAACTCGTATGTCTGACCACCTTAACTTGGTCAAAAATTCATGAAATTCAATTTTTTTTTTTAATCCTATATTATGTGAAGCATAGAATGTGACACATGTTTCAGATTCAAAAAATGTGATACCATTTGAAAGCTATAGATGTTTTTCAATCAGCCTATCAATTAGGACTTTAGTCATAATTCAAATAGAAAATGAATAATAATAATTTATTAAATTCAAAGTAAAGCATAATTTATATTGGTTGAAAGCTGAGAATCTCCTTAAAAACCCTTTTTGTTTCATAAATTTTGGGTAAAAACTTTATTGTCAGCCACATGGGCCATCATATCGCTTACATACCATCATGATCCTTCACATACCCGGGTGCTATCATTCAGTCAAACATTGAATTTATTGAGGGAGAACAAATAGATATCATTAGCAATTTTAGAAGCTTCACTTTTAAAACCAAGTAAACATCCAATCAGTGAAGAATTGTTGCAAACATCTTAGATAAAGAATAATAAAGATCTGATATTTTGGCTAGACAACCTATATTAACCCCCTGCATGGCAATAAATATCATATTTTCTTCCATTGAGTTAGAATTCTCTAAATGATCTCATGAAAAATCAAAATCCCCAAGATAAGGTCTACTGGTCATCATTATAAACTTAGGAATCTTAGTTCAAAAGAAATCAAACACCACATTTCAACACTATACCAAAACAAAAACAAATTGTTGGTGAACTTTTATGAACATGCACTAAGAAAACATCCAGCCATATATGCATTATTTATGGGTCAAAATCCAAGTCTTTTTCATGATAATCAACCTATCTAAAATATTGGTGGGTAAGTGCTCATAGATGGTTCCCAAAAATGGGACTTACATGGACAACTTTTTATTGAAATCAGGAAATACCGACCTTGGACATGAAATTGAGGATACTTACACTCAAAATTTTGAGATGGAACAAAAAGAAGGATTCAAGTGCTTCGAGTCTACTTTCTAAACTACTAATTTATTTTGAAAATGGTTAATATTAAGGGGTTCAAATGAGGGACGTACACAAATTGGTGTTCTTTTTGTCAGAAAAACATAACATAACAACTCTTGTATGACCCTCATATGGTGAACATTTTTTTAGTATTTTTAAAATCGTAATAGTCAGAAGTTAGCTAAAACTATGTAGTTGATGCATGATTTTTCTGCTAATTTTTTAATGAATATTTGATTTTTTACTAATTTTCGAAGTGGACATTTCCTAAGAAAAAGAATTTTGGCCATGCTACCCCTACAAATTTTGGAAACTAATTGATTTTATTTTTATTTATTTTTTAAAAATTTAGAATGTAATCTATTTGAAAAATCGATGAATGGTTAATTTATAATGAAAAAAATACCAAACACTGCTTTTTGGGAAAAGAAAGACATATAGATAAAATAAAATATGGATGAAAGGCTTAACGTTTTCAGAAAGTAAAAAAATTTATATCATTGGATATCTAAGAGAGAACCCAACATTACCGATGTGTTCTATTTTTTATATATTGAACCACGTGCAATCCTAACATTGAGCACGAACTCGATTATGAGAAATATGGTAGATTTTTAAATA
Source organism: Sequoiadendron giganteum (assembly GCA_007115665.2). Taxonomy (NCBI): domain Eukaryota; kingdom Viridiplantae; phylum Streptophyta; class Pinopsida; order Cupressales; family Cupressaceae; genus Sequoiadendron; species Sequoiadendron giganteum. The sequence continues at coordinate 397,038,668 of CM021110.1, read as the reverse complement.
ACACATCTCTGGTCATTGGGAATGCCCTCCAAGCCTTTGGGTTGGTATTCCAAGGAAAATACCAAGCCTAAGGCTCAAGAATTTCCACAGCAAGATATAACGTGAGCGCGTTATAACACACTCGCGTTATATCTCACTTTTCACACGGCTTTTGCTTATGTGGAAAACATACGCGCTCGCGTTATGTCTTCCTTTATGTTAAATGCCAATATATTGAATGTATACTAATATATTTCTATATTTGTATGTACATGTATGCTTGTATTTCATGTATGTATGTATAAATGCATATATATTGTATGGATGCCTCTATGTATGTTAGATTGTATCTACACATGTATGTATGTATACTTGTATGGATGTAAGATTATATGTGCATATGTATTATGCTTGTATGTATCCATTTATGTATGTCTTTAGATGGAGGGAGAATTTAGAGAGAGAGTCTAGAGAGATGGAGACAGGGTGGAAGTGAGAGTTTAAGAGAGAGGGAGTGGGAGAGAATGGGTTGGATTGAGAGGGACTTAGCTAGGTAGGGTGGGAGGGATAGAGGGAGGGAGAGAGAGAGAGAGGGGGTGGGAGAGAGAGAATTGAGGGAGAGGGAGAGAGACAGAGGGGGGAGGGAGAGAGACAAAGAGAAAGAGAGATTTATGTACGTAGGGTTCCAAAGGAGAGACTTGAGAGATAGGTAGTGAGAGGGAGTGTGAGAGAGATAGAGTGTGAGAGAGAGGGAGTGTGAGTGAGAGACCTGAGAGAGGGAGAGGGTGTGGCAGGGAGTGACCTAATAGAGGTAGAGAAAGAGAGGGGTAGATTGAGAGGGACTTATCTAGGTAGGGTTGGAGGGATATAGAGAGAGAGGGGAGAGAGACAAAGAGAGAGTTACTTAGGTAGGTTTCCAGAGGGAGAGACCTGAGAGAGAGAGGGGGTGGGAGGGAGATACATGAGAGAGAGGTAGTGGGAGGAGAAAGGGATAGAGTGGGAGGGACATAAAGAGAGATGGATAGAGGGAGCGAGAGAGGGTGGTAGGGATTGATTGATTGAGAGGTACGTAGAAAGAGGGAGGTGGTAGATAAAGATAACTAGAGAGGGTAGGAGGGAGGGAAGGAGGGAGAGGTGTGAAGTATACATAGGGAGAAAGTGATAGAGGTTGAGGGTATATGGTTGAGGGATTAGGGTTGAGGACCTATAGGGTTGATGGTTTCTAGGGTACTAGGGTTTAAGGTTTGAGGGTTGAGGGAATAGGGTCAATGGTAGAGGGTATTTGGTTGAGGGTATAGGGTAGAAGGTTTTAGGGTTTAGGGTTGAAGGGTTTGGGGTTTAGGGTTTAGGGTTAAGGGTCTACTTGGTTGAGGGTAGAGGGTTGAGGGTATAGGTTTGAGGGTATATGGTTCAAGGGGTAGAGGGTTTAGGGTCTAAGAATTAAGGGTTGAGGGATTAAGGGTTGAGGGTTGAGAATTGAGGGTTGAGGGTTTAATGTATAGGGTAAAGGGTAGAGGGTTCAAGGGTTGAGGGTTGAAGATTGAGGGTTTAAGGTATAGGGTCGAGGGATTAGAGTTGAGGGTCCAATATATAGGGTAGAGGTTATAGGGGTTGAGGGTTTAGGGATTAGGGTAGAGATTTTTCTTGGATTTCACGATACAAGGATTGAGGGATTAGGGTTTAGGATAGAGAGTATTGGGTTGAGGGTTGATGGATTAAGAGGGTATAGGGGTTGAGGGTTTAGGGTTGAGGGTTGAGGGTGTTATAACCCAAAATTTCCATCATGAAATTAAATGATTTTCCCATTTTGATCCCAATATTTTCACTATCCTTCTTATAAAAATCATTTACTACCCTTTGCAATGCTCCAAAATATCCTTTTCCTTGTTATATTTCCTATTTTTTGGCCTATTTTCCCTCATATTTTTCCCCATTTAATTTTGTGATATTTGCCTATCTTTTCATAAAAAATTCGTCATTTTATTCCCCGCCCACTTTATCATACACTTCAAAACCCTTACCGCTCCCTTAGGAATCATTTTTATGTCATTTACCACCTTACTGCAGCCTCCCACAATGGGCTCGTAGTATGGTAGTGGCGGATAAGGTGCAGATAGGAAATGTTTACCATGCCACTGCGTGTGGTCAATTCATTGACCACAGTGTTACGGTAGATAGAAAAATAACCAGCGAGTAGCGATGGTGGTAGTTGGTGTTGATATTGCGGTACTGCTAGCCGTTATCAAGGAGACCACGGTGATCGCGGTAGTAGTTAGCAACCGATGAGGAATCAGTGAGAAGGGATTACTGCATTACCATTGGCAGTCAGGATAGTGACCATAGTAGCATGGGGAACAGTTAATAGTCAGTGGATGGAGCTTATCGTGCTACCACTGGTGGTCATCTCACATATCGTGGTAGCACAGTGAATAATTACCAGATGGTGGTGAGGCAGTAGAGAAGCCAGCTACCACAATACTGCGAATGGTCACTATGAAGACTGTGGTAGCATGGTAATGGTGGAGGTAGCGGCCAGGATAAATTGTAGTGATTGCGGTAGATGGAAGATAACAATGAAGATAACAGTTAGAGCTACACCATGGAACCACAGGGTATAAACATGAGGGTTGCGATAGTGTGGTGACAGGAAAGCAACAAGGAGGTAGCAGTGAAGGATGGTCACCGTGCAATCACCAATGGTCAGAATACAGACCATGGTGATGGGGGTGAATGGAGTGGAGCATGGAACAGTTGGTCACTGTGCAACCATAGGAAGTCAGTGGAGAGATCGCGGTGATGCGGTATGCAATGAGCCTGGCAGTAAATGCTAGTACAACAATACCATCTGAGGTAAAGGTTAAGCCCACGGTTGCGTAGTAACGAGTGAGTAGTCAAATTCAAAGCAATGCTATACCGCGCAGGAAAAGTCAAAGTCCACGGTGTGGCAATAAAATAAAGAAAGCCATGGGAAAATAAAATGTAAGGAGTGGATACAAAGTATTTAGTGAAGCATAAAGGCAGGAAAAGTATTAAAGTTAAAATTAAACGCATAACTATAGTTGAAAATATTAATTTGTTGATAAGGCAATGCAAATAATATTTTGTTACCCCAGAGAATGCAAATGGTTTTAACCGGTTAATTCAAGGGCAACGACACTTGAGATATGTATTGTATAAATATTTGCAAAAAAATAGTCACAGGGGTTCGGTCGGAGAACAGTGAGAGATTTTTCTCAGAGAGGAAACTGGGAATAAAATAATGTAAAAAACCTTATGGAAAGAGTGCAATGGAGATGATTTCTTGACCGAATTCATTTCTAATTTTCATTGTTGTGATGTTATAACTATTAATTTCTATTTAGTTCTCTCCAATTTGGAGTCTCTTGATCATTTGAGTTTAAATGTCAAGTATATTTGAATTATTCAAGGTGCATTTCTTCACTTTGTGTGATTTCATTTACTGGTGTCTACAAGTCAGAGTTAAATTCCTTTAAGTGAGTCATAGTGTTTATGAGGTTTCTTTTGGATTGCTGAGGGAGAGCTAAGTAAGAAGATATTTCAACACTATTTATGCTAGTCATAAACTGATGAAGAAACATGCCAATCATTAGAACTTCATCCCTTAGAGTGTCTAACAACTTGAATTGTGTTAGAGAGGAATGTGTATATGTAATTGGTAACATTTTTTGACTACATTGCACAATAGAAAGAAGGCACTAATTTGCCATATCCCAGGGTGTAGAATTTATTATAAACAAAATATTCAAAACTTTGCATTTGTGTAATTGGTGTAGTTGTATTCATTTTGCATATCCATTCCCAATTTCCATTGTGGGTAGACTGTTTGGCAGGAAGCTATTTTAAATCTGCATGTTTCACATAGGTTCACCCACTTTGGTCTAGCAGAACCTAAAGAGAAGAAGGTTCAATTTCATCAATTGGCCTTATACATTGACCAAAAGCATTGTGAGATCTTGGCAACCTCTCGTGGTTCAAACCTGCATTTTTGAGACCCAACAGTTTGGTGACTTCGCTGGGGATTACTCAGGAAGATTTTTAGAATTTCCATTTATAGAGTCAACAAAGTGTCACATTTATTTTTTTGGAGATTCTGCTATGGCAAACCAAAGCAATCCATTTCATTTTCCTACTTTTGGAAAAGTAGGTGTCAACTCTATTTCAATTTGATAAATAGTGCATGGATGTTATGTAGCAGTAACATTTTGTCAAGATGGCAGAAGCAGAAAGAGGACATTAGTCAATAAGAGAGTTGAAGGAATTGAGACAACAAAGGCTGCAATTGGACCGATAGGTGCTACAAGTGAACCAACAATTACTACAATTAGGAGTCAAAAGTGTTCTAGATACATCACTGAATGGGTCATCATACACTGAGGATGAATACACAAATTCTAGGAGATCTTGGACACCACAAACACCACATGATGCAACTAAGAACTTTGGAAACAAAGGTAATGTACTTTATTCTAGAAAAGTACTTTTGATGAGTATATTGAAATTGAATAGAGGGGAAAAAATCTTGTGGATGCCTTTTTTGACATAAGGAGATATAAGGGAGAAGATGTAAACTCTCTGTATAATAGGATGAAAAATATTTGTATGTAATTACCTCCTCATTTTAGGCCAGCAAGACACACATTTGTTGCACAACTTCTAGGAGCATTAGAGCCTGAATTAGTTTATTGGCCAGAATCATCAAAATAGTGTGCCTTGGATGTGGTGAATAAACTTATTGATTCCATACTTGGGACGAGGTATGTGGATACCACCAATAGTGCTTTAGAAGCTGCAATAGAAAATGATATCATGTTGTTCGACAATGAACATAGAGAGAGTCTCTCTTCCATATCAGATTGTGATCTAGATTGTGAAATGGTGGATATTGATCTACAATAGGATGATTATTGTAGTTCATATGGAGATCAAGAAGTTGGAGAAATAGCAGGAGATCTGGATGAAACATGTTCACTCAACAATGAGCAAGTTTCAGATTTATTGACTCTTGAATACCAGAGATGTGCACATGAGGATGATTCCAAAGTTTTGGCTTCAGCCTACATTTTTTTTGATAGTGAAAGTAATAATTCATATGAACCCATGCACATCTCTCAGATTGATGAAGAAATTATTGAAGCTGATCATGAATCCATTTGTGTCTAGGATGAGGTATGTGATTTAAATAATTTTGGCTTGCAAGAGGAAAATATTGGTTTACATGTAATTGATGATGAGTGTCCAACATTTGTTGATTCAAATATATATGAGGATGACTGTATAAATCAAAAGTGTGTGTCAATTCCAACTGGTGATAGGAAATAAATGGAAAGTAATTTGATTGTTTCAGAAAATATTGATGAGATAGAATTTTTTGGTTACCATTGTAGACACATAAAAATGACCAAGGCCTGCAAGCAACATTTTACCACCTTTCGTCCTAACATGATTATGACACTATAATTATGTTTCTAACCCACATTCAACTATTAATTAAATAATTTATAATTATTTTATTAATTCATGATCTTTCATTCTTCATCATTATTAAATAAATAAATCTTATTTATTTATTTAATGTGTCACTAATTATCAAAGTCTTCTTACAATTAAATAAAGTCTCATTTATTTAATTAATCCTTATCATTAATGTCCTCGTGATTATTAAATAAATATATTTTAATATATTTATTTAATATGTCACTAATTCCTAAATCCTCTCATAATTAAATAGATTCATTAATTTATTTAATTAATTAATTGTCTCTTCTGAATTAAATAATTATTATTAATTATTTAATTGCCTTATGTGACATTTCCCTCTTTTTAAATAAAAATAATTTATTTAAAAATGACTTCACATTTGTTAACCGATTCTTCTTTTAGTAAGTAATTTCAAAAATCAATTACTCATTATCTCACAAATCCATATTTTTAATTAATTTAATTCAAAATGGAAATATTCTTCTACAAATCAAGTAATTGCTAAAATTACTGATTTTCTAAAATCTCATCTCCTTATCTCTTGATTTTTACTAATTTCATCTCAAGGTCATGTTTATTCTCCACCTTTGATTTAATTTCTTAAATTAAATCTTGTCCACACATTTGGGGATTGTTTCCCTAACCCTAATTGAGAGTTGTCACTTTGAATCTTAACCTTCGATTCTAGGGCATTTCTCAATTTCTCATCTCATCCGTTCGTTCAAGATTGCATTTTCTATAAAATGACAATCTTGATCTCATTTTTGGCATCTATTATTATTTTGGTAATATCATTATTGTCATCTCTTATTATTATATCATCTTTAGGCTTATTAATAACTTGCATTCTAGAATCAAATTTCTATTTTGCTTAGAGTTTTTAAACAAATCCTTCAAAGCTTTGTTTAGGGCTAGATATTTAGAGTTTGCTCACATACACAATCTGAGGGCATTCATTATCACAGGAAAGCCAAGGAGGTGCAATGGAAATCAGCCATGGAGTATAGAAATGGGTGAGACCTTTCTAGTTTCTTTCATTTTCTTATTATTTCTCCTTTGCATTCGATTGCTTGATGATTCTATTAATATGCATGTGTTACAAACCCATTTTTGACCTTGCAGAAATATACATCATTACATTGGTGAACCCGACATCTCATGATGATTATCCTTGTCTTTTTAAAATCACTCTGCTATTAGTTTCTCTAGGATGTCCTAACTTCAAGATTTAGAGAAACAACAATGTAGTACAATGATTTTTGCTATCTTTTTTTTACTATCATGTGGCTAGTTTGTAAAGGATGTCCTAACATCAGGATTTAGAGAAGCAGCAATGTCTCATGATTGGTTTGGTTTTTTTGGTGGTTGGTCATGACAAAGTGACTAGGGGAAATTGTGTTCCTTGCATGAGTCATGATCATCCTGATCTATGACTATTGATCTATGTGATGGTTCAACCTTGCACACTATTGACATTACCTGAATCCACTCATCCACATACCAAAGAGTCTTCAAACACCATGCCCATTCTTACAACCCCATCATGTAGTCTCCCCCTTGAGCCTATTCAAGAATCTCGCCCATTAATCCTAATTCAACCTCCATCATGTCTCCATGTTGTTGACCATACACAACATGTCGAACCTACTCAAGAGTCATCCCATTCCACTTCATCTAATGAATCCATACCATCTCATAATATTACCAGTTCCAACCCATTTAATGATCCAAGAGTATCCACCTCGTATCATGATCCTATTATACCACCTCCATGGCATGACCCTAGTCCATCATGAGAACATTTTTTTCCATTCATGACCCCATCTAATGATACCCCTCCCAATCAAGATCAAGATATCACACCCACTCCATCATATGATACCCTTCCATCTCATGATCCCTTTCTAAATCAAGATCAAATCCTAACTTCTATTCCATGCAATGATCCCCTTCCTCTAAGTCAAGATCAAAGCATCCCATCATCTCCATGTCATGAGACCCTTCCATATTATAACCAAGATCAAATGATACCATCCATCCCATCCCATGATCCTACCTTAAGTTAAGATCAAATCACCCCTTTATCTTCATGTCTTGATCACAATCCTCCACAAGAGTCTATCACCCCTAGTCAAGCTATCCATGAACCCCACACTTATAAAATGGATTCCTCTACCTTTATCCACTCTGGTTTACTTCCAACACCTATCCTTCCATCCATATCATATCCTCCATAACTTGGACTCACATCTTGTTTCATAAACAATACATATCCATCAAACCTTCCATCTATCCTTGGTCCTTATCATCCAAACCCTATTTCATCAACCCTTCCATCCATATTGGGTCCCTACATACCTCATATCCCTAGTCAAGATCAACAAAGGTACAAACCCTTGAACCTTTTCCAACATACCTACACCAACCTATCCATAATACCTTCATATTATTCCTCTTTATTCACCCATCCCATTTCTTTTGGAAGCAATTTGGGTGCCACATGTCAAAAGTTTCCATATCATAATCCACATACATTAAAGGATCAACATGTCTCCTCGAAGAGACATGCGAAAATAAAATAAAATCTGATCCAAATTCAAAACAAAAAAATTCAAAGGCCACAAAGGCCCACAAGTCAAAAATAAATTTTTCAAAGGCCACAAAGGCCCATAAAGAAAAAATAAAAATTTCAAAGGCCATAAAGGCCCATAAAGAAAAAATAAAAATCTCAAAGGCCACAAAAGCCCATGAATCAAAAGTAAAAGTCAAAAGCTATGTGGACTCCTAAAAGTATCGTAGAAGCAATAAAATCAAAATTGGCATCCAAACTTGCTTATCCAAAATCTCCATCCAATTCTAAATATCCTTTATCACCACCATCCATTTTGGGTCCTTATATCCCAAAATCCCCATCCACTCCTCCATCTAAATCTATACATTCAAAAGCCACTTCTCTTCCATCACTTCACTACACTTCAAGGTGTGTGTCGATGTTGATCTTGCCATCCTTTCCATCTATCCATCAAAAATCCTTCCAACCTCCTATCCATGAGCCAACATCCATCCCCCATTATCCTTATTTAATAAAAACCTTTGCATAAGCCCTTGGCTTCTTCCATCATGCCATTATTCTATCAAAAATTTATGAGTCCAATTCCCATTGCCATAGATTATTACAACACCATCTTTGAGGGATATTAGCCATGAAACTTGATGCTTGAGTCCCTCCTCTATATCCCTATCCACATCCTATCTTCCATATTCCTCTTGCACTTTACACTTTGGGGCAAGTTTCGTCCACCCTATCATTCATATCCATTATCTTTTGTACGTTCATCCTTTACCTTTCCACCTTTGATCTTGAAAAAGTTAAGGATCTTCTTGAACATCATACATATTATCCTATACACTTTATCCATATCATCTGTGACATATCCTTCACCTTATCCATATTCCACCATCCTCTTTAAATGCATCCTTTCTTCCTTTCCTTGGTCTTGATGAGGAATAGGGGAAAAATACTTAGACTTTTGTGTCCACATCTTATCTATTTGATCTTGATCATCCCATTCATTAGCCTTATCCTTGCATTCTTCCGTTAAAATATCCTGAAAAAATCCCTAAAAATCAAAGAAGTCTTAAAAAATTACAAAAAAATCAAAACATTTCAAAAATACAAAAAAATCAAAACATTTCAAAAAAAAGAAAAAAAGAAGTCAAAATATTCCAAAAAATAAAAAAATGGCAAAAATAGTAAACAGAAATAAATTCATCCAATAGTGAAAACCTGGCAAATAGGCGCTTTGGATAGGTACCATGGTGAAAACCTGGCAAACATGTGCCAGGCTTAGTCAATCATTGCTTCGCCATCTACTATTACTCAAATCAACCTTTATCCACTTCCCATAATCACAAAGGCCTAACACATTCATGACCCTTGTCCTAAGTCCTGTTGATTCCGACAATGGTTAACATTTGGTTGACATCATCCCTTGCATATTCTTGCCTTTTCCTTGCGTCTACCTATTTCCATATCATTGGACTCGAATAATCCCCGCTCTATCTGGGGGAAAGACCTTTATTGTGCAACTGCAGTGGGTATCGCACATGATCCTACATCCTTAAAAAGTCCTGAAAAAATCCTAAAAATCTGAAAAAGTCCTGAAAAAAGTCTTAAAAATTTGAAATGTCTTGAGAAAAATCCAAAAAATAAATAAAGTCAAGGTCAATCTCTATCTGGTTAGTCCACTCTGTCCAGTCAGTCAATCTTTGATCCATGTCCGAACTACGTTGTCTTTGCACATTTGCTACATAGGCAAGATTCGCCTTTGAATCCTTGAGACATTAGGTCAGTCATTCTAGGTTTGTTGCAATAAAATAATGATTCAAACTTCTATCCTCTAGACAAGGTCTTTGGTTGTGTTGAACTAAGAGGTCTCTGAGTGCACGACATAGGCAAGGCCATCAATCGATGAGCTCCCAAGGTCGCACTAGGTCAGTCCATTAGGGTTTGTGGCACAACATTTTCACACACGTCAAACTATCTTCAAATCAAGCAAATCTTATGTCAATATCGAGCTATCAGTCTATCGGAAATCTGTTTCATCAACACTTTTAGTCAATTCAGCATGTCAGCAATGACATGTAGTCAAAATCCTATCGAGACAGTTTACCATGGAAAATTTTTGGGTTCTTCTTCAGATGCATCCTTCTGCAAAGCAACTCTCATCATTTCTCTATGTGGATATGTCCTTCCTAAGCATTGTCATCATCATCTAGGATTTTGATGGATTCTCCTAACTCTAAGGATAGATCTCCTAGATATCAACGTCACTCAGGATTTGTCCTTCTTGAATTTGATATTGCTCGACATTTGACAAAAATTGAAATTAAAACACTTGGAAATTTTTTTTGTCTTTTGATGATTATCATGATATTAGTTCCTTATGTCTTAGGAACCAAGACATCTCATGATGATTATCCTTGTCTTTTTAAAATCACTCTGCTATTAGTTTCTCTGGGATGTCCTGACTTCAGGATTTAGAGAAACAACGATGTAGTAGGATGATTTTTACTGTCTATTTTTTACTATCATGTGGCTAGTTTCTCAAGGATGTCCTAACATCAGGATTTAGAGAAGCAACGACATCTCATGATTGGTTTGGTTTCTCTGGTGGTTGGTCATGAAAAAGTGAGTAGGGGAATTTGTGTTCCTTCCATGAGTCATGATCATCCTAGTCTACGACTATTGATCTACGTGATGGTTTGACCTTGCACACTATTGATCTATGTCATATCATAGTGTTTGTCGGCCATCATGACATTTTCACCCAATGATGAATAAAGAGCAATAACTAGGATAGCACTATAGAAAATCTTTGAAGGATTTTTGTTTCCACACTAACAACAATCTTCGCCTTCTCTTCTCTCAGTCCCTAATGATATCCTGTGACATACAAAAAAACAAAGTTGCATACATGACTACATGATAATTTCATAATCACGTTTCACATATGCATAAATCAAATGACATAATTCACATTTCATAACTCTATCATTTACATTCATCCATCTCACATCATAAAACCATCATTTGCACCAACATATAAGCATCATAAATAATCATTTGCATGAGCATATAATAATCACATCATCATCACATTACACAATGCATACATACGTAACCAAATCCATAATTGCATTCATGAACATAAGCATAATATCCATACACCTCATAGCATCATAAAAGCATCACATAAACATATGATAAAGCATTAGAATACCATAACACATAACATCATATAGGCCACATCAAAACTGCATTGCATATATATAATCTCAAAAAAATGTCATGTCACAGGATAGAGTCATATGATATCCCCAAAAAATGGAGCTCGCAGGCTCGAATATCAAAATATACAAGTGTCTAAAAATTAGTCCTATGAGGGCCCTCCTCTGTCCCGTGGAGGTGAACTGCGAGGTAGCTATGGCTGACCAACCACGTGAAATCTGACCTAAATAGGAGTGGTGTCCTAAGTCTCACTCTGAGATCTCGTAGGATCAGTAACATGAGGCTGGCTCGACTCTTCCTAGTGTCTTCATGACACTGACCTATGGCTACGGCCTGATGAGTGCCTGTGAGAGTTGTGTGACCTGTGACCTGATGACTAACCTGATGTAGTGGACCCCCCAACACTTGTATGACTACTGTTGTGTGACCTGTTGCTGCTATGTGTCCGGGTGCCACTGTCTATCCTGCTGTAGGATCGAGACAACCCTGGGTCCTGTCTCTCTGGGGGAATTGCCTACTCATATAGCAACCTGTACCACCCCCTACTCTCTACCATCCTGGCTAGCTCCTTGGCCATATCCCCTATTGGCCCTAAGAAAAAATCGATGAAATCTATCACCCATCGATCTAACTCCTGTTGTCGGAGGACGACCTGATCCCTCTCCACCCTGGTAACCTCTAACTCTGCTACCAAGGCCTTGTTTTGAGACAAGTCCACATCGAGTTTGCTCTGAAGATCAGCGATCCTCTGATCAATGGTAACATCAATAGGAAAAATTAGTGATCTATCACCCTCCTCATCCTCGAAAATCATCCACTCCCGCAGTCTCTGGTCTACCTCATCATCCTCCTCCTCCTCTTCCTCTTCCTCATCTCTCTCCTCATCCCTCTCCTCCTCTACTCGGATCTCATCCACATCTATATCAAGAGGTTGTCCTCTGATGAATGGATCCTCCTCTGCAGGAATCTCCACCTCCTCCTCACCCTCTCTGAGCTCCTCCCTTGCCTCCTTCTTGGCTGGCATCTCTCTCTCCTCGCCCTCCTCTCAAATGGGTGACAATGGTGGACCACCCACCCTCTTCCTAACTCTCCTGGGCTGCCTCCGCCCTCCACTGTCCCTCCTCCTCCTCACACCTCTCCCACCTCCTCCATCCCGTCCTCCCCCACCACCTACATCATCTCCCCCACCATGGCCTCCATCTCCCCTTCCTCCATCTCTCCCACTGACCCCTTTGCCATCTTTGGCTCCATCCTTGCCACCTCGGCCTCTCCTCGGTACTCGTGGGATAATTGACCTCCGATCTATAGCCGATAGACCATTTGGATCTGTCAATGGGATAGGCCTGCGAATCTACCACCAGGCATCGAAATCAGCAGATGTACCTGCATCTTTTGGACCTCCCCTCCATATCCATGGAACTGCAACTAGGCCATCTACCTGTTGCTCGACCACTATCACTAATATGGGCGGCCCCCATATAGTCTCTTTGGAAGATCGTGCATACTTTGTTGTGCCTATTAGCACATCCTGTTGCTCTCTGAACTATCGTAGTACCCATTGGGGCAGGTACATCTCTATGATATGCTGACTCTGCACTGTATGGTCGATCAGGTATCTAAACTATCTACACAATGATAAGTGGCCATCCTCATCTAGCCACTAACTGCAATCTCTATAAGGCCTCTAGATAAAACTAATCATGGTGTCAATCCTGTGATGCCAATATCCAGTATCTCCAACATGATTCTGACTGACTGAACGCACATACAGGTAGGCATACGACATCCCATTGCCCAGCTGCTACATCTGTACTAGTGGCCAAAAGATAGGAATACACTCCCATGCCTAGATCATGAGAAGGGTAGTCTCGCAACTGATGCTATGGCCCTGGTGATAAACAACCTCATGCAATTGGTGATATAGCATGGCCAACAAACTAGGCCCCCAAGAAAAAATAGTCCTCCATCCTTGCATACGAACCAAAACATCCCCCCATCCAATGGGAAATCCATGACCATGGTGACCTAGAATCAGTAATCCAATAATTAGTGTCATCAACATAGCATCCCACCTGGGAAACCAGTCAGCTACAACATCCCAACCTATCCTGTAGCCATCCATACCCAACTGGGCACCACCAACATCCTCATACATATCTAATAGGGCCTGTCGCCCTCGATGCGGGTCATATACAACCTTCTCTCCGTGGATCGGTATGCGAAGAATGCAATACACATCCTCTAAGGTGACCATCACCTCTCCTGTTGGCAGATGAAAGGAGCAGGTCTCTGAGTGCCACCTCTCACAAAGATTTGTCAGCAAACCCCTATTTTCTTGAATAATGGGCATGTAGGCGATGTAGTACAAACCCAACGATATCAGGCACTGTCTCTCCCTGTTGCTCAAATGGTCTCTAAAGGCATATGTCGCCGGCCCGAACTCTCGGTATAGATAGGAACTAGTCGACTTTGCATAGGAAATGACAAGACTTAGCACACATGGGTCAGCATTAGTAAAGTCAAAATGCATCTAAAACTAAAGTCAACACAAGTCAATTTTGGTCAACTACAATTGCGTTGTGTTGACTACAAATGCACTGCAACTTGTCAATTGCGGCTCTACACATGGCATTTGCATCGCAATATTTCAAATGTGTCGCTTTATCTATCGATTGCGCAACCTAACAATGATTGTGTCATTCCACATGGCAGTTGCATCGTGGTTTTTCAATCACGGCGTTTGACCTGACAATTGTGTCAGAATAGTGCATATGCGTCACAAATTTCCTCACTTGCATTGCAATCTGGCGATTGTGTTGTTTCCCCTCGTGTATGTGCGAGTGAACAAAATAGACTAGTTACCCATTACACTTGCGTCACGACGCAAACAAATGCGGTGAATGCAAAGGCAATTGCGGCTTACGCGACAACATTTGCATCACAACACATTTGTTCAACCCCCCTTAAACCCTCATAAATGCGTTAAATTTAAAAAGTGACAAGTTGGATAGGGTACTTACCGGTGCCTCTGTGCCCTCGGATGATTGGAAAGTTCACATGCGGTATCCATGGTGGGTAGTCACTGGAATTACCATCGTCTCTCTGAGCTTTGATATCTGAAATTTCTATATAGAAAATGACCAAATCACACTTGGTTTTTCCTTTTCAACCTATTTATAGGCTGACAATTAGGGTTTTGACTTGGTAGGTTTGTATTGGAGGCTCATTTGACTGCCTTTGACTGACATTTTTGCTGACTTAACATCCTCCGTTCTCGAAATCGCTCACACTGTTATTTGTCTGGTCATTAATTTGAATAGTCGGGATATTTTCCAATTTTTTTTGACCTCGAGTTGAAATTCAAAAATTTTCCCGAGGTGGCATAGGCACTCCATACTTTCGTTGGGGCATATTCTGGACTTGTTTTCTTTGTCATAATGCGATAAACTGCATTATGACAAAGAGGGGCAAATGTAGACACATGAAAATGACCAAGGCCTGCAAGCAACATTTTTCCACCTTTCGTCCTAACATGATTATGACATTGTAATTATGTTTCTAACCCACATTCAACTATTAATTAAATAATTTATAATTATTTTATTAATTCATGATCTTTCATTCTTCTTGATTGTTAAATAAATAAATAATATTTATTTATTTAATGTGTCACTAATTATCAAAGTCTTCTTACAATTAAATAAAGTCTCATTTATTTAATTAATCCTTATCATTAATGTCCTCGTGATTATTAAATAAATATATTTTAATATATTTATTTAATATGTCACTAATTCCTAAATCCTATCGTAATTAAATAGATTCATTAATTTATTTAATTAATTAATTGTCTCTTCTGAATTAAATAATTATTATTAATTATTTAATTGCCTTATGTGACATTTCCCTCTTTTTAAATAAAAATAATTTATTTAAAAATGACTTCACATTTGTTAACCGATTCTTCTTTTAGTAAGTAATTTCAAAAATCAATTACTCATTATCTCACAAATCCATATTTTTAATTAATTTAATTCAAAATGGAAATATTCTTCTACAAATCAAGTAATTGCTAAAATTACTGATTTTCTAAAATCTCATCTCCTTATCTCTTGATTTTTACTAATTTCATCTCAAGGTCATGTTTATTCTCCACCTTTGATTTAATTTCTTAAATTAAATCTTGTCCACACATTTGGGGATTATTTCCCTAACCCTAATTGAGAGTTTTCACTTTGAATCTTAACCTTCGATCCTAGGGCATTTCTTAATCTCTCATCTCATCTGTCCACTCAAGATTGCATTTTCTATAAAATGACAATCTTGATCTCATTTTTGGCGTCTATTATTATTTTGGTAATCTCATTATTGTCATCTCTTATTATTATATCATCTTTAGGCTTATTAATAACTTGCATTCTAGAATCAAATTTCTATTTTGCTTAGAGTTTTTAAACAAATCCTTCAAAGCTTTGTTTAGGGCTAGATATTTAGAGTTTGCTCACATACACAATCTGAGGGCATTGATTATCATAGCAAAGCCAAGGAGGTGTAATGAAAATCAGCCATGGAGTATAGAAATTGGTGAGACCTTTCTAGTTTCTTTCATTTTCTTATTATTTCTCCTTTGCATTCAATTGCTTTATGATTCTATTAATATGCATGTGTTACTAACCTAGTTTTGACCTTGTAGAAATATACATCATTACAACCATAAGGAGTATTCATATTTTCAGGTCCTAGTGCAGTTGCAGGCACATTCAACAACATATGACAGTGAGCATGCCTATGAATATGTTATTAAGTCTTTGTATGCTGAGGGTGATAAATATTTTTCATATGATAATGAGAATGATGAAATGCAGAATGGTAAAATGAATATGAATCAAGTTGAATGTAATGATTTTTTGGAGGTTTTTGATGACAGTGTATGTCATAGGGTAGATAGAATGGATAGTTTCAAAAGAAACTTGATGAGCTCTAATAAGAAAAAACTCTATGACAAAGGAAAGTGCAGGTTTTTCTTTTGGGGTGGCCTGGGGTCATTCCTTGTGGTTGATTTTTAAAACCATAGTAGGTACAGAGGGTTAAGGATTTCCAGTGCATGGAAAATTCTTAGCAATGCCTCTTTAAATACTCTTTTCCATGCATAGTAGTTTAAGAAGGGTCTGAGTTTGCCAGTACATGGACATTCTCAGGAGTTCCCTTTCTGAAAGCATTATTTTTCTTTCCATGTATAGTAGCTTAGGATCATTTTCCATTCTCCATTTGCTCCATCTTTCATATCATTCATCCGCTCATTCCCTCCATCTGCTATAGCTTTCAATTTTCATATCTTTTGCTCGGTCTGCTCTACCAAAAATACTTTGGATTCTTGCAGTGATTTGCAAAATCACTCATCCCCAACAGGAACCACTTTTAGAACCCAAAATTTCCATCATGAAATTAAATGATTTTCCCATTTTGATCCCAATATTTTCACTATCCTTCTTATAAAAATCATTTACTACCCTTTGCAATGCTCCAAATATCCTTTTCCTTGTTACATTGCCTTAAATTTTGGCTTATTTTCCCTCATATTTTTCCCCATTTTATTCCGTGATATTTGCCTATTTTTTCATAAAAAGATCTTCATTTTATTCCCCATCCACTTTATCATACACTTCAAACCTTACCGCTCCCTTAGAAATCATTTTTATATGTCATTTACCACCTTACCGTGGCCTCCCACAATGGGCTTGTGGTATGGCAGTGGCTGCTAAGGTGCAGATGGGAAATGTTTATCGTGCCACCACGCGTTGTCAATTTAGTGACCGCGGTGTTGTGGTAGGTGGTGAAATAATTAGTGAGCGGCAAGGATGGTAGTTGGTGTTGATACCGCGGTATCGCTAGTCATTATCAAGGATACCATGATGACCGTGGTAGAAGTTAGCAACCGATGAGGAATTAATGAGAAGGTATTACCGTGTTACCATTGGTGGTCAGGCCAATGATTATGGTAGTGTGGGAACAGTTAACAGTCAATGGACGGAGCTTACCGCTTGCGGTCATCTCATAGACCGCGATAGCGTAGTGAACAATTAGTAGACGATGGTGAGGCAATAGAGAAGCCGACTACCGTGATACCACAGACGGTCACCATGAATACTACGGTAGCACGGTAACGGTGGAGGTAGTGGCCAAGATAGACTATGGTGATCGTGGTAGATGGAAGATAAAAATGAAGATAATAGTTAGAGCTACACCATGGAACCGCAGGGTACAAGCATGAAGGTTGCGGTAGCGCGATGACAGGAAAGCAATAAGGAGCTAGTAGTGAAGGACGATCACCATGCAATTGCTGATAGTCAGAATACAGACCGCGGTGATCACGGTGAATGGAGTGGAGCATGGAATAGTTGGTCACCATGCAACCACAGGAAATCAGTGGAGAGACCGTTGTGATGCGGTATGCAGTGAGCCTGGCAGTAAATGTTAGTACTGCAATACCGTCAGAGGTAAAGGTTAAGCACACAGTTGCATAGTAATGAGTGAGTAGTCAAATTCAAAGCACCGCTATACCATGGAGGAAAAGTTAAAGTCCGTGGTGGGGTGGTGAAATAAAGAAAGTCATGGGAAAATAAAATTTAAGGAGTAGATACAAAGTATTTAGTGAAGCATAAAGGCGGGAAAAGTATTAAAGTTAAAATTAAACGCAAAACTATAGTTGAAAATATTGATTTGTCGATAAGGCAATGCAATTAATATTTTGTTACCGTCAGAGAATGCAAATGGTTTTAACTAGTTAATTCAAGGGTCATGACCCTTGAGATATGTATTGTATAAATATTTTCAAAAAACCAGTCACAAGGGTTCGGTCGGAGAACGGTAAGAGATTTTTCTCAGAGAGGAAACTAGGAATAAAATAATGTAAAAAACCTTTTGGAAAGAGTGCAATGGAGATGATTTCTTGACCGAATTCCTTTCTGATTTTCGTTGTTGTTATGTTATAACTGTTAATTTTTGTTTAGTTCTCTCCAATTCAGAGTCTCTTGATCATTTGAGTTTAAATATCAAGTATATTTTAATTCTAAAAGGTTCATTTCTTCACTTTGTGTGATTTCATTTACTGGTGTTTGCAAGTCAGAGTGAAATTCCTTTAAGTGAATCATAGTGTTTGTGAGGTTTCTTTTGGATTGTTGAGGGAGAGCTAAGTAAGAAAATATTTCAACACTATTTATGCTAGTCATAAACTGATGAAGAAACATACCAGTCATTAGAACTTCATCCCTTAGAGTGTCTAACAACTTGAATTGTGTTAGAGAGGAATGTGTATATGTAACTGGTAAAAAAAATTGACTCCATTTCCCAATAGAAAGAAGGCACTGATCTGCCATATCCCAGGGTGTAGAATTTATTATAAAAAAAATATTCAAAACTTTTCATTTGTGTAATTGGTGTAGTTGTATTCATTTTTTCTATCCATTCCCAATTTCCATTGTGGGTAGACTATTTGGCAGAAAGCTATTTTAAATCTACATGTTTCACATAGGTTCACCCACCTTGGTCTAGAAGAACCTAAATAGAAGAAGGTTAAACTGCATCAATTGGCCTTGTACATTGACCAAAAGCATTGTGAGAGCTTGGCAACCTCCTGTGGTTCAAACCTGCATTTTGGAGACCCAATAGAGGGATCAATAGGGTATAGCAATAGAAGGGATTAGGGTTTAAGGGTTGAGGGTTGAGAGTTGAGGATTGAGAGATTAATAGGGTATAGGGGTAGGGGGATTAGGGTTGAAGGGTTGAGGGTTGAGCATTGAGGGATTAAGAGGGTATAGGGTTTCAACGATTAGGGTTTAAGGATTGAGGGTTGAGGGTTCAAGGATTAAGAGGGCATATGGGTAGAGGGATTAGGGTTGAAGTGTTGAGGATTGAGCATTGAGGGTTGAGGGATCAACAGGGTATAGGGGTAGAGTGATTAGGGTTGAAGGGTTGAGGGATTAAGAGGGTATAGGGGTTCAGGGATTAGGTTATAAGGGTTGAGGGTTGAGGTATTAAGAGGGTATAAGGGTTGAGGATTAGGGTTTAAGGGTTGAGG
>CM021110.1:396984134-397019222 GCA_007115665.2 Sequoiadendron giganteum | reverse complement strand
TAAGGTTGAGGGATTAATAGGGTAAAGGGGTTGAGGGGTTGAAGGGTTGAGGGTTGAGGGTTGAGGGATTAAGAGGGTATAGGGGTTCAGGGATTAGGTTTGAAGGGTTGAGGGTTGAGGGTTGAGGGATTAAGAGGGTAGAGGGGTTGAGAGATTAGGGTTTAAGGGTTGAGGGTTTAGGGTTGAGGGTTGAGGGTGTTATAACCCAAAATTTCCATCATGAAATTAAATGATTTTCCCATTTTGATCCCAATATTTTCACTATCCTTCTTATAAAAATCATTTACTACCCTTTGCAATGCTCCAAAATATCCTTTTCCTTGTTATATTTCCTATTTTTTGGCCTATTTTCCCTCATATTTTTCCCCATTTAATTTTGTGATATTTGCCTATCTTTTCATAAAAAATTCGTCATTTTATTCCCCGCCCACTTTATCATACACTTCAAAACCCTTACCGCTCCCTTAGGAATCATTTTTATGTCATTTACCACCTTACTGCAGCCTCCCACAATGGGCTCGTAGTATGGTAGTGGCGGATAAGGTGCAGATAGGAAATGTTTACCATGCCACTGCGTGTGGTCAATTCATTGACCACAGTGTTACGGTAGATAGAAAAATAACCAGCGAGTAGCGATGGTGGTAGTTGGTGTTGATATTGCGGTACTGCTAGCCGTTATCAAGGAGACCACGGTGATCGCGGTAGTAGTTAGCAACCGATGAGGAATCAGTGAGAAGGGATTACTGCATTACCATTGGCAGTCAGGATAGTGACCATAGTAGCATGGGGAACAGTTAATAGTCAGTGGATGGAGCTTATCGTGCTACCACTGGTGGTCATCTCACATATCGTGGTAGCACAGTGAATAATTACCAGATGGTGGTGAGGCAGTAGAGAAGCCAGCTACCACAATACTGCGAATGGTCACTATGAAGACTGTGGTAGCATGGTAATGGTGGAGGTAGCGGCCAGGATAAATTGTAGTGATTGCGGTAGATGGAAGATAACAATGAAGATAACAGTTAGAGCTACACCATGGAACCACAGGGTATAAACATGAGGGTTGCGATAGTGTGGTGACAGGAAAGCAACAAGGAGGTAGCAGTGAAGGATGGTCACCGTGCAATCACCAATGGTCAGAATACAGACCATGGTGATGGGGGTGAATGGAGTGGAGCATGGAACAGTTGGTCACTGTGCAACCATAGGAAGTCAGTGGAGAGATCGCGGTGATGCGGTATGCAATGAGCCTGGCAGTAAATGCTAGTACAACAATACCATCTGAGGTAAAGGTTAAGCCCACGGTTGCGTAGTAACGAGTGAGTAGTCAAATTCAAAGCAATGCTATACCGCGCAGGAAAAGTCAAAGTCCACGGTGTGGCAATAAAATAAAGAAAGCCATGGGAAAATAAAATGTAAGGAGTGGATACAAAGTATTTAGTGAAGCATAAAGGCAGGAAAAGTATTAAAGTTAAAATTAAACGCATAACTATAGTTGAAAATATTAATTTGTTGATAAGGCAATGCAAATAATATTTTGTTACCCCAGAGAATGCAAATGGTTTTAACCGGTTAATTCAAGGGCAACGACACTTGAGATATGTATTGTATAAATATTTGCAAAAAAATAGTCACAGGGGTTCGGTCGGAGAACAGTGAGAGATTTTTCTCAGAGAGGAAACTGGGAATAAAATAATGTAAAAAACCTTATGGAAAGAGTGCAATGGAGATGATTTCTTGACCGAATTCATTTCTAATTTTCATTGTTGTGATGTTATAACTATTAATTTCTATTTAGTTCTCTCCAATTTGGAGTCTCTTGATCATTTGAGTTTAAATGTCAAGTATATTTGAATTATTCAAGGTGCATTTCTTCACTTTGTGTGATTTCATTTACTGGTGTCTACAAGTCAGAGTTAAATTCCTTTAAGTGAGTCATAGTGTTTATGAGGTTTCTTTTGGATTGCTGAGGGAGAGCTAAGTAAGAAGATATTTCAACACTATTTATGCTAGTCATAAACTGATGAAGAAACATGCCAATCATTAGAACTTCATCCCTTAGAGTGTCTAACAACTTGAATTGTGTTAGAGAGGAATGTGTATATGTAATTGGTAACATTTTTTGACTACATTGCACAATAGAAAGAAGGCACTAATTTGCCATATCCCAGGGTGTAGAATTTATTATAAACAAAATATTCAAAACTTTGCATTTGTGTAATTGGTGTAGTTGTATTCATTTTGCATATCCATTCCCAATTTCCATTGTGGGTAGACTGTTTGGCAGGAAGCTATTTTAAATCTGCATGTTTCACATAGGTTCACCCACTTTGGTCTAGCAGAACCTAAAGAGAAGAAGGTTCAATTTCATCAATTGGCCTTATACATTGACCAAAAGCATTGTGAGATCTTGGCAACCTCTCGTGGTTCAAACCTGCATTTTTGAGACCCAACAGTTTGGTGACTTCGCTGGGGATTACTCAGGAAGATTTTTAGAATTTCCATTTATAGAGTCAACAAAGTGTCACATTTATTTTTTTGGAGATTCTGCTATGGCAAACCAAAGCAATCCATTTCATTTTCCTACTTTTGGAAAAGTAGGTGTCAACTCTATTTCAATTTGATAAATAGTGCATGGATGTTATGTAGCAGTAACATTTTGTCAAGATGGCAGAAGCAGAAAGAGGACATTAGTCAATAAGAGAGTTGAAGGAATTGAGACAACAAAGGCTGCAATTGGACCGATAGGTGCTACAAGTGAACCAACAATTACTACAATTAGGAGTCAAAAGTGTTCTAGATACATCACTGAATGGGTCATCATACACTGAGGATGAATACACAAATTCTAGGAGATCTTGGACACCACAAACACCACATGATGCAACTAAGAACTTTGGAAACAAAGGTAATGTACTTTATTCTAGAAAAGTACTTTTGATGAGTATATTGAAATTGAATAGAGGGGAAAAAATCTTGTGGATGCCTTTTTTGACATAAGGAGATATAAGGGAGAAGATGTAAACTCTCTGTATAATAGGATGAAAAATATTTGTATGTAATTACCTCCTCATTTTAGGCCAGCAAGACACACATTTGTTGCACAACTTCTAGGAGCATTAGAGCCTGAATTAGTTTATTGGCCAGAATCATCAAAATAGTGTGCCTTGGATGTGGTGAATAAACTTATTGATTCCATACTTGGGACGAGGTATGTGGATACCACCAATAGTGCTTTAGAAGCTGCAATAGAAAATGATATCATGTTGTTCGACAATGAACATAGAGAGAGTCTCTCTTCCATATCAGATTGTGATCTAGATTGTGAAATGGTGGATATTGATCTACAATAGGATGATTATTGTAGTTCATATGGAGATCAAGAAGTTGGAGAAATAGCAGGAGATCTGGATGAAACATGTTCACTCAACAATGAGCAAGTTTCAGATTTATTGACTCTTGAATACCAGAGATGTGCACATGAGGATGATTCCAAAGTTTTGGCTTCAGCCTACATTTTTTTTGATAGTGAAAGTAATAATTCATATGAACCCATGCACATCTCTCAGATTGATGAAGAAATTATTGAAGCTGATCATGAATCCATTTGTGTCTAGGATGAGGTATGTGATTTAAATAATTTTGGCTTGCAAGAGGAAAATATTGGTTTACATGTAATTGATGATGAGTGTCCAACATTTGTTGATTCAAATATATATGAGGATGACTGTATAAATCAAAAGTGTGTGTCAATTCCAACTGGTGATAGGAAATAAATGGAAAGTAATTTGATTGTTTCAGAAAATATTGATGAGATAGAATTTTTTGGTTACCATTGTAGACACATAAAAATGACCAAGGCCTGCAAGCAACATTTTACCACCTTTCGTCCTAACATGATTATGACACTATAATTATGTTTCTAACCCACATTCAACTATTAATTAAATAATTTATAATTATTTTATTAATTCATGATCTTTCATTCTTCATCATTATTAAATAAATAAATCTTATTTATTTATTTAATGTGTCACTAATTATCAAAGTCTTCTTACAATTAAATAAAGTCTCATTTATTTAATTAATCCTTATCATTAATGTCCTCGTGATTATTAAATAAATATATTTTAATATATTTATTTAATATGTCACTAATTCCTAAATCCTCTCATAATTAAATAGATTCATTAATTTATTTAATTAATTAATTGTCTCTTCTGAATTAAATAATTATTATTAATTATTTAATTGCCTTATGTGACATTTCCCTCTTTTTAAATAAAAATAATTTATTTAAAAATGACTTCACATTTGTTAACCGATTCTTCTTTTAGTAAGTAATTTCAAAAATCAATTACTCATTATCTCACAAATCCATATTTTTAATTAATTTAATTCAAAATGGAAATATTCTTCTACAAATCAAGTAATTGCTAAAATTACTGATTTTCTAAAATCTCATCTCCTTATCTCTTGATTTTTACTAATTTCATCTCAAGGTCATGTTTATTCTCCACCTTTGATTTAATTTCTTAAATTAAATCTTGTCCACACATTTGGGGATTGTTTCCCTAACCCTAATTGAGAGTTGTCACTTTGAATCTTAACCTTCGATTCTAGGGCATTTCTCAATTTCTCATCTCATCCGTTCGTTCAAGATTGCATTTTCTATAAAATGACAATCTTGATCTCATTTTTGGCATCTATTATTATTTTGGTAATATCATTATTGTCATCTCTTATTATTATATCATCTTTAGGCTTATTAATAACTTGCATTCTAGAATCAAATTTCTATTTTGCTTAGAGTTTTTAAACAAATCCTTCAAAGCTTTGTTTAGGGCTAGATATTTAGAGTTTGCTCACATACACAATCTGAGGGCATTCATTATCACAGGAAAGCCAAGGAGGTGCAATGGAAATCAGCCATGGAGTATAGAAATGGGTGAGACCTTTCTAGTTTCTTTCATTTTCTTATTATTTCTCCTTTGCATTCGATTGCTTGATGATTCTATTAATATGCATGTGTTACAAACCCATTTTTGACCTTGCAGAAATATACATCATTACATTGGTGAACCCGACATCTCATGATGATTATCCTTGTCTTTTTAAAATCACTCTGCTATTAGTTTCTCTAGGATGTCCTAACTTCAAGATTTAGAGAAACAACAATGTAGTACAATGATTTTTGCTATCTTTTTTTTACTATCATGTGGCTAGTTTGTAAAGGATGTCCTAACATCAGGATTTAGAGAAGCAGCAATGTCTCATGATTGGTTTGGTTTTTTTGGTGGTTGGTCATGACAAAGTGACTAGGGGAAATTGTGTTCCTTGCATGAGTCATGATCATCCTGATCTATGACTATTGATCTATGTGATGGTTCAACCTTGCACACTATTGACATTACCTGAATCCACTCATCCACATACCAAAGAGTCTTCAAACACCATGCCCATTCTTACAACCCCATCATGTAGTCTCCCCCTTGAGCCTATTCAAGAATCTCGCCCATTAATCCTAATTCAACCTCCATCATGTCTCCATGTTGTTGACCATACACAACATGTCGAACCTACTCAAGAGTCATCCCATTCCACTTCATCTAATGAATCCATACCATCTCATAATATTACCAGTTCCAACCCATTTAATGATCCAAGAGTATCCACCTCGTATCATGATCCTATTATACCACCTCCATGGCATGACCCTAGTCCATCATGAGAACATTTTTTTCCATTCATGACCCCATCTAATGATACCCCTCCCAATCAAGATCAAGATATCACACCCACTCCATCATATGATACCCTTCCATCTCATGATCCCTTTCTAAATCAAGATCAAATCCTAACTTCTATTCCATGCAATGATCCCCTTCCTCTAAGTCAAGATCAAAGCATCCCATCATCTCCATGTCATGAGACCCTTCCATATTATAACCAAGATCAAATGATACCATCCATCCCATCCCATGATCCTACCTTAAGTTAAGATCAAATCACCCCTTTATCTTCATGTCTTGATCACAATCCTCCACAAGAGTCTATCACCCCTAGTCAAGCTATCCATGAACCCCACACTTATAAAATGGATTCCTCTACCTTTATCCACTCTGGTTTACTTCCAACACCTATCCTTCCATCCATATCATATCCTCCATAACTTGGACTCACATCTTGTTTCATAAACAATACATATCCATCAAACCTTCCATCTATCCTTGGTCCTTATCATCCAAACCCTATTTCATCAACCCTTCCATCCATATTGGGTCCCTACATACCTCATATCCCTAGTCAAGATCAACAAAGGTACAAACCCTTGAACCTTTTCCAACATACCTACACCAACCTATCCATAATACCTTCATATTATTCCTCTTTATTCACCCATCCCATTTCTTTTGGAAGCAATTTGGGTGCCACATGTCAAAAGTTTCCATATCATAATCCACATACATTAAAGGATCAACATGTCTCCTCGAAGAGACATGCGAAAATAAAATAAAATCTGATCCAAATTCAAAACAAAAAAATTCAAAGGCCACAAAGGCCCACAAGTCAAAAATAAATTTTTCAAAGGCCACAAAGGCCCATAAAGAAAAAATAAAAATTTCAAAGGCCATAAAGGCCCATAAAGAAAAAATAAAAATCTCAAAGGCCACAAAAGCCCATGAATCAAAAGTAAAAGTCAAAAGCTATGTGGACTCCTAAAAGTATCGTAGAAGCAATAAAATCAAAATTGGCATCCAAACTTGCTTATCCAAAATCTCCATCCAATTCTAAATATCCTTTATCACCACCATCCATTTTGGGTCCTTATATCCCAAAATCCCCATCCACTCCTCCATCTAAATCTATACATTCAAAAGCCACTTCTCTTCCATCACTTCACTACACTTCAAGGTGTGTGTCGATGTTGATCTTGCCATCCTTTCCATCTATCCATCAAAAATCCTTCCAACCTCCTATCCATGAGCCAACATCCATCCCCCATTATCCTTATTTAATAAAAACCTTTGCATAAGCCCTTGGCTTCTTCCATCATGCCATTATTCTATCAAAAATTTATGAGTCCAATTCCCATTGCCATAGATTATTACAACACCATCTTTGAGGGATATTAGCCATGAAACTTGATGCTTGAGTCCCTCCTCTATATCCCTATCCACATCCTATCTTCCATATTCCTCTTGCACTTTACACTTTGGGGCAAGTTTCGTCCACCCTATCATTCATATCCATTATCTTTTGTACGTTCATCCTTTACCTTTCCACCTTTGATCTTGAAAAAGTTAAGGATCTTCTTGAACATCATACATATTATCCTATACACTTTATCCATATCATCTGTGACATATCCTTCACCTTATCCATATTCCACCATCCTCTTTAAATGCATCCTTTCTTCCTTTCCTTGGTCTTGATGAGGAATAGGGGAAAAATACTTAGACTTTTGTGTCCACATCTTATCTATTTGATCTTGATCATCCCATTCATTAGCCTTATCCTTGCATTCTTCCGTTAAAATATCCTGAAAAAATCCCTAAAAATCAAAGAAGTCTTAAAAAATTACAAAAAAATCAAAACATTTCAAAAATACAAAAAAATCAAAACATTTCAAAAAAAAGAAAAAAAGAAGTCAAAATATTCCAAAAAATAAAAAAATGGCAAAAATAGTAAACAGAAATAAATTCATCCAATAGTGAAAACCTGGCAAATAGGCGCTTTGGATAGGTACCATGGTGAAAACCTGGCAAACATGTGCCAGGCTTAGTCAATCATTGCTTCGCCATCTACTATTACTCAAATCAACCTTTATCCACTTCCCATAATCACAAAGGCCTAACACATTCATGACCCTTGTCCTAAGTCCTGTTGATTCCGACAATGGTTAACATTTGGTTGACATCATCCCTTGCATATTCTTGCCTTTTCCTTGCGTCTACCTATTTCCATATCATTGGACTCGAATAATCCCCGCTCTATCTGGGGGAAAGACCTTTATTGTGCAACTGCAGTGGGTATCGCACATGATCCTACATCCTTAAAAAGTCCTGAAAAAATCCTAAAAATCTGAAAAAGTCCTGAAAAAAGTCTTAAAAATTTGAAATGTCTTGAGAAAAATCCAAAAAATAAATAAAGTCAAGGTCAATCTCTATCTGGTTAGTCCACTCTGTCCAGTCAGTCAATCTTTGATCCATGTCCGAACTACGTTGTCTTTGCACATTTGCTACATAGGCAAGATTCGCCTTTGAATCCTTGAGACATTAGGTCAGTCATTCTAGGTTTGTTGCAATAAAATAATGATTCAAACTTCTATCCTCTAGACAAGGTCTTTGGTTGTGTTGAACTAAGAGGTCTCTGAGTGCACGACATAGGCAAGGCCATCAATCGATGAGCTCCCAAGGTCGCACTAGGTCAGTCCATTAGGGTTTGTGGCACAACATTTTCACACACGTCAAACTATCTTCAAATCAAGCAAATCTTATGTCAATATCGAGCTATCAGTCTATCGGAAATCTGTTTCATCAACACTTTTAGTCAATTCAGCATGTCAGCAATGACATGTAGTCAAAATCCTATCGAGACAGTTTACCATGGAAAATTTTTGGGTTCTTCTTCAGATGCATCCTTCTGCAAAGCAACTCTCATCATTTCTCTATGTGGATATGTCCTTCCTAAGCATTGTCATCATCATCTAGGATTTTGATGGATTCTCCTAACTCTAAGGATAGATCTCCTAGATATCAACGTCACTCAGGATTTGTCCTTCTTGAATTTGATATTGCTCGACATTTGACAAAAATTGAAATTAAAACACTTGGAAATTTTTTTTGTCTTTTGATGATTATCATGATATTAGTTCCTTATGTCTTAGGAACCAAGACATCTCATGATGATTATCCTTGTCTTTTTAAAATCACTCTGCTATTAGTTTCTCTGGGATGTCCTGACTTCAGGATTTAGAGAAACAACGATGTAGTAGGATGATTTTTACTGTCTATTTTTTACTATCATGTGGCTAGTTTCTCAAGGATGTCCTAACATCAGGATTTAGAGAAGCAACGACATCTCATGATTGGTTTGGTTTCTCTGGTGGTTGGTCATGAAAAAGTGAGTAGGGGAATTTGTGTTCCTTCCATGAGTCATGATCATCCTAGTCTACGACTATTGATCTACGTGATGGTTTGACCTTGCACACTATTGATCTATGTCATATCATAGTGTTTGTCGGCCATCATGACATTTTCACCCAATGATGAATAAAGAGCAATAACTAGGATAGCACTATAGAAAATCTTTGAAGGATTTTTGTTTCCACACTAACAACAATCTTCGCCTTCTCTTCTCTCAGTCCCTAATGATATCCTGTGACATACAAAAAAACAAAGTTGCATACATGACTACATGATAATTTCATAATCACGTTTCACATATGCATAAATCAAATGACATAATTCACATTTCATAACTCTATCATTTACATTCATCCATCTCACATCATAAAACCATCATTTGCACCAACATATAAGCATCATAAATAATCATTTGCATGAGCATATAATAATCACATCATCATCACATTACACAATGCATACATACGTAACCAAATCCATAATTGCATTCATGAACATAAGCATAATATCCATACACCTCATAGCATCATAAAAGCATCACATAAACATATGATAAAGCATTAGAATACCATAACACATAACATCATATAGGCCACATCAAAACTGCATTGCATATATATAATCTCAAAAAAATGTCATGTCACAGGATAGAGTCATATGATATCCCCAAAAAATGGAGCTCGCAGGCTCGAATATCAAAATATACAAGTGTCTAAAAATTAGTCCTATGAGGGCCCTCCTCTGTCCCGTGGAGGTGAACTGCGAGGTAGCTATGGCTGACCAACCACGTGAAATCTGACCTAAATAGGAGTGGTGTCCTAAGTCTCACTCTGAGATCTCGTAGGATCAGTAACATGAGGCTGGCTCGACTCTTCCTAGTGTCTTCATGACACTGACCTATGGCTACGGCCTGATGAGTGCCTGTGAGAGTTGTGTGACCTGTGACCTGATGACTAACCTGATGTAGTGGACCCCCCAACACTTGTATGACTACTGTTGTGTGACCTGTTGCTGCTATGTGTCCGGGTGCCACTGTCTATCCTGCTGTAGGATCGAGACAACCCTGGGTCCTGTCTCTCTGGGGGAATTGCCTACTCATATAGCAACCTGTACCACCCCCTACTCTCTACCATCCTGGCTAGCTCCTTGGCCATATCCCCTATTGGCCCTAAGAAAAAATCGATGAAATCTATCACCCATCGATCTAACTCCTGTTGTCGGAGGACGACCTGATCCCTCTCCACCCTGGTAACCTCTAACTCTGCTACCAAGGCCTTGTTTTGAGACAAGTCCACATCGAGTTTGCTCTGAAGATCAGCGATCCTCTGATCAATGGTAACATCAATAGGAAAAATTAGTGATCTATCACCCTCCTCATCCTCGAAAATCATCCACTCCCGCAGTCTCTGGTCTACCTCATCATCCTCCTCCTCCTCTTCCTCTTCCTCATCTCTCTCCTCATCCCTCTCCTCCTCTACTCGGATCTCATCCACATCTATATCAAGAGGTTGTCCTCTGATGAATGGATCCTCCTCTGCAGGAATCTCCACCTCCTCCTCACCCTCTCTGAGCTCCTCCCTTGCCTCCTTCTTGGCTGGCATCTCTCTCTCCTCGCCCTCCTCTCAAATGGGTGACAATGGTGGACCACCCACCCTCTTCCTAACTCTCCTGGGCTGCCTCCGCCCTCCACTGTCCCTCCTCCTCCTCACACCTCTCCCACCTCCTCCATCCCGTCCTCCCCCACCACCTACATCATCTCCCCCACCATGGCCTCCATCTCCCCTTCCTCCATCTCTCCCACTGACCCCTTTGCCATCTTTGGCTCCATCCTTGCCACCTCGGCCTCTCCTCGGTACTCGTGGGATAATTGACCTCCGATCTATAGCCGATAGACCATTTGGATCTGTCAATGGGATAGGCCTGCGAATCTACCACCAGGCATCGAAATCAGCAGATGTACCTGCATCTTTTGGACCTCCCCTCCATATCCATGGAACTGCAACTAGGCCATCTACCTGTTGCTCGACCACTATCACTAATATGGGCGGCCCCCATATAGTCTCTTTGGAAGATCGTGCATACTTTGTTGTGCCTATTAGCACATCCTGTTGCTCTCTGAACTATCGTAGTACCCATTGGGGCAGGTACATCTCTATGATATGCTGACTCTGCACTGTATGGTCGATCAGGTATCTAAACTATCTACACAATGATAAGTGGCCATCCTCATCTAGCCACTAACTGCAATCTCTATAAGGCCTCTAGATAAAACTAATCATGGTGTCAATCCTGTGATGCCAATATCCAGTATCTCCAACATGATTCTGACTGACTGAACGCACATACAGGTAGGCATACGACATCCCATTGCCCAGCTGCTACATCTGTACTAGTGGCCAAAAGATAGGAATACACTCCCATGCCTAGATCATGAGAAGGGTAGTCTCGCAACTGATGCTATGGCCCTGGTGATAAACAACCTCATGCAATTGGTGATATAGCATGGCCAACAAACTAGGCCCCCAAGAAAAAATAGTCCTCCATCCTTGCATACGAACCAAAACATCCCCCCATCCAATGGGAAATCCATGACCATGGTGACCTAGAATCAGTAATCCAATAATTAGTGTCATCAACATAGCATCCCACCTGGGAAACCAGTCAGCTACAACATCCCAACCTATCCTGTAGCCATCCATACCCAACTGGGCACCACCAACATCCTCATACATATCTAATAGGGCCTGTCGCCCTCGATGCGGGTCATATACAACCTTCTCTCCGTGGATCGGTATGCGAAGAATGCAATACACATCCTCTAAGGTGACCATCACCTCTCCTGTTGGCAGATGAAAGGAGCAGGTCTCTGAGTGCCACCTCTCACAAAGATTTGTCAGCAAACCCCTATTTTCTTGAATAATGGGCATGTAGGCGATGTAGTACAAACCCAACGATATCAGGCACTGTCTCTCCCTGTTGCTCAAATGGTCTCTAAAGGCATATGTCGCCGGCCCGAACTCTCGGTATAGATAGGAACTAGTCGACTTTGCATAGGAAATGACAAGACTTAGCACACATGGGTCAGCATTAGTAAAGTCAAAATGCATCTAAAACTAAAGTCAACACAAGTCAATTTTGGTCAACTACAATTGCGTTGTGTTGACTACAAATGCACTGCAACTTGTCAATTGCGGCTCTACACATGGCATTTGCATCGCAATATTTCAAATGTGTCGCTTTATCTATCGATTGCGCAACCTAACAATGATTGTGTCATTCCACATGGCAGTTGCATCGTGGTTTTTCAATCACGGCGTTTGACCTGACAATTGTGTCAGAATAGTGCATATGCGTCACAAATTTCCTCACTTGCATTGCAATCTGGCGATTGTGTTGTTTCCCCTCGTGTATGTGCGAGTGAACAAAATAGACTAGTTACCCATTACACTTGCGTCACGACGCAAACAAATGCGGTGAATGCAAAGGCAATTGCGGCTTACGCGACAACATTTGCATCACAACACATTTGTTCAACCCCCCTTAAACCCTCATAAATGCGTTAAATTTAAAAAGTGACAAGTTGGATAGGGTACTTACCGGTGCCTCTGTGCCCTCGGATGATTGGAAAGTTCACATGCGGTATCCATGGTGGGTAGTCACTGGAATTACCATCGTCTCTCTGAGCTTTGATATCTGAAATTTCTATATAGAAAATGACCAAATCACACTTGGTTTTTCCTTTTCAACCTATTTATAGGCTGACAATTAGGGTTTTGACTTGGTAGGTTTGTATTGGAGGCTCATTTGACTGCCTTTGACTGACATTTTTGCTGACTTAACATCCTCCGTTCTCGAAATCGCTCACACTGTTATTTGTCTGGTCATTAATTTGAATAGTCGGGATATTTTCCAATTTTTTTTGACCTCGAGTTGAAATTCAAAAATTTTCCCGAGGTGGCATAGGCACTCCATACTTTCGTTGGGGCATATTCTGGACTTGTTTTCTTTGTCATAATGCGATAAACTGCATTATGACAAAGAGGGGCAAATGTAGACACATGAAAATGACCAAGGCCTGCAAGCAACATTTTTCCACCTTTCGTCCTAACATGATTATGACATTGTAATTATGTTTCTAACCCACATTCAACTATTAATTAAATAATTTATAATTATTTTATTAATTCATGATCTTTCATTCTTCTTGATTGTTAAATAAATAAATAATATTTATTTATTTAATGTGTCACTAATTATCAAAGTCTTCTTACAATTAAATAAAGTCTCATTTATTTAATTAATCCTTATCATTAATGTCCTCGTGATTATTAAATAAATATATTTTAATATATTTATTTAATATGTCACTAATTCCTAAATCCTATCGTAATTAAATAGATTCATTAATTTATTTAATTAATTAATTGTCTCTTCTGAATTAAATAATTATTATTAATTATTTAATTGCCTTATGTGACATTTCCCTCTTTTTAAATAAAAATAATTTATTTAAAAATGACTTCACATTTGTTAACCGATTCTTCTTTTAGTAAGTAATTTCAAAAATCAATTACTCATTATCTCACAAATCCATATTTTTAATTAATTTAATTCAAAATGGAAATATTCTTCTACAAATCAAGTAATTGCTAAAATTACTGATTTTCTAAAATCTCATCTCCTTATCTCTTGATTTTTACTAATTTCATCTCAAGGTCATGTTTATTCTCCACCTTTGATTTAATTTCTTAAATTAAATCTTGTCCACACATTTGGGGATTATTTCCCTAACCCTAATTGAGAGTTTTCACTTTGAATCTTAACCTTCGATCCTAGGGCATTTCTTAATCTCTCATCTCATCTGTCCACTCAAGATTGCATTTTCTATAAAATGACAATCTTGATCTCATTTTTGGCGTCTATTATTATTTTGGTAATCTCATTATTGTCATCTCTTATTATTATATCATCTTTAGGCTTATTAATAACTTGCATTCTAGAATCAAATTTCTATTTTGCTTAGAGTTTTTAAACAAATCCTTCAAAGCTTTGTTTAGGGCTAGATATTTAGAGTTTGCTCACATACACAATCTGAGGGCATTGATTATCATAGCAAAGCCAAGGAGGTGTAATGAAAATCAGCCATGGAGTATAGAAATTGGTGAGACCTTTCTAGTTTCTTTCATTTTCTTATTATTTCTCCTTTGCATTCAATTGCTTTATGATTCTATTAATATGCATGTGTTACTAACCTAGTTTTGACCTTGTAGAAATATACATCATTACAACCATAAGGAGTATTCATATTTTCAGGTCCTAGTGCAGTTGCAGGCACATTCAACAACATATGACAGTGAGCATGCCTATGAATATGTTATTAAGTCTTTGTATGCTGAGGGTGATAAATATTTTTCATATGATAATGAGAATGATGAAATGCAGAATGGTAAAATGAATATGAATCAAGTTGAATGTAATGATTTTTTGGAGGTTTTTGATGACAGTGTATGTCATAGGGTAGATAGAATGGATAGTTTCAAAAGAAACTTGATGAGCTCTAATAAGAAAAAACTCTATGACAAAGGAAAGTGCAGGTTTTTCTTTTGGGGTGGCCTGGGGTCATTCCTTGTGGTTGATTTTTAAAACCATAGTAGGTACAGAGGGTTAAGGATTTCCAGTGCATGGAAAATTCTTAGCAATGCCTCTTTAAATACTCTTTTCCATGCATAGTAGTTTAAGAAGGGTCTGAGTTTGCCAGTACATGGACATTCTCAGGAGTTCCCTTTCTGAAAGCATTATTTTTCTTTCCATGTATAGTAGCTTAGGATCATTTTCCATTCTCCATTTGCTCCATCTTTCATATCATTCATCCGCTCATTCCCTCCATCTGCTATAGCTTTCAATTTTCATATCTTTTGCTCGGTCTGCTCTACCAAAAATACTTTGGATTCTTGCAGTGATTTGCAAAATCACTCATCCCCAACAGGAACCACTTTTAGAACCCAAAATTTCCATCATGAAATTAAATGATTTTCCCATTTTGATCCCAATATTTTCACTATCCTTCTTATAAAAATCATTTACTACCCTTTGCAATGCTCCAAATATCCTTTTCCTTGTTACATTGCCTTAAATTTTGGCTTATTTTCCCTCATATTTTTCCCCATTTTATTCCGTGATATTTGCCTATTTTTTCATAAAAAGATCTTCATTTTATTCCCCATCCACTTTATCATACACTTCAAACCTTACCGCTCCCTTAGAAATCATTTTTATATGTCATTTACCACCTTACCGTGGCCTCCCACAATGGGCTTGTGGTATGGCAGTGGCTGCTAAGGTGCAGATGGGAAATGTTTATCGTGCCACCACGCGTTGTCAATTTAGTGACCGCGGTGTTGTGGTAGGTGGTGAAATAATTAGTGAGCGGCAAGGATGGTAGTTGGTGTTGATACCGCGGTATCGCTAGTCATTATCAAGGATACCATGATGACCGTGGTAGAAGTTAGCAACCGATGAGGAATTAATGAGAAGGTATTACCGTGTTACCATTGGTGGTCAGGCCAATGATTATGGTAGTGTGGGAACAGTTAACAGTCAATGGACGGAGCTTACCGCTTGCGGTCATCTCATAGACCGCGATAGCGTAGTGAACAATTAGTAGACGATGGTGAGGCAATAGAGAAGCCGACTACCGTGATACCACAGACGGTCACCATGAATACTACGGTAGCACGGTAACGGTGGAGGTAGTGGCCAAGATAGACTATGGTGATCGTGGTAGATGGAAGATAAAAATGAAGATAATAGTTAGAGCTACACCATGGAACCGCAGGGTACAAGCATGAAGGTTGCGGTAGCGCGATGACAGGAAAGCAATAAGGAGCTAGTAGTGAAGGACGATCACCATGCAATTGCTGATAGTCAGAATACAGACCGCGGTGATCACGGTGAATGGAGTGGAGCATGGAATAGTTGGTCACCATGCAACCACAGGAAATCAGTGGAGAGACCGTTGTGATGCGGTATGCAGTGAGCCTGGCAGTAAATGTTAGTACTGCAATACCGTCAGAGGTAAAGGTTAAGCACACAGTTGCATAGTAATGAGTGAGTAGTCAAATTCAAAGCACCGCTATACCATGGAGGAAAAGTTAAAGTCCGTGGTGGGGTGGTGAAATAAAGAAAGTCATGGGAAAATAAAATTTAAGGAGTAGATACAAAGTATTTAGTGAAGCATAAAGGCGGGAAAAGTATTAAAGTTAAAATTAAACGCAAAACTATAGTTGAAAATAT
This sequence comes from Sequoiadendron giganteum, assembly GCA_007115665.2. Classification (NCBI taxonomy): domain Eukaryota; kingdom Viridiplantae; phylum Streptophyta; class Pinopsida; order Cupressales; family Cupressaceae; genus Sequoiadendron; species Sequoiadendron giganteum. Next base: position 397,002,780 of record CM021110.1, on the reverse strand, counting down.
TGATTTGTCGATAAGGCAATGCAATTAATATTTTGTTACCGTCAGAGAATGCAAATGGTTTTAACTAGTTAATTCAAGGGTCATGACCCTTGAGATATGTATTGTATAAATATTTTCAAAAAACCAGTCACAAGGGTTCGGTCGGAGAACGGTAAGAGATTTTTCTCAGAGAGGAAACTAGGAATAAAATAATGTAAAAAACCTTTTGGAAAGAGTGCAATGGAGATGATTTCTTGACCGAATTCCTTTCTGATTTTCGTTGTTGTTATGTTATAACTGTTAATTTTTGTTTAGTTCTCTCCAATTCAGAGTCTCTTGATCATTTGAGTTTAAATATCAAGTATATTTTAATTCTAAAAGGTTCATTTCTTCACTTTGTGTGATTTCATTTACTGGTGTTTGCAAGTCAGAGTGAAATTCCTTTAAGTGAATCATAGTGTTTGTGAGGTTTCTTTTGGATTGTTGAGGGAGAGCTAAGTAAGAAAATATTTCAACACTATTTATGCTAGTCATAAACTGATGAAGAAACATACCAGTCATTAGAACTTCATCCCTTAGAGTGTCTAACAACTTGAATTGTGTTAGAGAGGAATGTGTATATGTAACTGGTAAAAAAAATTGACTCCATTTCCCAATAGAAAGAAGGCACTGATCTGCCATATCCCAGGGTGTAGAATTTATTATAAAAAAAATATTCAAAACTTTTCATTTGTGTAATTGGTGTAGTTGTATTCATTTTTTCTATCCATTCCCAATTTCCATTGTGGGTAGACTATTTGGCAGAAAGCTATTTTAAATCTACATGTTTCACATAGGTTCACCCACCTTGGTCTAGAAGAACCTAAATAGAAGAAGGTTAAACTGCATCAATTGGCCTTGTACATTGACCAAAAGCATTGTGAGAGCTTGGCAACCTCCTGTGGTTCAAACCTGCATTTTGGAGACCCAATAGAGGGATCAATAGGGTATAGCAATAGAAGGGATTAGGGTTTAAGGGTTGAGGGTTGAGAGTTGAGGATTGAGAGATTAATAGGGTATAGGGGTAGGGGGATTAGGGTTGAAGGGTTGAGGGTTGAGCATTGAGGGATTAAGAGGGTATAGGGTTTCAACGATTAGGGTTTAAGGATTGAGGGTTGAGGGTTCAAGGATTAAGAGGGCATATGGGTAGAGGGATTAGGGTTGAAGTGTTGAGGATTGAGCATTGAGGGTTGAGGGATCAACAGGGTATAGGGGTAGAGTGATTAGGGTTGAAGGGTTGAGGGATTAAGAGGGTATAGGGGTTCAGGGATTAGGTTATAAGGGTTGAGGGTTGAGGTATTAAGAGGGTATAAGGGTTGAGGATTAGGGTTTAAGGGTTGAGGGTTGAGGGTTGAGGGTTGAGGGTTGAGGGTTGAGGGTTGAGGGATTAAGAGGGTATAGGGGTTGAGGGATTAGGGTTTAAGGGTTGGGGTTGAGGGTTTGGGGATTAAGAGGGAATAGGGGTTGAGGTATTAGAGTTTAAGGGTTGAGGGTTTAGGGTTGAGGAATTAAGAGGGTATAGTGGTAGAGGGATTATGGTTGAAGGGTTGAGGGTTGAGCATTGAGGGATTAAGAGGGTATAGGGGTTCAAGGATTAGGGTTTAAGGGTTGAGGGTTGACGGATTAAGAGGGTTTAAGGGTTGAGGGTTGAGGGTTGAGGTTTCAAGGATTAATAGGGTATAGGGGTAGAGGGATTAGAGTTGAAGGGTTGAGGGATCAATAGGGTATAGGGGTAGAGGGATTAGGGTTGAAGGGTTGAGGGTTGAGTGTTGAGGGATGAATAGGGTATAAGGGTGGAGTGATTAGGGTTGAAGGGTTGAGGGTTGAGCGTCGAGGGTCAAGGGTTGAGGGATTAAGAGGTTATAGGGGTTTAGGGATTAGGGTTGAAGGGTTGAGGGTTGAGGGTTGAGGGATTAAGAGGGTATAGGGGTTGAGGGATTAGTGTTTAAGGGTTGAAGGCTTAGTGTTGAGGGTTGAGGGATCAATAGGGTATAGGGGTAGAAGGGATTAGGGTTGAAGGGTTGAGGGTTGAGTGTTGAGGGTTGAGGGATAAATAGGGCATAGGGGTAGAAATATATCTTTCTCCCACTCTCCCCCTCTCTCCCTCCCACTCTCTCTTTCTCCCACTCTCCCCTTCTCCCACTCTCCCACTCTCTCCCACTCTATATTTCTCCCACTCTCCCCCTCGCTCCCTCCCTCTCTATCTCCCACTCTCCCCTTATCCAACTCTCTCCCACTCTCTATTTCTCCCACTCTCTCCCTCCCTATCTTTCTCCCACTCTCCTCCTCTATCCCTCCCTCTCTATCTCCCACTCTCTCTTTCTCCCACTCTCCCACTCTCTCCCACTCTCTCTTTCTACCACTCTCCCCCTCTCTCTCTCCCTCTCTATCTCCCAATCCCCCCTTCTCACACTCTCTCCCACTCTCTTTCTCCCACTCTCCCTCCCTCTCTTTCTCCTCTCCCATTCTCTCCCCTCCTCTCTCTATCCTCCCTCTCCTCTCTCTTTCTCCCTCTTCTCCCACTCTCTCTCTCTCTCTCCCCTCTATCCTCTCTCTCCTCTCTTTCTCCCACTCTCCCTCTCTCTCCCCTCTCCCTTCTCCCTCTCTCCTCCCTCTCTTTCTCCTCTCTCCATCTCTCCTCCCTGGCCTCCTCTCTCCTCTCTTTCTGCAATCTCCTTCTCCTCCTCTCCCTCTCTTTCTCCCTTTCAGCCTCCTCTCCCTCTCTCTCCTCCTCTCCCCTCTCCTCCTCCACTCTCTCTTTATCCACTCCTCCCTTATCCTCTATCTTTCTCCTCTCCTTTCTCCTCCTCTCTGTCTCCTCCTATTCTCTCCTCCTCTCCTCTCTTTCTCCTCTCCTTCTCATCTCCCATTCTCTCCTCCCTCTCTTTCTCCACTCTCCTCCTCTCTCCCTCCCTCCTATCTCCCTCTCTCTCCTCTCTCTTTCTCCCCTGTCCCCTTCTCCCTCTCTCTTTCTACCCTCTCCCCTCTCTGGCTCCTCTCTATCTCCCAATATCCTCTCTCCCTCCCTCTCTCCCTCTTTCTCTCCCACTCACTCTCCCTCCCTCTCTCCCTTTTTCTCTCCCACTCTCTCTTTCTCCCACTCTCCCCTCTCTCCTTCCCTATTTATCTCCATCTCTCCCACTATCTCTTTCTAACCCTCTTCCTCTCCCTCCCTCCCTCCTCTCCCTCCCTTCCTCCCTCCCTCTCCCTCTACCTCTCTCTCTCACACACACACACTCACCTCTATCTCCTCTACTATAAGGGTGTAGGGGACAGATGTAGAATTAGGATAGAGGGTATAGACAAAGAGGGAGAAACTAAATATATTAAGAAAACCATATTTCACATAATACACTCATGTTATAATGTGAGTGCATGTTTTAATCCACTAAAAATGGTAAAAAAATTTATATGCCCATGATTTCAAGGACCGCAATCTGCATATTCCCTTGGTTCTGCACATGCTCTGACAATTTTTCATTTTTTGATGATGTTGTGAAGTGTGCAAGTATGTTTTTCACATTCCATCACCTTTGCATGAAATAGAAGAGTTTCCATGTTGAAAGAAATATAATATTAATTGAAGTTTGAATTCCATTGAAAACTGATATACAATTGAAGTTTGGAGGGGAACAAGCTTTTGAACAAGTCAATTTTTTGTGGAGTTTGAAGAAAGAAGAAGCTAAGGCTACATAATTGGGTTGAACTCCTCTAGTTGAAAGTCTGGATTTTTAGGTATGTGAAGTCTTTACACATTTTCTTTCATTGTATTATGGCTTTCTTTCATTTTTGTTTGTTATTATAACCTTATGTTACCATTGTAACATAACATAAAGCTGATTAGAAACTCATAACCATTCAATTCATTCATGACACACTAATTAAAGAACTCAACATTGCAACTTACATGGAAAAATAACAACAAATCATGTGGAAGGTAACTCCCAACCTTTATCCAAACATCCAAGTCACTATAATCAACATGTTATTGATTGAAATAAACCAAATACACATTCCAAATATCTCATCAAAATTCATCCTTTAAGACAACTCCAAGCCTCTCCCATTCCTTTGAAGGGTCCAAACATCTTCCAATACCTCTGCACAAACTGATGCAGTACAAAGGAAGAAATAAACACCTTTCTTGGCACCTTATTCAACTATATTCCCTTCACAACACATTTGATTCATATACTCAAATTAGCATTAAGAGTTCCCAATTCCTTAAGGACCTTCAAAAAACCTTGAAAATCTTGAAAATAACTTATTACAATCAACTAGATTCCTTAAAACATCAACCAATGATTATACCATTCACAACTTTTCTTAAATCTTCCATAATGGAACCATTGTTTACAAATACAAACTATAATTCTTAAGGCACAACCAAACCATTATTTGCTTAAGAAATCTTTGTTTGAGTTAGTATGTAACAAAAATGAAACCTTTCAGAAGTCTACCCTTACAAACAAACTTAGTTACTTTGTTCATTGTCCACATTACTAGTAGCCAAGCATCTGCAAACTATCACATGTATCTCCCAACCCATCCACACACTTCAGATTGTGATACTCATTTTTGATGCAGAGTTAGAGGACCCAAAACCATTCAAGATGTCAACTTTCCTTCAAGAGGAATATAACAAGATTTAACAAGGGCTAATGGAATAATCCCAACACTCCTCCAAGTTGGACAACAAATAGAAACACTATTTCCCACTTTTCACCCTTGGAATGTAGTAGTAGTACAAAACCAATTTTGGGCCCTTAACTCCAAAACTTTCCAAAAACACCAGGAAAATAAAAGATTGATTCTAATACACATTTGAGAGTTGCAAGACATATCTTAACCCATCACATGACTCCTTTGGGAAAACTTTAAGAAAACTGACCTTTTCACTATTTTAGGCCTCCAAGTATGCCAATTTTACAAAGGAAATACCCTTATATCCTCACACCAGACTTCCAAACACCAAAAAAATATTTAATTAGGTCTCAAAACAAGATATTTTCTAGGTCTTAGGACCTTACTTGCTCAACTAGGCTTCCAATACAAAAACCTCCATTTTTCAATGCAAAGAGGGAGGGTTTATAGAAAATCCTATACCTAGGCCTTCCTAGACCATTCCATAGAATCAAAAATCTTCAAAATACCCCGCAAAAGGTCAAAAGTTCATTACATAGACCACTCCTTCAACACTTTTTCAAAATCACTCCTTGGTTCCTCAAATTCTCATGGAAAAGTGCTTGTTTTAGCTTAAGAACCCCATCCTATTGTCATTAGTTTCATTCCAACACATGTTAAACAATAAAAGACCCTAATCTAACAATGTACATGCCATCCCACTGAGGAACAAGTCATAACAGTAGGTGGGATGGTCATTTCATAATTAAATCCTACTCAAACCCTTGATTGGCTTGAAATGAGCAGTTTCAGAAAATTGCCAATTGCTCCCTTCAAACGTACTATTAAGCCCTTAGAACTGATGCATTAGAGATTTAAGACATGTGCCTACAATATTATATTAGTTTTGTATCAAGGGGAGGCTGTACAGATCCGTACAAGTGCAGGAATGTGAAAAAAAACCAGTGAATTTCTGGAAAACAACATTTTTTTATCATAAAAATGGATTTCAAAATGAAGAATACTCCTCCCTTCGAGCCAATGGAGGTTGTTTAAACCTTTTTCAATTACAACCTACTCCCTCCAACACCTATAACTAACAAACAACCACCTTTGAAAGCATATAAAAACTTTTTCTATGTTTCTATAGTTTGTACACATTTGTCTATGTTAGGTTAGCTTTTGTTCACAATGATTGTAAGTATTATTTAAATGAAGCCTTGAAAGACATATATTTTTCAATTAACTTGAATGGATACATTTTTTAGGAACTAATATTTGTCTCATTACCATGGTACAGATAAAATTATCCGCCATGCCAAAGAAAAAGACAAAGAGGAAACTAACAAATGAAGAGAACGAAACCTTCAAAGAAAATGAGAGAGTTCAAGTGGCGGCATATCATGAAAAGAAGAAATTGGAAACGATTGATGAAAACAAGATGAATGTAGAGGAACCTCAACCATCAAAAATTGAATGGGAATTGGCAGCACAGTAGGAATGAATGTGAAAGCATCGTCGTAAGATAGATTTAGATACTGTAGTTGGAGACACACCCTCAACAACAAGTGAATATGAAGGGGCACCATTAATACCAAGCGAATATGGAGGGACACCATCTAGCACAAGTGAATATGGATACACACCATCTACTGCAAGTGAATATGGAGGGACACCATGTACCGCAAGTGAATATTGTTGGACACTAACCAACACATCTGAAGTTGAGAGTACAACATCAATCAAAATTGACGAAGAAGGTATCCCATCATCCCCATGTGAACCTCAAGGTATGTCTTCTTCTCCACCCTCGATCGAAGGTACACAATCTAGCCCACCTCAATTAAATATTGATGAAATTTCTAATGTTGAGATGTATGTACCTAGGAGAACACCACCTAGAATTTTGCGTAGAAAGCCAAAGTATTTGATTAATATTGATGATGAGATTTTGCAGCACATGGAAGGTAAGATTTCAACACGCACTTGTAAAAGATATGTTGATAAGATTTGGGAATGATTCTTTGAAAGGCTAAATGAGACTGCAAGATGTCAACTATTTGTTGAAATGATGCGGGGTGTAAAGTATAGGAACATCATGAAGACTCTTGGGTTGAGAACATCGAATGCATCTAGTGAAGACACTATTGTGAAGAATCTAATGGATTCTTATGAGAGTTTGGGTAAGACCTCACACTCAAATGATAGTAATGTCATCCGACATGTCATTACATTGACTTTGGGAAGCTGTCAAACAAAGAGAGCTCATCTAATTAAAAAGACTAGTGAACGAACGAGAATTAGTAGATTTTTTTTATCAAGAGCCATTCAAAGGTGGAAAACAATTGAGGGTAATGATTCAAATGAATTATGGGAATTTTCGGGGAGACTATCATGAAAAGATAAAGAAGTTGTCAAAGCCTTGAGAAAACTAATTGAAGAGTATTGGAAGAATAACACAAGGCCATCTCTAAATCAAAGGGATGTGGTAAGAAGGATAATCGGTAGTCGAAATCATGAGCCACATCCAAAGCATTTTTTGGATATGACTCAAACACAATTTTTTCAAAAATTTGAAAATTATTATCCTCAAATTAGTATTTCTCAAAGATTTTTTGAAATGCTTAAACGTTTTTATGTCAAGATAAATCACACACACTACTTGTTGTTGTAGAATACATATTGAATTTTCTAACCATTATGATGTTTATCGTTCTATATGTTTAGATTTGCATACTAACAATGTTTTGTAGGATTGTGGCATACAAGCCCCACCAAAATATTCAAGAGAGTTCTTATCAAAAAAGTTATGTGAAATAGAGGATGGCCAGATATTCTATAGGATAGAATGCTTGGATGGTTCATGCAAGTGCTACGGTAGCTTCCAGCATATGCCAGTATGTCAACATATGGAAAGAACAAATCAGGTGGGACAAAAACTAGTAGAGTTCGGAAAGTATAAAATAGTGGCATATGCTACAAAAGATGGGTCTCAAGCAAAAAGGTGTGATTTGGTTATTGAGAATATTCTAGTGTACTAATTTATGACGACACACAATTCAAGCTATGCAAGGACACCTTTCCATTTGGAAGCATAGTATCTATGGTTGAATTTGTAGAGAAATACACTCTACAACCACAACATGAGGTGCAGTCATAGTATTACAACTCTACACAAGTTTTGATATTTGTGCACATAGCATTCATTCATGCATTTGATAGTACAGATGAGAAAAGGAAGGTATTGAGGTAGTTCCACTTTTACATTAGTGATGATCACATGCATTCTCCAAAGTTTGTGCAAGGTTGCTTCTAGATGTTCTATAGTGGTTTGACTAAGAGAAGCATAAAATACGATTGACATATAATATGATCTAATAATTGTGCAGCACAGTTCAAGAACTCGTGCATGTTCTACTGGTTGTGCAGGATGCATGCCATTACAAGTGTTCAACATATGTGGAACTTTTGTGAGGCTGGAGATGGAAAGGGGGAGCATGATGGTGTAGGAGCATGCATGAAAAGAGCATTAGCACGATAAGAGTTAAAGTATAAAGATAGTGCAAAGTTCACAGATGCAAAATCAATCATCGAGTGGTGTAATGCTTTGATGGGTCCAAAGTGCAAAATGGCTAAAAACTTCAGCATGCTATTACTTGGATATTGTGATACTTAGAAACTTCTCATCTAATCCTACAAGATCGCGTTGGGTCCCTTTAGAAAAACCTCTTTCGGTTTTCGCTATCTCGGAGTGGTTTTCTTGTGGCAACGAATTTTCACTTGATGGAAAAAGTATCAAATTCAAGTTGTGCAAAGTTGCAAAGTGGTGCAACTTTCGCTCTAGAACTCGTGACCAAACTAATGGCTCCAACGTGTCCGAATAGGTATTTTTATGCTAGGCATGGTCTTGTTTCACACTGAAACACGCGGAATCACTCCGAGCTATGTTCCACCGGATCGATCCCTTAAGGGTCCAAAGTGCAAAATGGCTGCAAACTTCAAAATGTTATTACTTGGATACCGTGATGCTTAGAAACTTCTCATCTAATCCTATAGGATTGCGTTGGGCCCATCTACAAAAAATTCTCTCTATTTTGGCTATCTAGGAGTGGTTTTCCCGTGGTGGCAAATTTTCACTTGATGGAAAAAGCATCAAATGCAAGCAGTGCAAAGTTGCAAAGTGGTGCAACTTTCATTCTGCAACTTGTGTGACCAAGCAGACTATTCCAACATGTCTAAATAGGTATGGTTATGCTAGGCATGGTCCTCTTTCACACCAAAACATGTGGAATCACTTTGAGCTATGTTCCACTAGTTGATCCCTTAGGTTGGAGGAGTCTAAAGTTGCAAATTTGTAAGTTGCTTAAAGCAACAAATTTGAAATGCAACGATTACATGTTTTGAAAGTTCGTTTTAGTTAGTTGAGGGCATGTATCAGTTAGAGAAGGGTGTAAAACACTATGTAAAGCCTTGAGAGGATCAAAAGCAAGTTGTTGATGAACTTTTGGAGAAGATCTAATAAGAATTATTCACACTATTCTCTTTTTTGTAGATTTTTTTATACAAACTTCTTGATCTCGTACTTGGTCTGACCTCCAGCTTCCTGTACGGTCCCAAGGTTGACATGGATTGAAATAAATTTGAGTTCACAAGAACCCATCTCTCATGATAATGAATGGACCACTTAGAACTCATTGCATCTAGGTGATGCTCATAGAAGTTAGGCACTAGGCCTTCCTAGGAGCTCACCCATCCCAGTACTACTCCAGCTCAAGCACTTAACCACAGAGTTTTTTCCCTAAGGTTAAGCTCACTTATCTTGCAACCCCATTTGAAAAACCTTCAACAATCGTTGTGCCTTATGAAACATTCATTATAGAGCCCCTTTATCTCATCAATTGATAAGTAGGAGGTATTTTATACAATGTGTCAAATTGTGATATTGCTATTAGGATTCAATTGTGTAGTTTTTGAGTATAAAAGAGAATAAGAAGGGAAGATCAGGGTAATCAATTTGTAGACTTATTTTTATTATTGAATTACCTAGTATGGGATTGGTCTATATGAGCAAAAATTTATAATATGGGAGTATACGTTTCAAGCATATAATCTAGAAAGGACTCAAAGTAAGATGTATGAGTACAAAGTATTGATCAAGAAAGGAATCCCAATTCTCAAGGCCTATCTATCAATGATAGGTAGATTCATATTCAAAGCTAGCACATGATTTTAATTGATTAATTAGAAACAACTATTATATTCATTTATCAAATTTCCATTATCTATCTTAATAATATTGGATGAAAAACTTTGTCAATCCAATAATAAATAAATCAAAAATCTATTGATCTAGAGCTCGAGTCATTACAAGTATTAGAGTGAATGAACCTACCAGCCTTTGGGTATTGCAACAAATTGACTTTCCATTGGAAGCATGGCAACCAATGATAGTGGTTGGCAAGATTACTTTATGAATCGAGTAGTAAGCTTAGTAGTTTATCTTAAAGGAATGCCATTATGGTCACATTGAAAATAATAGAAGAATGTTTAGGCTTTATTGAGCAGTCATTTGTAGTATTAGATATAGCTCTAGCTTTTACAGTATTGCACATGATTGCAGATAGTTTCAAAGATCTAGCTGTCATCAATAGTTCACATTACTCAAGAAGTATGAACATCTTAAAGACATTTGTGGAAATTGGGACAAGTAACCTTCTTATGGACTTAGGGTTGCAATATTTGATCTACAACATGTTCCACCATTTCTTCAGTAAGATCAAGAACACACATAATGAAGGTATGTTTGCAGCCATGAAAGATTATGGTTTGAACTATCTAGAAGAGTGATGTTTTATCTTGACCAGCCATATCTATACTATGGTTTGTTTAGAAACAAGGATGGGTTCTCTCTTCATCGACATATACATTATTCCTCAATGTTTTCACACCAGTGTTACAAGACTTAGACTCACCTCGGACTTGACAAGCCAATTTTTGACTTGGACTTGGGCTCGGAGCCCAGACTCGACAAATAGAAAAACCTAAGAAATTCAAAGATTTTTAAGGATTTAAAACTTGTTTCATGCACCCTTTAATAAATAAACCTTAAAGACACAATAGCATTATCAAATATAAATTACTATGATCCCATACACAAACATACATCAATCACATAAGTATAAGCACAAAGTTTAGCTAAAGGAAATAACACATTTAGATATATAAATATTGTGATATTGCTATCAGGATTAAATCATGTAGTTTTATAAGTCAAACTCATTGACCCATGATTCATGAGTAGTGGTTCACAAGAACCCATCTCTCATGATAATGAATGGTTCATAAGGAGGAAGATAATATTCATACATTTCTTCTATCACAAATGAGATAAGTGCTTGGTTTCATGAAGGTCATGAGGCAACCATTAATGGGGAGTGGATACATGAAGAACCAAAGGAGAATGATAATGGATTTAGACCTACTATAAAGGATAACTTTTTTCATTTCAACGATGCAAGAGGTTTTTGGTTTGACTACCAAAACAAGCCTATGAAGAATGCATGTGAAACTCCTTTGGACCTTGAGGGTGTTCTTACTCCATCTCAAGTATCATGAAGTGAGGATGACATAGATCAATGCTAGGGCTAACCAATTAATAGTTATACACATGAATAAGTCAAGCATGTACATGTCAATAAGGGAAGTACAAGTACTCAAAAACACATAAGCCTCAAAAAGTATACACACGAATACATAGTATACACAAATTCAAACAAAGTATATGCACAGATACAAGGTATACGCATGAAAACACGTAAGCCACAAAGTATACATTCGAATGCATGTGAGTTGTAAAGTATACACTTGAATACATGTAACTCATATCTATTGAACCATCAATTTAGAATGCAAATATGGATAGGAATCGAGAAAATATATTTGTATTAACCAAATAGCCATGTAGGCATACATCAATATATGTCGATATAAGTATGAAATATATGTACAAAATAGCCATATAGGCTTACGAGAATGCCATATAGGCATACAATGTCAAATATGTCCAATAAAAAATATGTACAAAACTGCCATGTAGGCATACAACAAAGGGCTCTAGAATAAAAAGTCATTGCTCTCCATGCCTTGGAAATGAAATATTTCCCTTTCCTTTTTGATCGGATGGTGATAGGTCTATCACTCATTTTTGTTGTGCTTGAGGAGTGCTCCTACTCCTCCTCCTAAAGTTTAGTTCATTGTGAAGTTTTAACTGTTACAATAAGAAGTAAAGACATGAATATATAAAAATTACATTATAAAAGATGATATATTTGACAAAATAATCACTTACCGCCATCTCACGATCTCTCTCCATGAGGGAAATATTCTCACACCCATGCTCATGCGTGCTCAAGCCCTGTATAAACCGTACAAATAGAAATTAAACTACGTGAATCAATAATGGTTTGATTTTTCACTAACATCTATAACAACAAATGTAAATTGAAATTTACTAATTTTCCTCATACCTCTCCTGTCAGAGCCATCGAGGATTGTATAGTAGATTTTACACCACTATCCATTTCCCTCATCACATTTGAAGGTGGATCGTTTTGCAACAACTAAAAATAAAACAACAAATTATTCAACGTAATCAACGATGTGCATATAAACTACACAAATCTATTAAGTACTTGATTCATTAGTTAAAATCTTTATTCTATTACCTCCGTGTAGGTTTGAGTAAATCCACGGCCACTGGGAAGTGTTCCATCAAAACCTCCAATATTAGTCTATTCAACATCCAAAATTGCATATTAAATTACCATTCGTAAAACAATCCTATTAACATGCAATAAATTTATAATTGTTTACTAGTTACATACCCTAACGATAGGTGTACTACAAAAATAAGTTGGATGGGGCCAGTGTATCTAGTCTCAACACTATGACCTTGCAATTTTATTAAAATCATAAAACATTTTTAGTTAATCTTGCATTTCAAAATAGAAATTTAATAAAATAAATTCAATGAACATGCACTAAATTTTACTTGACTATCCATGCCATATGCCTGATGAAAAATGTCAGTTGCCCTATCCATTCCATAGTTGTAGATGGATCCTACGTACCAATCTTCTGGGTGTTGGTGGGGTCATATGAACAAGTAGCCCCACAAGATTGACACACATGTGTTTGAAGGCCACCACTTGAAGACTCCCCTGGATGGCGTTGTAGAATAGGGCTAGTATGATGAATGAAACTCTAGGTCAAAGTGTTGATCACTTGCAATGTCTCTACATCAACACTTTCCTTCGTGACGGAAGGCATAACAACATGCTCACCAGGTGGCCTAGCGAGAACTCATCTACCTTGTCGTGTAAGATCCGGCTATGCACCAGGTCTATCCTGAGCTAACCCCCCACCTCCCCCTTGGAAATCCCTCATATCAAAATAATTTGGGATCTTGTTCAATATGAACTAACTGTATATTTTCCTAAGGAAATATTGCAGGACCTCACAATTGTTGCACGGTGGGTAATCGAAGACCATGTATCACCTATCATAAAACTGGTCCCTAATCTATTGGTGGTGGAACCAATGGATAGGAAACCTCTTCACATTGAGGGTAAGATTTTTATTTATGCGTGGGTCAGTGAATAATGAGCACAAATCACCTTTTATAATTTTTAAATCCTTTACATCCTTGTATGATAGTTTATTTGCATAATAATCCCTAGCCGCTTGCCTCCTATCTTGCCATCTAGTTATTTGTTTGCTAATTGAATCTACATTTTTTAACATATCTTTCAATGAATTTGCTAGGGTCATTCTTTCTACAGTTGAACCATTTGGATCACTCAACCTACTGATCAAATCCTCAATTTTCTTTTTGTTGTTCTCAATTTCACTCATTAAATTTTGTTGAGTGATTGGTGGAGGAGGTTGATGTTGTGTTTGATTTTGATCTTGAGGATTTGGTTGGTCTTCCTATTGAGGATTTTGAGGGTTTGCAGGTTGATTTGCATCTCCTAAAAATTCAAACAAATATATATCAAATTCAACCTAAAACTAAGAAATTCAACCTAAAACTAACTAATACAAAACAAAAATCATAGAATCCTTACCTCTCACAACTCCTCGTCATCGTGGCACCATTATTGTGAAGAAATATCAATTGTTGGTGAAGAAATTTGTTGAATTTCTCCTCCTAGAATGCGAGTGAGAAATTGTGGGGGTTTTAGCTACGGCTGCAAAAAAATAGTCGAAATGCTAATGACAGATTTGCATTTCTTTTTTTGCTTTTAACAATCCATAACGTTAGCGTGTTATAACACGCTCGCGTTATGGATTTTCAATTTTTATTTTGGAGGGTTTCCATAAAATTGCTACCCATTTCCATGCACTCGCTTTGGTCCTTTGAATGATCTATCACACAATAAAAATCTATAGGGAAAGGTCTACATCCTACCATTATAGGCGTAGGAATCATAGCTGGATGTTTGGTAGAAAGTAAGATTTAATACTTTATCACAATAATAACCTCTTTTTAATAAAATTTTATGCTTGATTTAGGAGGAACACACTAGATTTTCATACCCACATCTATCCTTTCATTTAGGTCAACATTGGGTCTTTAGGATTTGAGATATTTAGAGGTCTAGCATCATTCTCACTACCTTGGTCTTGGAAAATAAAGGTTCATTCTAATTCAACACTGGGTCAAACATTTCATCCACCCCTTTATCAAATTTCATCCTTCACTTCTCCAAAAATTTCAAAACTTTCAAATACACCAACACTTTTTGACTTCAACATCTATCAAACCAACCCCTAACTTGGCTATTTTGTATGTGAAATGTATCATTTTCCATGCACCTAGCTAAGTTAGTTATCATCTTTGGACTATTTTATCTTGAAGGTCATGAGTCTACCCTAAAGATTCTCAAGTTCATAAACATCATTTATCCTAACATCAAAACATCAAATTCAAGTCAAAAGTGTTGTCCCAAAATGTTTACAAATATCACTTTCGATATCACCCATATTTTCATCCCCCATTATCATCATTGCTCCCAATAAACTTAGAGTGTCCCTTTTACCTAGATTGGAGTCAACTAGAGAGTTCAAAAATTATAAATCTCAACACAAGTCTCCCAGTAGTGACCAAAAATTTATGGTAAAGACAAGATAATAATACAAGAAATCATGGAGAAAACCAAAGTCACATTCACCTCAAGTGATCCAAATCCTCTAGAATTTGATTCGAGAAGTCAAGTTACCCCATCACAACAACCATCATCTCCATCAAGACCATATGAGATTGAGGAAATCATAAATAATCCATTTGAACTTATTAGGGAAAAAATCATGGAACATCAAGACTTTGAAAACATAGCTTCTATTTCCCCATCATTTTTTGCACAAAATTTGGCACAAGGCTTCACAAATCTTCCATCAGGGATAAATCAAACATCCACTCCTAGTGTTGCAAGGGCCTTGCCAAGGAATTTCATCTAACTCTTGCATTTGAAAGCAGTACACTTGTGGGTACCCTTGGAACCAATCCTCTGTCACAATCAACCATTTGGATGCCAACATTTGGTGCTCCTCCTGTTTTTGAAGATCCCAAAAAACAATAGAAACCCCTTTAACTTCATTACTACACCATGAACTCCACATATCGAGGACACCCCTCTTCATCCATACCCATGAGTACCAAAAATGTGCCCACCATCACGCAAAGTAGAATGGACCAAGTATCTCAAAATAACACACAAGGGCATGTAAATACTATATCATAGAGTCAACCCTCAATGCAGATAAGGAAATCTTTACCCAATTCTCTTAGTGGCTCACCTATACCACTGGCATCACAAAACACATCCACCCCATCCATCATCAATCCAAATCAAAACAATCATTTGGTAACGAATCCCATCAACACAAGTAATCCTTTGCCCACATCTCTAGCATAAGGAAATCCTCATGACATTGGACAAGGGAACCTTTTAAATCAATGGAATCAAGGTCCTAGTATGTCATTACCATTGTAAAATATAATGACACCATCCTCATCTTTCCCCACGGTCCCCTTCACTATGCAAAATCAAATGGGACCTCAAACTTGCATTACTCCACCTTAATCCACCATATTATGAGGAATGTTAAACCAAGGGAACTCACAACACATCCAAAACATCAATGCCCATAATCCATCACAAGTGTACCAACAACCAACTAGTCCTATATTGAAAACTCATGCCTTAGCCTTACAACAAGAACAATAGGCTTAACAATAGGTTGTCGAACAACAACAACAAAAACAACAAGTAGCCTTAGTATCACAACAACAATAGCAAGCAACCTTTGTAGAACAACAACAATAGTAATAGCAGAAAAAACAACAAGCAACCTTAGAAACACAACAACAACAAAAACAATAGCAAGTAGCCTTAGCAACACAACAACAATAGTAAGCCTATCAAGGATCCTTAGTAGAATAGGAACAGTAGAATAGGAACAACAACAAGCCTATCAAGCATCTTTAGTAGCACAACAACAACATCATACTGAACAACAAGCCCAATAGTAAACCCTTACGATGCAACAACAATAGTAAGCTTTACTAGCTCAACAGTATGCCCAACATCAACAACAAAAAATACAATCAAGTTTCCACTATCATCCTAAATAGAACATGATCAATACAAACACATTAGGAACATATACATCAACACATCAATCACCTTCATAAAACCTCATAACACCATACACCCCATACAACACATCATCATATCAAAATATCACATACAACTCATCCATCATCCCACCATATGTTCCTCCACCAAATCCACAAAATGATATAGCATCGAAAGTCAAGGTGCTATCCTAAGAAATGCAAAATATTCGAATGGGAAAGACAAAGAATCCCCATACATAAAATCTATATTCTTTTCCATTTGACTGAAACATCACAATGGTGTCATTCTTTCCCGAATTTGAAATCCCAAAATTCAATAAATACAAAGGGAGAGGAAGTCTCATGGACCATGTCAAAGAATTCAATGTCATGTGTATGAAGGTGGCCTACAATGATTCTTATTTGATGTGTCTCTTCCCTCAAAGTTTAATAGGTCCTGCCATGGACTAGTTTTATCATCTACCTCCCGGTGTCAAAACTTTTCAAGAAATCACTGATAAATTCATCACTCACTTCTTCTTCAACCTTGACATGGACATTAGTCTAGAAGAATTGTACACACTCAAACAAACCAAAGGAGAATATTTTTCCAATTTCTTGGAATGACGGAGACAAAAAGCTAGTAAGAGCAAGTGGATCCTTCTCGATGAATAACAAGTGGGAATCATCATAGAAAATTTATACCCCAATCTATCTTTTCACTTGAAAATGCAGTGCACCACATCTTATGGCGAGCTTGTCCCTAGAACCCTTAACATAAAATTAGTTGTAATCTCATAGGGAAATACTCAAGTTTGCAACCTCCCATCAACTAGTTCAAATGACAAGGCTCTTGTTTGGGCTAAGAACAAAAATGTGACAAATGATGGTTTGGTAGATGCTTAAGATGGTCATAAGTGCTCCTAGACCAAATAAAAATCAAGTTGCTAACATTCAACCAACTATGCAACAAACAACACCTCTGTAGAACAATCATATCAACAATACCAAGATGCAACAAAGGTGAACTACCAAGAAGAACAACTATCCTAAATTAAAGTACACACAATTATCTGAACCTATTGAAACCATCATGAATAAGTTGGTAGAGTCAAACTTGATAACACTTCCTAACTTTGAAAACTACCAAGAACCCCAAGAGAAACCATCTTGGTACAATGAGAATGACCTCTATGATTTTCTCAAAATCAAAGGGAATGAAACAATAAACTATATGAGGCTCAAGAATATCATCCAAGACCTCATAGAGAATGAAACTATATCTATTGAAGTACTAGCTAGGAATCAATATCTTAAGATATATAAGAACCCTATGCCAAATCATAACAAAGTGAAAAAAAAAGGAAAAGTTAAGGATTGCACAAACCTGCAACATACCTATTCCAATGTAGTCACTTCTTGTGATAGTTTCATTAATTTTATCACCATCAAAGGATCTAGTGTAGAGTGTGGAGTCACCACATGAAGTGGAAAAATTATTGTCCAAGGAATCTCATCTCAATCTAGGACATAGTCCACTTTTCCAACATCAAATCCCAATAAATATAATCTCCTAGATCAACTTAAGAGGACCCCTAGATCAACTTAAGAGGACCCTTGCATAGATATCAATCCTAGAGCTATTAAGGCTATCCCCCACACATAGGGAAATATTGGAGAAATATTTGTCCAAATCATCCATCCTTGAGGATATTGACACCAATCAGTTTAAAGCTATGGTGGGGAATATCACTAATCTTCTCACCTTCTCATAACAAGAATTACCATCAAAAACATTTCATAACTGTGCTTTATACCTTGAGGCTATCATTCATAAAAACAAGGTCAAAAGAGTCTTAGTAGATGGAGGTGCTGGTCTAAATATTTTTACCCCATAGTTTATCAAGAACCTGGGCTATTCAGATGATACTATTGAGAAAGCAAAGAGTATTGTTGACACAAAATTTTGCAGGGGCAACCGTCTTATGGGAAACTTACCTACTGGGGGACCTGTGCACTTAGTTAAGTGACCTTTGGGTTTTATCGAAGCCGGCTCTTTGTTTTTATGGGGTAGGTAAAGGGTTAGAAGGATAACATGTAATAATCAAACCTAAACTAAGGTGATGTGCCAAATTATAAGAGAAATAATTGAGCACAATGCTGAAGCAAAGGCTCGAATGGTAGCTGTTGTTTATCAAATAGATGCTTCAGAAACACTTCAAACATAAGAACATCAATTCATTACATAGCATAACCAATACAACATAGGACAACGCAGAAGAGTAACAACATGATCTTCATTTTATTAAGTTGTATGAGATCACA
>CM021110.1:396732282-396984034 GCA_007115665.2 Sequoiadendron giganteum | reverse complement strand
AGTTTAGCAAGTGTACATGCCAGCTTTTCACATTAGTTATTCCATGCACCACCAACCTTTTTTCGTGCATGCGAAGAGGTCGCCAACCTGCCAAAAAGCTCCTCACATTTAAGAGATATGAATTCACATAAGGTGGTGCTTGATTTTTTCTTGGAAAAACAACTGAATCAACATTGCCATATTTTTCATGAGCCTTTGCATTTATTGGTTACTTGATCATACTCGGGCACATCAACCAATGGCCTCATCTTAAAAATATTTTCTTTGATTTAATCAGGACAATAGCATTACATATTGACAACTGGCTCATTCTCATCCCCATTTCAAAAAATTCAAACAAAGCAAGTTGCAACCGCACCTAATTACTCACATCATTTTGCACACCGCAACACTAATTATCAAGGCTCCTCAACACCATTGTCTTCTGACATAATCATACCTTGCCTCATTAAGGAGAACCTTGACCATCTATAAATAGGACCCTTGGCAACCTTGCTAACTCACAATTATATTCAACATTCATAGCGATTAAACCCTAGTATATCTTAGTAATTTATCATTTGGCTAGAGTAGCAATAGGTTATGGAAATGCCAATTAGGTTGGTCTGTGAGAAGACTCAGGCTACGTTTTTAGGAAAGGTTAGGTGTAGGCGTTTAAAATGCGTAACAGGTGTGAAAAACCAGTTATATGTGAATGCTATCAAATGGGTAATAGGAAAGGATTGTGTAGAGTATGAGGACCAGTACAGAGTAAACACCAAAATTTGTTCTCACTTCGTTGCTTCCCTACTGGACATTGGCATCTCCAAGCGCAAAATTTTGAAGCAGACCAAGCGGGTTTTCCCTGATGTTACCTCGGGGGATTGGAGAATGTGGTGTGAGCTATTGAATTTGATTGTGGGGTCCCATCCATCTGCAACCTACATCAGTTGCTCGCCTTCAAAGGACCCGTGCCAACCAGGCCCTTTCTGCATAGATTTGTGCTTGAAATGCACGAGGAACACCGCTGCAAGGCTCGTGTTGGCTACCACTTCCTCATGAAAATGCATAATGTTGATCCCTTCTAAAATGTGGAATGGTATGAGGATTGCAAGAGGATGGTGTTTGCCCACCTTGTGCCACCTGTTGTTTCTGGTCCCTCTAATGCCTGAAGAAAATGTGAAAAAGATGTTTCTCCATTTTGTTTTTTGTGTTTGCCAACCTCTGCCAAACTGTCAGCAGATGTATATATATATATTGAAACATGGTAAAGGGCCTCGCTGAATGATATATATATAAAATTTAAATGCTCTGAAAAGTAATATAATATGCAAGTTTTCCATATCCTGGCTCTTTCATCATTTTATTCAATTTTGCAATATTGTGGTTGTTATTCAAAAAGCACTGAGAAAAACCCAAACTAATAAAGCAGGAAAAATATTTACATATTTACAAATTTACTACATAAGTTGAATTAACTGAATTTTTTAAGGTGTATTCCATTAACTCGAATACCCAAAGCTTCACCTTCCATGGTCTCTAGCTCAAAAGAGTTATATTATTTGCACTAGATGATCTTGAATGGCCCTTCCCAAACTGTCAAACTTGTCATGCTGGTCGGGCTTTGCTCTACGCTCGTTGAACTTGAGAACCAAGTCTCCTCATTTTAGCCCCTGGTCAGATGTATTTTTATCAAACCACCTATTGGTGGTTGTTCATGGCCTCGAGAGCATGCTCTCTTTTCTCTTGAACCTCAAGAAACTCGGAAAATCGTACCTCCATAGCTCCATTCTGCTCAATTTCAAGAGATTTGAGTAGTTGGATAGTAGGGATTTCCATAGAAATGGGCAGAAACACCTCCTTCCCATACACCATATCGTAAGGAGATGTCTTCAATATCTGCTTGGGCATGATATGGTCTTCTCATAGCACTATTCACAGGTTTTTATTCCACTCCCTCTAATGTTCTGAGCCTATTATTTTAATCAACCTGATGAGGTTTTTGTTTATAGATTCAAAGACGCCATTCCCCTGTGGGTAATAATTGGAAGAGGTTTTTAAGAAGACCCCATATTTTAATGCAAATTGGCTCATTTTAGAGCCAAGAAACACTTTAGCATTATCAGAAATAATCATCTCTGGCTGGCCAAATCTGGCCTACAATTCTTCCAGGAAGTTAACAATTTTTGCTTCTGTTGCATTTTTCAATGGTATCGCCTCTACCAATTTGGTGAAGTAGTTGGTCACTATTAAGATCCACTTGTGTCCGACTAGTGAAAAAGGATTAATCATGATAATTAAGACAATACCCCACTAAGCAAAAGGCTCTTCCACTACTATGGGTTTCAATGGTATAGCAACATTTTTCCTTTTTCCACCAAAAAACTAACACTCACTACATGACTTTACCAATGAAAATGAGTGATTGAATAATGTGGGCCAGATATAACCAGCACATATGATTTTGATTGGAGTCGTTCTTGTTGAAAAATGCCCTCTGGTCGGTCCACTTTGATACTATTCCAGTATCCTTTTTGCTTGCTCCTCATTTACACATCTTAACAGGATACCATTGAAATTTCTTTTGAAAAGAACTCCCTCCAAGAGAACATAACTATTATTTTGCAATCGATAAAAATATCTCTTATATGAAGGGAGATTGGTCAGATACCTTCCGTTCTGCATAAAATTTATCCTTTCCTCTAGCCAATCATCCTTAGAGCTTTCTTAATTTAGTAGTATAGGTTCCAAAACTTTGAACTCAGCAACTGGTTCATTGTTTTCAGCTAAGTACTCAGACAGTCCCTTTCCTTTGACAGTCTTAACTGGCTTAGTTTCAATGTCATACTCCAGCATCTTAGTTATCCAATTAGCCCTTTTCTTGGTGATTTCTCCTTCCATAATGTATTCCCGCACACTAGGGTGTGACACACAAACAATCACCTTGTTGCATGATATAAGGTGTCGGAAATTCTTCAGCTCCTTTACGATAGCAAAAGCTTGCTTCTCTACAAAATTATATTTCACCTCATATTCTATCAGGTTGCATGAATAGAATGCAATAGGTGATTCTCTGTTATCTTCATTATCCTTCTGCATTAGCATAGTCACAATATTGTTGCCACCACCAAAGACATACATAGTAAAATCTTTTGACAGATCCAAATTAATCAATATAGGAGTGGAAGAGATAACCTCTTTTATTAGTTCAAATATTTTCTAGCTTTTGTCATCCACTTGAAAATCTGACCCTTTTTCAACATCAGGGTAATAGGTCGTACGATCCCTGCAAAGTCCACAATGAATCGACTGATGAAATTTACCTTACCCAAAAAATATTGCACTCCTTTTTTGTTCATAGGTAGAGGGAGTTCCCTGATTGCATTAACTCTTTCTAGATCAGTAGAAATACCCTCCTTTGAGATAACATATCCCAATAGCTTCCATTGAGGAACCCCAAATATACATTTCTTTGGGTTTAGAGAAATCTTGAACTCTTGGCATTTCTGGAAGACAAGATCAAGATGATCAAAGTGATCATCGGTAGATTTAGAAATCACTATCAAGTCATCCAAATAGATAAGGATATTCTTATGTATGAAATCTTTGAAGGCAATATCCATAGCTCGTTGAAAAGTGGCTCCAACATTTGAAATTCCAAAGGGCATTTTACCATATGCATATTTCCCCACTTTGTAGTGAATATTGTTTTGTGTTGGTCTTCCTCCTTCACATGAATCTGACTATAGTCGAAGAAACCATCCAGCATTAAAAACATTTTAGAACTAGCAATCATTTGTAGAATTACCTCCATTGAAGGCAGGGGGTAATGGTCCTTTAGGGATGCCCTATTCATGTCTCAAAATTCCACACAACCGTATATCCCCATTCTTCTTTTAGACTAGCACCAAGTTAGACGCCCAAGTGTTGTGCTTGATTGGGAACACTATCCAGGATGCAATCAATTTATTTAACTCTTGTGACATGAGTGACTCAATCTTTGGATTTACTAGCCTCTACCTTTGACAAACTGGCTTTGCTCCTTCCAATAGCTCAATAGTGTGTTGGATAATCCCAAGATCATATCCCTTAAGATAATCATATGACAAGGCTACCATGCTTAGATAGTCCTCGCAAAAGTGTTTCAGCCTATCTTTATTCTTCTAGGAGACACCTTTTCCCACCTTGAGCTTTTTATCTTCTCTAATATGCAAATCAGTATAGTCACCTTTGTTAGCTACAAGCTTCCTTTTATCTTTCCTTGCATCATCAGAATCAAAAAGACTCTCTAGAGTAACTAGGACCTTGGGGAACTTATTGGATTTTAGTTGGATTACTTGATCTTCATAGGCTTGAATGATGTTTGGTTGCAATTGGTTAGAAAATTCTCCATATAACTGGAGAAATGACGCAATGTGAGTATCACTATCAAATGCTTACCAATCTTGATCATTATTCGGGACAGCAGGTCACACAATTACTCCCACTGAGAGTCTATTACTAATCAACTCAGAAGCTAGCTCAAACTGAGATCCGATAGTTGCCATTATTTTAGCTTTCGTGTTTTTCTCTCTAGGTACAACTTGGATATTGAATGCCTTAAAGCCTTCAATCAGGTCCCAGACTCTATGCCGGTATGATCGCATCCGAACATTCTTTGCAGCAGAGAGCCCTCGGATTTAGTTCACCACCAATTCAAAATATTTGAACACCCTTATTTGCTTTGCACCCATTTGTTCTACCAAGCTCAAACCATGGATGAGGCCTTCATATTCTACTTCATTGTTTGAGCATGCAAACTAGAAGCGGTAAGACCTCAAGGTCTTATCTTCGGATGAAGATATCAAACATATTCCTGCACCGGCTCCAACCTTGCATCTTGCTCCATCAAAATGCAAGGTCCATAACTTAGAGGATGCCTCACCTCTAGAATCTCGAGTCACTCTGGGCATAATCTGGTCTTCTTCATGTATGACATATGTTCTGAGACCAGTTGCATGATAGTTGCCAAAGGGGACCGTATCTATAAACTCGTTCAAAAGAGCCTCCTCTACCTCTGTTCGGGAGTTTCTTGCTTCTTCTTCCTCAAGGATTTCAATATTAAGCCTCTCTAGAAGTGATTAAGGTGTGTGCAAGCTCAAAATTGAGCATGGCTTCATCAACCACCTGTTCAGAATGCAAGGATTCTGACAATAACTTCATCTTGGCTCCACGCTTCGTTCTCAAAATCAAGTGCAACCAGTCCAATACCATGTAGCCTCCAACATTTGTAGTGAATTATCGGGACAAACATATCCTGAATAGAAGAGGGATGTCAATGAGTATAGTATCTTGATTCATGATAATGCTCAGACAAGCAAATAATGTCATGGGCAATCCTTTAATTACTCTGACGGTGTCAACCTTATTTCTATTGAGTTGCATGACTCCTTTGTTAAGAGGCTCATATTTGAGCCCCAAAGCATCAACTACCTACTTTGGCATGATGGTGGTACTAGCACCAGAGTCGAACATACAATTATGCAACAACTTGTTACCAATTATGAGTGTTAGAAAGAAAGGCTTGGGTTTAGGCTTACTCTCTTTTTTGGCTTTCTTTTCTTCTTGTTGATTGGCTAAAACTCTATCCAAGTCCGGCTTGGATGTCTTGTTCTCTGAGGGCTTCTCCAACATCTCCATGTCTTCTTCTCCCGATAAAGCCTTCTGCAATAGCAACTTTTGCTCTGGGATAGCCAGGATATCCCACAAGGAAACATTGGCAGAGGATTTCTTTAGTTGCTCCACCACATTGAATGGTGTTCATGAATGATGAGTCATGGTAGCTTTCTCCTTCTGCTTTGCAACTGGTACATTTAGTTGTTTGGCAAAAACCGGGGTGATCATGGGGGATTTTTTTTTTAGAGGAGGTGGATTCAAGGAACTGGGAGTAGCTCCCTTGGAATACTGTGGAAATGATGACAGATTTTTTGACGGACTGGGCATTGAATTACATGAACCTTCAGTCGGCGGAGATGTGAATTCTCTAGTGAGTCTCTGCTTTGAACTTGTATTGTAATCCAATTGCACTTGCAGCACTTGAGCTATTGGAATATCATTAGGGAATGCAAACTCCTCTCCTTCCAACCAAGAAAAGAGCACCTAGTCCAGAGCTATTTCTAACTCTTGCTCTATAGACATTCCTTACATTTGAGAAGTGAGAACTGCATTATCCATTTGCTGCGAGCCATATGTATGGCCTCTGGAATTAGGCATGCTGCCTTGGCTACGTTGCTCTGCTATCTTCTATTTCAAATTTCCTCTCGAACAATTTTAGTGCATATGTGCATCATTACAAGGGAAGCACCATGAATTAGTTTCCTCAACAAGATTGTTTTGTCCTACTACTAGCTCCTTGCTTGAACTAGGATGGATGGTCTGTATTGGCATAGTCATCGAGACTACTTGGTTATTCTACTGAGCTTGGGTATTGCCGCATGATCTATCCTGCCACTAGTTCTACAGGAAAGGAGCCTTCCCACCTTGATAGTTTTGGTAAGCCGGCTTCTAGTAGCTATATTATTGCCGCTTCATACTGGTTAACTCATTTTTCATGGTTCGCATCTGCTCCCTCATCTTGTTCATTTCAGCCATCCGGGGGTTAGGCACTGGAGCTACACTCGGTGTCATTCTTGGGTACAAATACATAGACTTGGGAGTTGTTGTAGGAGCACTAGTTGAAGCTACCTCTGATTCTGTAGCACTGAACTCTAGGAACAATGGCATAACAGGTCTCAACGCCATTTTTTTGGTAGTAATAATATTGTTCTTTGCAATGACGACAAGATTGTAGGCATCGGGTAGAGTATTTCCACTGAGAGCCTATAGCATCATGCAAATATGAGCATTAATAGACTTCAAATAGAACATGAACACAAAATCTGGAGGCTGCCGACTACCAATAGGAACTCTCTACCAAGTAGAATGAAATTGAGCATTGAAATAGAGCCAACTGGTGATATAGAGAAGACTTGTCGCCAGCATTTGAGAAGCATTCATAAAAAGGATCTTCGAGATCATCCCAACTGGCAACTGTATTTATTGGAAGAGTACAATACCAATTCAATGCCTTGCCTCTGAAAGAGGCGGTGAGTAATCTTAAAGCCACATTCTTATTAGTAATGCCATGCACCAAACATACATCTGCTACATCCTACAAATTCTCCGTCGGCATCTTTGAATCATCCCCAAAGAACTTAGGGATATCCTTTAAAGCATATGTTGAGATTGGAGCCCATACTATAGGAGGCACAGGTGCTACCAATGGACTACCAACATCCCATGCAATATAATTTCTAGTAGCCATTGGTGCAAGAGATGGAGGAGAAGAGGGGGGTGAAGTATTAACTTGTCGACCTCTCACCTAGACTGAAACTAATGGTGGTACAAGCAAGCCAGGAAACCTTGTAGTTTGAGACCTAGTGATGGGCCTATGGCTCATACACTCCTATTTATCAAATGAACATGCTAGTTTGTGTCCCACCAGGCATGCCAGAAAACAAATTGTTGACATAAAATTTTGTAGGGGCAGTAGTCCTATGGGAAACTTAGCTACTAGGGGACCTGTGCACTTGCTAAGTGAACTCTAGATTTTATCCAAGCCGACTCTTTATTTTTATGGGGGAGGTAAAGGGTTAGAGGGATAACATGTAATAATTAAAACTAAACTAAGGCGATGCGCCAAATTATAAGAGAAATAACTGAGCACAGTGTTGAAGAAAAGGCTCGAATGGTAAATGTTGTTTATCAAATAGATGCTTCAGAAACACTTCAAACATAAGAACATCAATTCATTGCATAGCATAACCAATACAACATAGGCCAACGCAAAAGAGTAACAACATGATTTGCATTTTATTAAGCTGTATGAGATTACAAAAGCTGAAAATAGACATTCATATGCTTTAGGAAATGAAATAATAGTCTTAATATCCTATCCAATGCATGAAAAATAGAGAGGCTGAATTGATTGGCATAGTCTACAAACTCAAGTTTAATAGAAAATATTACAAGAGGCTAATTCTTAGTGCTCAGGAAATTTTAATCTATCTAACAACAACCATTACAAAGAGAAAGAGGCTGCTTAAATAATCCAACCCACCGCCTAAAAACCCCAATGAAAAAGATGCTTCCAAAAAAACATCAACGATCCAAATTCCCTTGAGCTGGCATTGAATAGAAAGATCATTCCACAATGCACCAACAAGCATGTCATTTGGGAAAACAGGGCCATGTAGCAGTAATAGGGAACACACGGAAATAGAAGAGAACCAATGCACAGGTGGAAAATCCTAGATAATAGGTGCACAAAAAAGCACCACGCGTTGAACACACAGAGCCCAGAAAAAAGGAGCGATGTCCCAACAAAAAATCCTGAAAGGAAGCCACATGGAGGACATCGAGCAAAAGAAACTATAGAGTGGGATCAACTTAAAAAGGAATGAGAGAAGGCCATGTGTTAAACACACGAAACCCGGCGGAGGAAAAATGATAGGCTCAACACAAAGCTTCGATAAGAGGCCACATGGAAGTCACTGAGAGCTGCTAGCGATAACAAATAAGGCAAAGCCGCGGGAAGAAAATAAAACCACAAAGGCATAGTGGTTTGTGAATAAATGTTCACAAGTACCACCATTAGAGCATATGACAACCAAGAACAGGTATCACAAGTCATCATTGTGCTTCCCATCTAAGTAGGAACTCTCATTGTAGAAACTACATGCCAAGTGTTAGACCTTGATCTTCCCTATAACATCTTATTTGGTCAACCTTGGATCTAGGCCTTAAAAGCCACTAATGTGTAATGTTTCTTTTCAAGGGTAGAGAAATTACCATCCATGGAGATCTTGAGCCTTTTTACTAATGCAAAAATCTTGAGTCCAAGTTCTATAAGATACCCCAAATGCCCAAGAATGACAAAGGGCCTACACCATCTACCTTATTTTTTGACCCATCATCCTTTGCAACTACCTCAATAATGAAAGCACCCATTATGAAAAAAAATCTTGATATCAAAGTAGTGATTTGGGATGATGGTTGTGGGAACTATAAGCTAATGAAGGATACCTTTGTCTTAGGAGAGGTCAGTATTTCTCCTCAATCCCATGGGAAACCCACATCTAGCACCAAGGAGCCTAAAACAATCAAGATGGCAACAACTACCTTCACCAAGTGGGGGGATCTAAATCAAGAAGATGTCAACAAGGAGGATGTCTCTAAACTCCTCTATCAGGATGAACAACATGTCCTTGTTCTTCCCATGGGAGATGAAAATAAAGGCTTGTAGCTAATGAAGGGATGGGGATATAAGAAGAATGAGAATCTAGGACAAAATGAAAATGGCTTGCTAGAACTTATCATTCCTACGAAATGATTAAAGAATCTTGGCCTAGGTTGTATTATTAGCACGGTCACCCTTATTTGCAAAGGTACTTTCGTTAAACGAGACGAGGATCCCTCTTGATTACCTACATTGCATGATACAACCTTAGATGACTTCCCCCTTGATGTTGCTGACCTATTTGAGAATAAATCCCTCTTCATTATATCCATAACATCCTTTGCTCCAAGCAATCAACCAATTGAGATACGCCTAGTATACCCACCAATCATTGACATGGACGAACAAGGACCGCCGATTCTAGATTTATTTAAAAATGATGAATCAATCTAAGAATTCATGGGACTCCATGACAAACTATCATGGGAAGATCACAAAGTAGGTTTTGACATAGAATTGGACACAACGTCATATTACAAGGATACAATTGAATCCTTTAGTCACAAAATTGATGAAATGCAACTAACATGTAAATTTTTGAGTGAAAACCACACTATGGCACTCTATGATTATAAAACAATAAAAAGAAAGGATTTACCGAGGGTGAAAACCTCTTTGAGGCACCCAAGGATGAGGGATTCAATCTCCCCCATAGTGCAATGCATCTAGAGAAGTTAGCAATGTTAGCATAAAAGGCCACTCTAGTCAATGTGAGAATAGAATAAGTACCCAAGATCACTTTCTATGCCAAATCCTTATTGGATGAAGAACATAAAAAACTAGCAGCATTCTTGAAAGATTAATGAAATAACTTTGCATGGTCATACATAGATATGACAGGCCTCGATCTAGAAGTGGTTGTGTATCACTTATTAGTCTATCCAGAAGCCAAGACAGTCAATAAAAAATTAAGGAAGATGCATCCTCAGATAGCACTCTTGTTGAAACTAGAGTTACAAAAGATTCTTGACGTTGGATTCATCCAATCCATAGATTATCCTAAGTGGGTTTCAAACCTGGTAGTAGTCTCAAAACCCATTGAGGGCATCAAAATCTGCACTAATTTAGAGACTTAAATAAAGCATGCCTGAAGGATGATTTCCCTCTTCCTAACATTGACCTCATTCTAGACTTAACAATTGGTCATGAAATGCTATCACTTATGGATTTTTTTTAAGGTTATTATCAAATCATGATCGCTAAGGAGGATCAACATAAAACTACATTCACTTGTCCATGGGGAACCTATTGCTGGAATTTTATGCCATTCAGGCTAAGGAATGCAGGAGAAACCTATCAAAGAGAAATGACCCTCATTTTGATGACATGATCCACAAAATAGTCAAATATTCTGTGGATGATATTTTAGAAAAATTAAAGAAAAGTGAGCACATAGGAGTCTTAGGACCCATCTTTGATAGGCTTGAAGAATACAAGGTATGACTGAATCCAAAAAAGTGTCTTTGGGGTTACATCAGGGAAACTTCTTGGCTTCATCGTCTCACAAAGAGGGATATAAATTGATCTAGCAAAGGTAAAATCCATCCTCAACATGGAACCACTACAAACACTAAAGCAAATGAGAGGATTACAAAAAAGATTACAGTCTATCAGAATTCATAGTGCAACTATCAAATCAAATTCACCCCTTTTCATATCTTCTCCACAATTGAATAACTTACAAATGGGATGAGAAATGTGATAAAGCTTTCTAGCAGATCAAGGAATACATATTGATACCTCCAATGTTAATGTTTCTGATACCAAACAAATCACTAATCTTATATAACTCAACAACATTAGCAGCACTAGGATCTCTTCTAGTACAACATGATGAAAATGAAAATGAAAGAGCTATCTATTACATAAACAGGACATTGGTGGGGTATGAAATGAAATATTCACCCATTGAAAAAGCATGCGTAGCAGTATTTTTTACTTCACAAAAATTCAGAAACTACATGTTGTCACATCAAATCAAACTTATTGCAAAGATTGACCCATTGAAATACTTGTTATCTAAATCAACTCTCACTGGGTGAATGGCCAAATGGGTAATGATCTTAACTATATTTGGAATAGAGAATGTGGAGCACAAGGAAATTAAATGAAAAGTAATGATATACAAACTAGAAGATGCACCTATCTATGTAGAGAATCCCTTGATATTTGAGTTTCCTAATGAATTAGTGTTCCTTGTCAATCTCAAAGATGAGTGGAAGATGTACTTTGATGATCGTTCACCCAACATGGATCAGGAGTAGGTATTCTTTTCATCACTCTTCAAGGTGATTGCATTCCAAATTCATATAGGCTATCATTCTCATGTACTAAAAAAATTTTTTAGTATGAAGCCCTAATCATATGTCTAAGGATAGTAGTTCAATGGTAGATACAAGAGATGAAAGTCTATAGAAATTCATAGCTGGTTATCAATCAAGTCAATGATGACTATCAAACTAAGGATGACAAGCTCAATCCTTACAAGAAGATGGTAGAGAATCTCAAGGATCTTTTCATAGACATAACTCTTGATCAAATTCCTCAAATGAACAATCGAGCAACAAACGCTATGGCAACAATTGGACCTTTGCTAGACATACCAAACAACATCCTTCAATGGGAATTCTTGGTAGAACAACTTCTCGTACCAACTTTTGAAATCTTTGAATCTGAATTTGTGTGTATCATTGTTGGTCCTAGATCCCCATGGTATCATGACATATTTATCTACCTTAGCAAGGTAATCCTCCCATCCGATATCACTTTAAACATTAAAAATACCTTTGTAAAAAAGGCATCCCAATTCACCATCCTAGGTGATACCCTTTACTACCAAAGCATCGAAGGAACATTACTATGATTTATTAACCAAGAGGAAGCCTTAACCACTTTAACGGAAGTACATGATGGCATATGTGGTTCTCATTCTAGTAGTATGACTTTAGTTAAGAAACTATTGAGGACGGGGTACTACTGGCCAACTATGGAAGGAGAAGCTCATTAGTATGTGTATAAATTTGTTTAGTGGCAACAACATGGAGATTTGATTCATGCTCCAGCTCAAGAATTGCAACCACTGATTACACCCTAGCCTTTTTCACAGTGGGGACTTGACCTCATAGGAAAAATCACTCCAACCTCATCTAATGGCCACAAGTTTATCATAACAACCACTTAGTACTTTACCAAGTGGGTTGAAGCCATTCCTATGACCTACATAATGAGGAAGCAAACTGCCAAATTTATCCTAAATTACCTAATCCACTGTTATGGTGTTCCACAAACCCTTATCTCAGACAATGGAACACCATTCAAGAATTAGGATGTGAAAGAGATATGCCAAAGATTTAACATCAAACACTGATTCTCTACCCTGTGTTATCCCTAAGGCAATGGTCAAGTTGAGGCTACAAACAAGACCATCCTAAAAATCCTAAAGAAAAGTGTCAATGAAGGTAGTTGTGACCAACATCTAGAGTTAAATCCTACTCTCTGGGCCTATCAAACTAGTATTAAAATTCCAATAGGTTCAACCCCTTTCTCCTTGGTATACAGATCAGAAGCCACTTTTCCTATTGAGATTGAAATCCCATCACTGTGATTGTCACTACAAAACCTAATAAACGATGAAGAATACAAAGTCTCTTGACTGAATGAGCTAGAATTTCTAGATGAGCACCATATTGATCCCTCAATCACTTGCAAGTATATCAAAACTAATTGAAATGGAGCTATAACAAGAAGATCAAATTTTGTTCTTTTCAGGTAGGGGATCTTGTCTTAAAAAAATCAAAAGAATCTTCTAGATCGAGAGAGTAAAGGAAAGTTTGAGCCTAGATAGTTGGGTCCCTTTATCATCACAACAAGCTATGGATTAGGGGCATATTAGATATTAACACCTGAAGGTGAACCCTTGCAAGATCCAACTAACAACTTGCATCTCAAACTAGTCTTAAAAGGGGTGTAAATTTTGAAAATACAAAAAAATAAAAAAATGAAAAAAAAGGATTAAAGGAGAAAAGAAAAAAATTATCGTCTAGTGAAAATGACTTTGGTGGCACTTTGGGAAAGTACCTTGGTGAAAACCTAGAAAATAGGCACCTCACATAAATAAAGCACCTCCATCTATTCTTTGTCTCTTTATCCTGTCATTCTTTGCCTCACCCTCCATCCATCACCTCATCATTCATCCTATTTATTTTATCACCCATCTCCATCCTTATCATAGCTTGATGTTGTGAAGTATCACATCCCCTTAGTACTACTTGGCATATTACTAAGGTTAGTCTATCTTGCCTATATTGAGGTAGTCTATCATGTCACACTGGGGCAATTCATTATGGATCATATCACATTCTTGTATATCTTTAAAAGGTTATAAAAAATCTCATCGAAAATCCCAAAAACATTTGTAAGCCATTCATAAAAAAAGCTAAAAAATATTTGCAAAATATTGTACAACTAAAATAAAAAAACATTCTGAAAAATTATAAAGGAAAAATCCAAATCATCCAGAAAACATCAAAAAATCCCTAAAAAGGTTAAAAAATAAAAAATAAAAAATATTACCCTTGTTGAAATATGAATATTTGAGCTTTAATGTAGGCAAGAACATCATTGATGTTCCCTTGAGACACCCTAGGTTATTCCTTTAGGAGTTCATCAAAATAAACCAACATGTTAGGTCTCTATAATGCTGGTTGAAAAACCATAGGAGGTTGCCAAGCTCTTGATACATTTTTGGCTTTTATTAGCTTCAATTTTTTTTCCATTATTGTCATACAAAGTACTTTCACTGTCGAAGGAAATGTGTGTTGGGAATTCAATTTCAACATCATTCTTGTGTGTATATTTTTGGTATTCAACTATCAACATATTTGAAATTTGTTCACTACTGAGTGAACATGCCTCCTACATCCATATCATTGTTGTTGTATTTTTCACCCTTTTCATCATCAATGAAACTCAAGATCACCAAAGAATGACAAATCAGATGTATTACTGGCACAACCATTTGTTCCACAACTTGATATATCATCTTGGTTATCTGGAGATGCCTCTTCCTTTGAATCTCCATAAGAGCTACAAGCATCCCTTTGATGTAAATTAAAATCCATAGGCCCTTCTTCACAATCTGAATATTCAATGGATCCCTCATAACATGCACTATCACAATCTTTTATGTAGGAGAGACCTTCTATATCTTCATCCTCCTCATGTAGGCTATCATAACAATCACTTTCACTTGCACATGTTTCCTCTTCTGGTTGTATTTTGTCTATTCTCCATACTCATTAGTGATACCACTATTGGTTTCAACATTGATAGTGTCCTCATACCTTTTCTTATCTACAATGTTAGTCCATTCATCTATTTGATCAAGAGCAACTGGTATCCATGATTCAGGCCAATAAGTTGAATTAGGCTCATATACTTTCATGAACTACTGAATGATCTCAAGACTTACTAGGCGGGAAATTAATAGGTATTTTCCTACAAATATCTGCCCTTCTTCCAAGAAAAGAGTGCCTCAATTCTCCTTTATATCTCCTTATGTTAAGAATGCATCCAAAAGACTTTTGCTTCTTTCTTGAATATGTAAGCACTCATCATTTTTTTTCACAGATTGTTGATTATGATATATCTCTTGCTACATATTTTGATTGACATTTCCACGTGAGATGGAATTGTGTTGCACTTGATATTGATTGTATTGATGACCTTGGTAGCTTACTATTCTTTGTCTAGGAGGGACATGATAAGAATTCATTTGTTTTGAAGCCTATGATGAATAAATGTTCTACTATGAATAACATGCATTACCTCCATTGCCAAAATTCGTAGTTGTATTATGTGGTACTTGTGGTGTCCTAGGTCTACTGGCATTTGTGTATTCATTCTTATTGTAGAATGGCCTATTTTGTGATGTATTTGGAACACATTTGACTCCCAATTGCAACAGTTGTTGGTTCAATTGTAGTATTTGTTGTTCCAATTGTAGCCTTTGTTGTTTCAATTCTTTACACTCTCTTATTATATGTTGCCTTTTTACTTCTTCTGACATCTTGACAAGAAATTTGCATAAACTTCTTATCTTTTATTTTGAATGGACTTAGTGTTGTTGTTCTAAACTATCCATACATTATCTATCAATTTTTAAATAGAGTCGCCACCTACTTTTCCCAAAAGTAGGAAAATGAAATGGATTTTGATATTGTTCTTGGTTTACCCCAGCTAAATCCCCTATGAACTCAAGTGAATGCAAATGTGAAATTTAATTTTATGACTCTATAAGGCAAGATGGTTTGCTACTGGATATCTTTAAGTTCTCCCAACAGTCGCCAAACTGTAGGTCTCAATAACGTAGGTTTGAACCACAAGAGGTTGCCAAGATTTTGACACATTTTGGCTAACGTACAAGGCCAATTAATGTAATTGAACCTTCTACTCTTTAGGCTCTACTAAACCTAGGAGGTGTAACCAAATGTGGAAGAAGATTTGAAAGTTATGTTATCCCTAACTAAGGCAATCTATTCATAATGGCAATGGGAAGTGAAATAGATGCAAAGGTTAATTTGGTATAAATTGTATAAGCAATATCAAGGGATATGAATATGTTCAATTAAAAAATGTAGTTGTTTGTAAATGAGTGCTTTCTAAGGTTCCTAAAGTGAGTTGTATGGATTTGAATGAAGAGATGGATAAGACCAGTGCCTTATTGGGTAAAATGGAGTCAAAGAAAGCTAGTGATGGGTGACTAATATTGGTTGCAGCTCAAACTATTTGGCACTTGAATATTTATAATTTGTATAAATGTGTAGGGATGTGACTAGAAAACTCTTCTTATTGATCCAATCAAGATCTATTAGGTTATTGTAATCTATCTAAGAGGTTCTTAATCCTTCCTTGAAGGAACTAGTTAAAAGGGATCACATAGTGACAACAATGTGTACTGACAAAATGAAAATATACTTGATATATTCATTTTTGAATAACTTAATAGTATTATCTGAAGACACTATGATAACCTTCAATTATAGACTCTTCTCATTGATCCAATTGATATTTCCAAATTATTGTAATATGTTTAAAATGATTTTAATTCCTACTTCAAGAAACCAATTAAGCAAATTACACAAGAACAACAAATGTGTATGATGAATTTAGTATTCTGCTTGGAATAAATTCAAATAATAAGAAACATAAACTTGGAGATAGCCGAATAATTGTTTAACTTAACAAATAATTGACACCAATCTTGAGTCACTGAAATTCATAAGTTTTCATTAATTTCTCCACAATTTCATACATGCATCATGGTCTTCACTATATAATCTATATGATAAATTTTTAAAAGTATCTTCTATATATCTCCTACCCTACTCCTAATTCTAATTATACCCCCTTCTTTGGTCTTGGTCTCTCCTATTTATATGAGAGGTAACAAGGTTTAGACCAATGGTCATGTCTTTTGGTAACAAAACATAATCATGAATTTAAACATAACTAAAATAACTAAGCAAAAAACATGTGCTACAATCCATTAGTCTTCGAGTAAAGAGCTCGTGGTCATCTAAGACCTATGCAACACTTTTAATGTATGATTAATCTTTCTTTGTGATGATCAAGATCACTCCTTATCGGGGCCCAAATACTTCTCCTGCCACTTACTAATTGTTAGATCATTTGGCCATTTGAATTATTATGTAGCAGTGAGATTCGTGAGGTGACTCTTCCATCTATTATCAAGTAGGTTCCTAACATTTACCACGAATTTAGTGTATCCATTGTCTAGTATGAAAATTCCATCAAGTAAATTATGGAGATTTTCAAGATTAATTTCCCCATCATCTCAATGATGTAATTCACCTTGAAGAATTCCCTTTTCTTTCGCACTCCAAGCTCATTTGCAACTTAGTTTCAGCTGTCGTGAATGAAAAAGATCAACTTATTTTGTGTATTTTAATACCAAGATGCATTTACTCCTGACTCATAAATTTGCATGATTCAAATCTTTGTATCAAGCTTAATTTCACATTTTGATGTTGATTGATGTGACTGGCATTCTTTAAATGTCTCAACAACTTCTTTACCATGTTATCTTGTGTCACTTTTTACTCCCCTATGGTACCGCGGTGTGTCCTTGGTACACATATTCACTATACCACTCCACCACATATCATGTTTTGTCTCGCCATCATATTGCGGTATGTCTTGTTATCCTTTGTTAGTGTACCACTCATCACCTCTATCTCTCTTGTGATACCGCGGTGTATCCTTCATACACATATTAATATACCACTATACCACGAGATACTTTTCACCTTCCTGTTGTATTGTGGTTTCACTCCAATATTATTTCTTAGTACACTGTGCTACCACGAGTTATGTTTTAACCCTCTATGGTATAGTAGTGTCTCTCTTTATCAATACTCCTCAGTATACTGCTCTACCATGAGTTGTTTATTGACCCCCCAAGGTACATGGGTAAAGGGTATAGTGTTAGCTTCTATTACCGTGATACCATGAGCTATTTTGCAAGGTGTTTCCGTAAGGCGGTATAAGGTGAGGGCTATATAGAGTGGCCAATGTGGTAGCGGTTTAGCGGTAAAAGTCTATTTTGGCTTCATGGATGGAAATAAAGTGATTTTTTATGAAAAGATAGCATGAATTTGGATTTTAATGGATAAAAAAATTTAGAATTTTTATGAAAATTATGGTTCTAACAATGGCTCCAGTTGGGGATGAGTGATTTACTAATCAGTACAAGAATCTAGGTCTCTGGGAGAGAAAACCAAATGTTTTATCTATTGAGCAGCAGATTCAAACCCTTTTCTATCATGAACTGATATGGTTTTTTTTAAAGAACCACACCATAGCTTATGGCACAAGGCCACCAAAAAAGGAATGCCACTATATTCCCCTATCATACACCTTGTTTTGTTTTGATTTTATCAAATCCCTCTTGAGAACACTCATGCAATCTTCCTTGCTACATGTACCATCATTGGAAATTTTCAAAATGACACTACCTTCAACATTGCTCACATTTCCTTTTTCATTTTTTGATTCAGACTTAGGCATAATTTGAAAATTGTTACTATCATGTGACAAACTCTTTCCCCATTTATTACACCAAGAACTTTTATTCTTAATGCCAAATGCTTCATCATTTTGGTCACTTCCATGCATTATAAAATAGTCTCCCAGGTGAACTAAAAACTGAAAATCTGAATTCTTCTCACATGGTTCTGAGAAATCTGCCACATCAACATCTTTAGAAATAATCAAATCTGAAAAAAAATCATTTATTCTATATCACTGATTGGTGGTGATACAAACCCATGATTCATACAATCATTATTTTGCACACTTGAATTAACCAATGTTGAGTATTCAACATCCTTGATATGCAAATCATTATCAAAGATCTCTAATTCTGAATCATGTATTCCCTTTTGAACATAGGAAAACATAGAATCTTGATCAGTTGCAAGGGTTCCCCCATCATTGTTACACAAATTAGATTCATTGTTGAAGAAAATGTATGTTGGGTATGAAATTTCAGTGGTATCCTTATGCACATATTTTTGATATTCCATTGTCAACAAATTTGAAATTTGTTTAGTACAGAGTGAGCATGTTTCATCACCCACCATATCTATGTTGTATTCTTTATTCTTCTCATCATTACAACAACACTCAAAATCAACAAGAAACATCAAATCAGATGTATTATCACCACAGTCACTCACTTCACAAGCTGATGCAATGTCTTGATTATTTGAAAATTCTTCATCCTACTCATAGAGGCTATTATAGGAATTGTTTTCACTTGCACACTCATCATCTATGAACTGATCACAGTCATTGCCTTCTTCATTGTTTTAGGGAATACTATCTTCTTTTATTTCAGCTTCCAATTTGTTGTCTTCAATGCTATAGAAATGCATACATGGTTGTATTTCCCCTTCATCTGAACCATATTCCATAGGCGGTGTGTCCCCAACAACATATTCAATGTTGCAATCATCTTCCAAGGTGGAAGATTGGTCTTCAACAATTTCATCTTCATTAAAATCATTCTTTGTGCTATTAGATTTGACATTACTAGCATGCTCATGTCTAATTATCCATAACCAGAGTTGTGCAAGAGTAGTTGGCTTTGATGACTTGGGCCAATTAAGTAAATCAGGGTCATATACTCTCATGAATTGTTCAATAAACATGGGATCATTAAGCTGAAGATTAACATGTATTTCCCCATGGATAACAAATGGTCTATCAAATAGGGAGCATGCAGATTCTACTTCATGTCTCCTTATACCAAAAAACATCTCTAAAAGATCTTGACTTCCTTCTTGAATCTGTAAATGCTCATCATCATTAACTTCATACTAGCTCAAGAATATTCTTTTGAGATCTTCCCATTAAGATATACTTTTCATGGGCAAGCTTATAAGCCATTCTCTTTCATTATCCCTCAAAGATCCTGAAAAAAATCTCATAATGAAATCTTTTGGATAAATCTGAAAATCCACAATGAAATCCCAGAATTGTTGTACATGTTTACAAGCTGATACACTCCATTCTCCATGAAATTTACGGATATGTTTTAGCAGCTCTGTCATTTTATAGGGATAAATATTTGCATAGCCCTAGATATTGTTGCAGTTAAATAGTTTATCAATGGCTGAGACAAATTTTGAGGGCCATATGGATTTTGACAGATCACTAATATTTGTTCAAGAGATAGAGGATGAGCATTTATTTGATATGGAGCTTGTGGTGTAAAACTATCCTATTGTGAATAGTGTCCATTACCTCCATTTCCAAAATTCTCAATTGCACCATAATGTGTATGGGGCAAGGATTAATTACCATACATACTTCAACTTTTGATTTATATTTTTGGCTAAAAGTGTTGTAGTTCCAAGAATGTATGTGCATTCTTCATCAAGTTTCTACTAGAGTCGCCACCTACTTTTCCAAAAGTAGGAAAATGAAATTATTCTGAAATTGTTTTTGCTTTACCCTAGTGGAATCCCCTTAACTATGTCAAATGACAAGGATGCAAAAAACTAAAAAGTCTATGACTCTATAAGGCAAGATGGGTTGCTACTGGATTTCTTCAGGTTCTCCCCAGTAGAGTTTCCAAACTATTAGGTGTGTAACTCAGATGGGGAGTGAAAATGAAGCAACTATGAACCTTTGATTAAAGACCAATTTTGAAACTTTATTGACTCTATAAATGGATAGGCTAGAACCAATTTTTCTAAAACTTGTCCCCAACAGAGTCACCAAACTGTTAGGTCTCAAAAACACAGGTTGAAAAACCACAGGAGGTTGCCAAGCTCTTGATATATTTTTGGCTAATGAACAAGGCCAAATGTTGTATTTGAACCTTCTTCTCTTCAGGCTCTGCTAGACCTAGGTGGATGTACCTATGTAAATGGTGTAGACTTGAACTGTATGATTCCTACTTGTGCAATCTATCCCCAATAGAAAATAGTGAGGGATAGATGAAAGCTTAATAACTACTCCTACTGAAATTTGAGATGTGAATGTCTAAATAAGATTTTATGAAATTCTAAAATGGAATTGGTATGACCACTGCCTACTTTTGTTAGGTGAATGGAGTCAAGATGTAAATGATATGTGACTTACTAACTAGCTACAATTCTAATTGTTTGGCACTTATACGAGTTTATACCTTGTATAAATGTGCAAGGATGTGACTAACAAACTCTTCTTATTGATCCAATCAAGACCTATTAGGTTACTGTGATCTATCTAAGAGGATTTTAATCCTTCCTTGAAGGAACCAGTTAAAAGGGATCACACAGTGACAACACATGTGTACTGAAAAAATGAAAGATATACTTGATATATTCAATTTTGAATAACTAAATAGGAATTTCTAGAGATAGAATGGAAACCTTCAATTATAGATTCTTCTTATTAATCCAATTGATATTTCCAAATTACTGTATTCTGTTTAAGAGGAATTTTGATTCCTACTTGAAGAAACCAATTAAGAAAATTACACAAGAACAATAAATGTGTCTGATGAATTTAGTATTCTGCTTGGAATAAATTCAAATAATAAGGAACGCCAACTTGGAGACAACCAAATAATTGTTTAACTTAACAAAAAATTGACACCAATATTTGAGTCATTAGGTTAAGTCTTCTTGTCCATTATATTATTCCAAAATATTTTACAATACATAACATTCTATTTCAGCAATTGATCACCCTATCCAACTACTAGAAATTTCCTAACTTACTACTACCACTAACTCTAATCCCTTGATCATTTTCTTTCATTTGGTGTATATAAATCTTCAAGAGTTGTGACCTTCTACATGTCTGTTTGTTGCAACCACTAAGAACTCTGTTTGTTTTAATTTTTGCTAGTTTTTTCGATCTGGGATACTCTTTTAATCTCTACACTTCATCGGGCAGACCAGTCAATTGCTTTACCAATACTGTGTAACATCTCCATTTCCTCCTCTTTGGTGTTTACTTTTTTTAGTGTACCACTCTACCGCACATCACCTCTGGCTCACCTGTGGTACCGCAGTGTCTTTGTGGTGCTCTTCTTTAGTATACCGCTCTACCATGTATTATATTTTGTCTCCCTGTAGTATCACGGTTATTTTTCTGCATCCTTTCTTAATGTACCGCTCTACTGCATACTACCTTTATCTTCTTGTGTGACCATAGTATCATCCCAGTTTTCCTTAATATATTGCTTTACCATGGGCTATATTTTGACCATCTGAGGTATAGCGATAAAGTATGGATATTAGTGGCTCTTCTTACCACCCTACTGTGAGCTACTTGGTGTTGGACCACGATACTACGGTAAGGCATGAGTGTTGTATGGGATGTCCAATATGGTAGTGGTAACATGGTAAAGGGTGAAAATAGATTTATGAATGGTGGTAGTGGGTTTTGTTATGAAAATGAGATCGTAAATTTTAGATTTTAAATGCTAAAACACTTGAGAATTTTTTATGAAAATTCTAGTTCCAACACAACATTCTCTCCACTATTTATATCTCATCTATTAATAAGTCAAGTCAGTTGAGCTACGAGTCTTAGAGCTTTAACATAGGCAATGCCATCATTGATTTGCCCCTGAGACACCCTAGGTCAGTCCTTTAGGAGTGTGTCATAATAAACCAACATTATCTCAATTGTTCATATCTCATCTATTAATAAGTTGAGTCAGTCAAACTAAGTGGTCTTTGTGTGTATGTTGTATGCAAGGCTTATCTTTGATGAGCCCTTGAGGCCCCTAGGATAGGTCTTTAAGGTTAAGTTCTCGTTCAAACTTCTCAAAAAATCCCTAAATAGCCTCAAATAATCCAAAACCAAAATATTCACATAAACAACTCAAAAAGACCAAAAACAAACTCAAAACATTTTCAAAAATACCAAAAACATTTAAATATCTCAAAAAACCCCCAAACATTCAAATATCGAAAAATCCAAAAACACTTGAAAATTGAAAACCCAAAAATATTTGAAAACATTCAAAAAACCTAAAATAGCCTCAAATATCTTTGGGAAAACCCTAAAAAGCCTCAAATAGTTGAAAACCATAAAAAATCATAAAGTAAGAACCTAAGTGTCAAAATTTAAAGTCTACATCATGGGTAAATGATTCAGTGAAGTTTGTATCAACGACTTATCATATTAAAGCTCATCATCATCCTAACATAAAACAACCCCTGATCAACATGTCCTAGGATGTATCCTTCCTACAATGGAAATTAGTATCAGAAATAAACTTAGCTAAATTAAACACGTAAGAGATATAGATAAAACTGACTGTTTTTCTTGGATATTTTCTTCTAATTTATCTTAATGACCTATTCCAAGGGCCTCTCCATGATGTCTATCAAAATGATTTAGAGATAAAGGAATTGGGTATCGATCATTATCTTTTATTTTTTGTGCTTGTGGGTATTATTATAAAATAACCTTGGCACATACTTGCTTGGTTGTGTGTAAGAAGCTTGTTTGGAGTACATTGTTTATTATTGTGTATGCTTTGGTCCAATATATTCTAAGATTCTAATTTACATTCTGATGAGGTTTTTGTATGTCAAGATGTGAACAAGAACTATCCTATCTATTTATAGATTCAAAGGACATTGCACTAGATACAATGCCATCCTAGTTATCAATACCTTGATGCATCGTATCTATGTGTTTATCAAACAATAAGGAATGACGAAAAATACCAATCCTGAGATTTGAGTAGATCAACATCATGCATTCATGAATTTATTATCACCATCTCTAATAAAGTCTTGGTAGATCATATACTTGTTGGATCTCTTGAAGCAATCATCAAAATCAATGATCATTCATTTTTGTTTCTTCTATCTTCTCTCCACGCTAACCTGGTATCATGATAGTCAACAAAAACATCATCAATGCATCCATTCTAAATCCATAAATCATCAGCATGCATACATCTCATAATCATAACATATCATAAAGCATATATCCTCCATCATCATTATCATTTCAGTTGTGACGAATAATATAGATTTGTTATTCTAAGCATCTTAAATCATTACATAAACATACATCATATTATCATATCATGAGCATAAAAATCTGCATTATCCATCCATCCAAATGCATACATCTCATCATAAAACTACATAGAAAATACACAAAAAGAAAATGGATCCATAACATAAGCGTAACATTTGCATATCATACCATTTATCCCATAAAATATCATGAAAATCTACTAAAAAAGAATTAAAATTGCATCCATCCATAGCATTGCATTGCATATTATCACACATCATCACATAAGCATAAATAAAGTGCATCCATATAATGATGAGCATGATGAACACATCATATCGAATCTGTATCCATATCATATGTATATATCAAAAAATGAATGTCATGGTACAATATCTAAATCGGTGCATGTATATCAATCATAAATAAAATATCCACGAGGCTATCAAAAATGAGCCCATGAATGTTTATTTGTGCAAAGAATCAAGCAACAAATCAAAAAGTTCCTATATAATCAATCTAGACCCGATGGCTACTCCCCTCTCTGGCCTATCTCTTTGGCTGATCCTTAGCCCTAGGCTATGCATCACTCCTTTGTGAGTATTTAGGTTGTTTGAGAACCTATGTAACATCTCTATGATAATGCATCCTATAATAGGCTACCTCAATCACAACCTCTCTATATAGCCTGGCAGATATAGTCCTGCTCTATGAGCTGTCATGATCACTTCTAATTGATGGTGATGATTGATCTCCTGATATCTCTTGGTAGTCATGACCTATACCTACTACCTCATATGATCTCTCTCTATAGTCATAGCCACAACCTATTGTCATAAATAATCCCTCTCAATAGTAATAGCCAAAATATGCTATTGGGCCTGATCCCACTCACCTATAATGACCTGTACCTACTGCTACAACTATCGAATCTATAAATTCTAA
Source organism: Sequoiadendron giganteum (assembly GCA_007115665.2). Classification (NCBI taxonomy): domain Eukaryota; kingdom Viridiplantae; phylum Streptophyta; class Pinopsida; order Cupressales; family Cupressaceae; genus Sequoiadendron; species Sequoiadendron giganteum. Next base: position 396,959,232 of record CM021110.1, on the reverse strand, counting down.
GGATCTTATGGTGGTGGCTGCACTGGTTGCTACTGAATAGGAGGATTTTGTGGAGGCTATTGATCCACTAGTGGTTCCCCCAAAATCTTCCCATCCTAGCCATCCAGTCTCCTACCTTTGCCTCTACCCACTCCCTCCTTCTAGGTCTCCCTCGTGGAGGGGCACCCACTAGATCTATCAACTAGTGAGGGGGTGTAAACCATGCGTCATATGTAGGCATCTTCTGAGTGTCCACCTATCCTTGGTCATATTCCCATGGCTATACAACTAACTATCAAAACCCCTCGACCACCTCAAGAGTTGGGATCATGGGTCCCCATGTGGGTACCTCTCCAGCTGATCTATCAAAAATTTCCCTATATGCATCATCTATCGTATCTTGTGGCTCTCCAAATTGTCAATCCACCTTGTCTTGCAGGTATCTCTCAATGATCGTGTGCTCCCGACCCTAAATATACTAGGTATTTTTAGCAAAGAATAGTTGTTGAACATCATCATACCATGTTGGCATCTAAAGCCAGGGTCACCATCTGAAGACTATCATATCATCGATAACCCTTCTCCAATATGGAAGCCCAAGCTGCCCAATGTGTTGTAAGGTAATGGTGCCTCTGCACCTCCAAACCATGGGGCCATTTGGCTCTACATCGGCTATCTAAACAATTGGATGAAGCACATCAATGTTCTCCCAATCCCAAATGTGTAGCAAGGTAACTCCTATGCCAATAGTTCTGCCATTGCAATAAACAAAGTTGTGCATATCATGATATAATAAGGCCAACATCACAATCCCCCATGAAAATTGTGTCCTCTTGTAGAGCATTTGATGCCATGCCAAGCCCCATATTGAGTTGAATCTTTTGCTTCGTTGGTTTGGAGTGACCAAACCTGAAATGATGGTTGTAACTATCAATCTGAAGGTGGGCACTCAACCTGTATACATCTCAAGATCAATCTATGAAGTGGATAGAATGATGTCCTCAATCTCCACCACCTCATGGAATTTATTGTAACTAACATCAACATCATATATCACAAGCTCACCATGTATCGACAAACACACTATCCTCCATACATCCTCTAATGTCACTGTCATCTTGCCTATCAAAATGTGGAATGATGAAGTCTCACTATGCCATTACTCACATAGCACGGTCATCATAGCCAGATGTGTCTGAATGATAGGCATATATGCAACATACCATAGGAAAATCTCTCTAAGGTGCTCCTAGCGTAACTCAAATAAATCACCAAGCCTCTCCAAAACTATGGGATGATGCTCATGAGAATCAAGGGTGGAATGATCTCCTACACCTATGAAGTGCACGACATAAAAAATCAAAAAAATTGGACTCAGTTTGGAATTTTTAGCTCTAAAATGATAAAATTGTCACTATTTAAAATAACATCGCTATATTTCAAATTCCAAATTGCAACGCCCAAAGTCATTCAAATTGTAAATCAGAAATGACATCACTAGAAACATATGTCTCATGATTTAAATTTTGGAAATCCTAACCCTAAATTTCAAATCGAGAAGTGTGTCACCATAAATATATGCATCACAAATTGAAATTGGAAACCCTAATTCTAAATTTTTAACTTCGTCACAATATACATATGCATTACTAAAATTTAATTTAGCATCATTGATTCTCAAATTGGTGTCACCATATAACGACATTACAAAAGTTTAAATTTTAAAGTGCAATAAATGCATCAAAAAGTCAAATTTCAAATCAATTTTTGGATCACATACCAATGGTCTTGCATTTGAAAGTCTCTCGTGCTCTCGAATTCGATTGACAATGTGTCATGGAAGCTCTGGTCATTCCATTTCATCAGAGGGTTAGAGCTCGAAACAACAAGAGTCTCTAATGTGTGAATGCACAAATGAATTAAAAGTGACCCTTCTTGGCTTATTTATCCATTAAAATTAGGTTTTTTACCCTAATTTTACCTTCAAGCTAGGATTTATCATTGTTTTCACCAATTTTGCCAGTCCAAAGCTTATTTTGTATCATTTTTTACGTTTTTAGAATGATTCTTGCATTCTGAAACCTTTCTGGACCACTAGGGTAGCTTTTCCCCTCTGTCAAGAAATCAACCCAAAATTTAAAATTTCTGCCCGATTTCTCAAGGGGGTAGGGAATTATCTTAATCCTTTAGTAGTGGGGCATCAAAAAGTTTTAAAAAAATATTTTTTGATTTAAGAAACATTTTTTTTAATATGAAGAGCATCAGTCTTTGAACTGAAGCAATATGTACCTCACTTCAAAGAGGGGCAAAATGTAGACACTAAAAAATGTCTTGAATGATATCATGCATGCAAATCAGATATACTAACATCATTTCCTCTAAAAAACCATCCTCCTTTTGCTTAATTAATTAAATTAGCTTATTTATTTAATTAATTGTATCATTTGCAACTATTAACCTAATTCCTCAAATCAGGTTAATTCACCCCCTTTCACACTAACATTTCATCTCATTAAATTAAATAAATCAAATTGTTTAATTTAATTCTCTAAGTCTTCACATTTAATTAAATAAGCCTAAGTTATTTAATTAAATTTTATTTCACCTTTTTCCCATGCATTAAATCATTTAATTTAATGAATATCACTTTATTCTTCTAATTCCCCTAATTGCATGATTAAACCTTGTTTAATTAGAAATTATCTAATTATTTCAATTCCTCCCACTTGCAAGGGAATATTCCCATGGAATATTCCCTCCCATTTTGTAAAATTAAACTTTGTTTTAATTAACAAAATATCCTTTTTCCTCACCCATGAATATTCCAAAGAATATTCTTTCTCCTCCACTCATTTAAAAAAGGGAATATTCTCACTTAGCTTCAAATGCAAGTTAGCTTGTGACTTCTTGGGAAAGTTAACTTTTGACCTCTTGTACAGGTCAAAAGTGTGCTTGTTTTGAAGGAATGAGAACCCTTGATTAAATATCATCTTTCATTCTCACCCATTGATGATAATCCATGATCCATGCCTCTAATTTCCTCCATCCTTGACCATTGATTAGCTTTTTCAATCTCAACCCTCCATTTCTCATTTGCTTTCCTATAAATATGTCACTATTTAGAGACAAATGGATCCGTCTCTCAACATCAAACTTATGTTGTTCAAATCACTCACACTCACACTTAAGTTTAAATTAGTTGCATAATAGCTTAGCTTCCATTAATGGCTTCCATGCATCCATTTAGTTAATTAGAGAATTAGTGTTTGAATCTTTTTAGTTTAAATATTATTTAGATTAGCCTAGCAATTACATATCTACATAATTTAACATAAAATCATGGTATATTAACTCTTGCATTGTACTCATTTTAACATAAAATCATGTTTTCATCCATATATCACAACGATTTCATCAATTCTCTTCAATAGAATCGATTGAAACAAGCTCACTAATCACAAGATTGGGAAAGGGTCATTGTTCCACATCAACACAACACCAATTCTGAAATAGGATAAGTTTTAGATGGATTAGAGTAGAAATTTTAACACTTTCTTAGATTAGAATGTTTAGTTTCAATAAATGTTTAGTTTAACTTTCATTTGAATGATCTTTTTTAAGATTGATTATTAGTGGCTTCATTATCCTTCGATTCTTCATGGATCAATTGTAATCAACCCATACTAATATCCTTAGTCAATAGAACCTTCCAACTACATCACTATAGGTTGTAGGTTAGGTTGGAAGGCTAGGTGCCTCACAACACTCCTAGGATACAAGGAAAGGGTCTTTCAACACTATTAAATAGAACCAAAATGGTTCACGTCGGGTTCACCAAAATGTAGAGGGGGACCAACCACACCAAGGCTATAGGTCACGAAGAGTTGATAGCGGAAGGTTTCTCTAATCTACCTCAGATTAGACAAGCATTTAAGGTCAAGGATAGAGAATGAATAACACTCTCAATTATTTTTTCATTCTACTGATCTGAGAGTTAAGTTAGGGCTAAGCGAGTAGGATTTTAGAACCCAAATCATACCTCAGACAGGTCTCTACTAGAGGACAACAATGCATATCAAGGACAATAGCACAGTGCGCTGGTGTCTCACAACTGTGTTGGCATCCATATAGATAAGAAGTGCAAACAAATAGTGAAAATAATAGAAGACCTACTAATATCTTAGATGTCAAAATGTAAAGTAATAATAGAAATGCTAAATGACAAAATGATAGAAGTAACTATAAAGATGATGTAGAAATGACAAGAAATGGAGGTGGTGGAAATGAGCTCATGAAGGGTTAGTTCACTAGAAAGCTCCACATGAATGCATACCTACACATAGCCAAGATGGGGAAATGTTAGGGCTATATAGGGGTTTTTTGTAGTCAAATCCCCGCTTTGGTGTTTCCATCTCCATGGACAACTAGATAGATATGTAGAAATATGATAAAGAAAAAAATGCTAGAATGAAAATGAAACAAAGCACTATGAGAGGAACTAAGATAATTAAATCCAACAATTAAGTAGTAGTAATAAAGTGTTAAGACCCTCGACCAAAGGCACTCAAGGCCAATTAGAAAGGAATGTAAATCCACAACTATGGCAAAGTCAACGTAGCTACAAAATTGCCAAAAGCAGTCCCGCAAGAAACCAAGTTGCAACTTCTTGGGTAGATGTGAAGAATGCTATGATTATTGGAGTCATGAAGCCAATAGTGCAGCAAGTATCAAGAGTATGGAGAAAAATGTGAAGCTAGAGTGAAATAATTGCCAAGAATATCTCTCAATGTGTGAAGAAGATCAAGAAGTTCTAAAGAGATGGATTGAAAGTGAAACATAGCCATTTGAAGAAGGTTTGGGAGGGAAAGAGCCATTCAAAGGTTGGCAGGAAGGTGTAGGGGTGTTATGTTTCATCACCAATGGAGAATTGAATACCTTTGTAGATTCCAGAGGTAGGAATCTTGTTAGGATGGAAAAATGCCGCGTAGACATTAGTGGGCCATGTGTGCATCGTGATAAACATTTCCCCATTCACAGTAAAAACAAGCACCAAGTGGTTGGGGTACCAAATGAGGATGTGAAATTACTTGGTCAGATTTTGTTTTTCTAAGGTGGAGAGTGTAAAAGGGGAATTTCCAAGAGGGGTGAAAATTCACTCCTATACAACAATGAATGTGCAAGCTTTATAAAATCATGCAAAATCAAACCCTAGATGAGGATTTTACTAGATAGTGATAAGTGTTCTAATCTCATGCAATGGGACAACTTGTCCTATATTTAATTCAAACTAATAATAAAAAAGTACTCCTAAGTTTATTTTAAGTGAATAAATTAATAAGGGACTTAATAATTAATAAGTGATTAATTAATTATCAAGTGATGTCCTAATTACTTTAACAATAATGTGATAGAATAATAAGTTTTATAGCTGAAATATTATTCACATGATACATTGTGATGGAAGAGAAAATATTTTCACATTAATAAATCAAGTAAATGCTATACAAAATTATGCATAATATTCCATGCATATGGCTAAGAAGCCAAGTGATGGAATAAGTCAAATAGCCATGTCTATGGTAAAGGTGGCATGTAATTTTATTACTCTTAGAATGCATTTAAAAAGTAACTGTTATGCAACTTGTAGCCACTAATGTTGATTCCAAAATTAAGAATTATGTAAGGAAAAATCCACAATAAGAATTGGAATGCAACTAGGGCTATGAAAGCCATGTGCAAAACCAAATAGATGACTTTGACCAAGTAAAAATAACATGCGTGAAGCTATGAAAACCCATTACTTGGCTTAGTAACAAACTAGATGAGTTATAGACTCCTTATGCACTATGAAATGGGAGCCTTTTGTGGAATTTTTGTATAGAAAATCATAGGAAGGAAGAGTTTATCAAGGGTGTGGCAATTGTGAGAGGCATGTTAGAGTTTTTGTGAGATAAATCTGCAATCATTTCAGCCAGAAAAACCCACAAGGAAAGAAAGGTGGCACATAACTTAGCAATATTTCAAGTTGGAACCACTCTCCAAATATATATAAATAAAGGTCTTTAGTGTGATGTTTTGGGATTCATTTTTAGTGATTTATTTTGCTATGATTATTTTTTGTGTTTCTTGAGTTTGAGAGAAATTTCATTGTGATAGGTTGAGAGTAATTTCATTATGAGAGTTTGAGAGAAAATTCATTGTGAGTGTTGAGAGAAATTTCATTATGAGTTGAGAGTAGATTCTTTGTAAGGATTAAGAAGCATAGTATAATTTATTAGAAGGGAGATAAGCTGAGTTTGGAGGAGGAAACAAGTAGAGTCTTTAGTGCCAAACATAGAATTGCAAGTTCTTCATTGGAAGCTATATTTTCCAGGCATGCTTAGTTATTCTTAACTCTTACTCTTTTCAATTTTGATACTATGTTTTTCTATGGAGTGCAAGTGTGTGTTCAATCGTTGTTGCTCTTTGTAGTTTTTGAATGGTTCTATACATATAGCTTGAATTTATATATGTTGGGATAAGGTGTCTTAATAGCATAATATATTGCTAGCATGATTTTAATGTTTGATTGATATAGTTTAAGTGAATCTATCTAGAAGTTATTATGATAATATCTAAGATATGGTATGATACATGTAATACTTGTATAAGTTATGTTGAATGAAAATGTAAATGGATGGATATAATGTTAGAAGTAATATGTCATCACTATCTAAGAATTGATGTTATGTATGCCTTTGTTGGTACTTCAACCATGGGTGGATAAATTATGTTCTTAATTTCTTATAACCCTTGAAAGAAGGATATTAGTTTATTCCCTAGGATTAGGTTATACACTTGAATGTGATTACATTGATATTCAAAAATAGGTTTAAAAACATATTAGAGATATATGTTTTCTAATTACCTTTTTTTAAATGATATTATCTTGTACTTGACAAAGTCATACCTATTCATAGTATTATAATATTAAAGAAGAGGAATTTACATCTGAGAAACCCAAAGATGTAATGCAAGCAAAATTTAAGGTGTAGGAGCACAGACTCCTCTCAAGCTGAAAATATCCTCAAGATTAGATATGAACTTAAGATACATTTTAAACATTTGAATATGTTTATTGTATTGAGGGAAAGGATATATGATTGTTTATGAACATAAAAATGTACGTACCTTATATAAGTGATGTAAAGGATAAGTTGGAAAGAACCATGAGGAAATTTGAGATTATTTGAAAGGTTCTAAGTTGAATTTAGAAGTTAAATATTTTATTGTGTTGATTTAGTATTATTGGACATTATTAAGAACATAGGGTTCACTATGAGTTAGGATTGCATAGTTAGTAGGGAGTATCATACATGTTAGGCAGGTATTCAGTGTATGACAACACTAGTTATGTAGGACATAAAACTATGCTCAGGTAGGAATTATATTAGAAGGTTTCTATACAAAAATATTTGTTGAAGGGTAGGGCCATCTTATTGGTTAGGAAGATTTGCGAGGGACTACATTAAGTCTTTGGTTGGTGGAAAATAACTTGGGTTATGCTCTCCCTCATGTAGTTGGTAGAAAAATCTTGTGAAATAGAAGAGAATGAAGATGTGTGCTCCATATGTGGACATCTTGACCATTATACTCTCGTACCATTAAAGCTCTTCTAAGCTATGACTTAGAATTATGATTTGGAATATATTTGTAAATGTGTTTGAAAGATGAATTCATTACTTGGGATTATGGGTATTTTACATGTGGTATTAGAGCTACTAGGTTCAACACTTGGACCTATGAGCTCATTACATAAGTGTTCCACAAACATTGTTAGTGTTTAAAGTTGAAAAGTTCCTATGCAAGAATTGTAGGGAAAAGAAGGATAAGGAAAATAGTAAGGAAACTAATTTTTTGAATCTTGTCCAACTTTGGAACTAGGAAAGAATCATCTTTGGAGGTTGCAACTCCTAAATCGACAACTCATAGATATATTCCCTTGGATTATGGAAGGAATTCACTTGGGATAAGAAGGAATGTTATTTCTATTGATACAAATACTAAATTGGAGAAATTAATTATTAGCATAAAACTGAAAACTTCAGGTGAAGTGGAAAACTCAACATATTGTGAATCAGAACCAACTAGGGAGGTATGTAGGAGATGAGATAGCCTTTTGAAAATCCTAAATTCAAAATTAGATTAAAATCTAGTAATGATAAGTGAGTTGAAGAATGTAAAGTTTACACCTTAGAGTAAAGGTCAAAGACCAAATTGGGTCATAAAAGGAAGCAACTCACAAAAGTAAAGATGATAACTAACATGATCCCACCAACCAAAATGGGCATGGTCAATTTGAGGTCAAGAATTGAAAATGAGAAAAGAAACTCACTAACCCTTGAAGTGTCTAAGGTAATGAGTGAAATCACTAAAAAATATAGATAAAGTTTCTTAGAGAAGTAAGTTGCAAGGAAAAAACTTGGATAGTTAAACAAACTAACTAGACAAAATCTCAAGTAGAGCACCGATGGTCAAAGTTCAACTTGAACTTCCTAAGTTGGACAAAGAAAAGTAAATTTGTGTTTAGTCCCTTTACAGACCATTTGAAGACATTCTAGGGGAAAATACATATGAAGGAGACTATGTTTCCAAATTGGAAGAATAATTAGATAACTTGTAGGGTAAGATAAGGCAAGTAATAGTAGTTCAACCTATAGAAAGAAATAAAAGAAGAATTTTAAATTATTACAATCAAATTAGAGGAAATAGAAGATTACATGAAGTTCAAATTTTAAGATGATTAATATTTTATGAGTCTTGGAAACACCAAGAGGGGAAGAAGAGAAGTATATGAATCAAGAAATATATCAAGATATAGATAAGTATCCTATTCAACTAAATTTGATGATGTATTCCCAATCTAAGAAAAACTTTGACTTCTCCATACACATGGTTCTTGGTTAGAAAACCTTATATCGAAAGATTCTTATGATCACAACAAATTTGTTGAAGATAAAGATTAAGATATTGGAATGGTTAGGAAAAGATAGAGGTCTTTGACCAAATGAGAGAGAAGTGACTACAACAAAATTTTGTAAGTTATTGTTTCAAAAGACCAATTTGTGATTATTATTAACTCTTAAGAAAAAGGTTAGGAAGTATGATTATTCAAGAAGGGAAAGTTATTACCTATAAGTTTAGGAGATTGATGTTATATGAACGAAACCATGCTCCACATGATTTTGAGATATTTGAAATTGTTCATGCTTGGGAATTATGTGAACATTAATTGTTTGGAAAACTTTTGGAGATAATAACAAACCAGCATGGTCTAAAACGAAATTTTACTCAACCAAATTTAAATGCTCATCAAAGGAGATGGCTTGAGTTGAAATCAGACTATGAATTTGAAATTAATTATGTAAAGGGAAAGAAAAACTAAGTTGTGGATTCCCCAAAGATGAAGGAGATGTATCTCTGTGAAAAACTTATTCATTATACTTTCAAGAATCAAATGTGGCATAAGTCCAAGGTAGATGTTTTATTTAATTCAAATGGACAACTAAGAATCAAAGGAAGAACCTAAGTACCAAAATTTGAGTTAAGGAATAAGGTGTGGTAATTTGATGTCATATCCAAGACATTCTAGAATGAAAAAATTATTGATTGATGTGAAACCACTATATTCTAGAAGGAAACAATGAGAAAGGTTGCAAGGTTGAAGCAAGTTGTTTAGAATGCCAGAGGGTAGAGATAGGATGTCATCACTCAACAAGAATTTTACATTCTAATGAAATTCCAGAGAGGAAGTAGTACATTATTGGTATAATTTTGATCTTCCTATGTCAAGGATCTATAGGAGTTGAGAAAATACAACACCACAAACCCCGAAGATCACTTGCATGCAAATAACCTGTCACAAAAGAAGAGATGGAGACAAACAAGCAAGGGTTCTCTGAAAACTAAAAATGTAAATATTAGAGAGAATGAGAGAATGAATTGATATGAAATACAATGTGATCAATCCTTATAAAAAGGAGATCATGCAAACTCTAATAAAACCCTAATAGAAGCCCTAATAGGATAACATTTAATAATATTAATTATTAAATGTCACATTATGCAAACTAACTTGAAATCTTAAGAAGGGAATAAAGGTAACTTAATCAACATAATTAAGTTAAGACCTTTACTCTAACACCCCCCCTTAAGATGAGCAACAATCCAGCTACAAAAAAATGCAAGAAAGCAAAGGTAACTACAATGCAGGAAGGAAAACCTGGCTCCCAACAAGTAGGCCAGATCGGGTACCCAAATACAACCAAATCTCTGTAAAGAGGAGAAATAGAGAAAAACTCATGGGAAAAAGCTCTACTCTAAAAAAAGATGTAGAAGGCCAAGAAAGAAACATCACTGAAGTAGAAGAAGCTGCAAACAACTGTCGAAAGATGACTGTTATGGTGCTGAAGAACCTCCATTGAAGATAGGATGATCAGGAACAAGAAGACAACAATCTGCATAAGTGCCCCAAATGACACTACTCAAATTGGATGGCAAACAAAGGCAAACACCTGGAACGAAGATACAGATGACACAAGAACCAATAGTCTGAAACACTGATTAACTAAGAATGGAAGATCTCTTCCAAGGCGAAACCAAGGAAGAATTAGTATGAATAATATAATACCCCCCCATAATGTTGAACTAGGAGAGCCTGACAAATCCACTAAAATGATGTGAAACACCCTGTAGTGCATGAAGGAGAAGAAACATATGAAAGTGCGCAAGAAAGCACCTGCAACTGAAAAAGTGGTGTGCAAAACAAAGCGCACATGCATGAGGCTGGAATCATATGGATTCATGGTCATCGTGGAGGGACACTCACTGGACAAAGGTGTGATGGCAAATAAAGGAAAACTACACAACCCCCCATGGTATGGATTCACTATCGTCGTGGAGGGATACTCACTGGACAAATATGTGATGGAAAAATAAAGGCAAACTACACAACCCATCATGGCACTTTATAATAACAGTGCGAGTACAAAATATGGCACAACCTTATGTGCAAAATCCCCAAAAAAAATATGTACAATAGTGTGGCACTTTATCTCAGTGCGTTTACATAAAATATAGCTTACAAATAATGTTCAAAATGTCCAAAAAGGACAAAATGCTAGAAATACATGAAGAATAGCCAAAAATGAAGCATCCCATGCAAACAAAAAGTTTCCAAGAGCAAATATGTCCAGGTAATCCATCAAAGTGTGAAAACACAAATAACTAAATAAAATATACCTGAAGTGAAATCTGAAAAAATGGCTTAGATGAAATTGAAGAGCTCTGAAGTATGGTTCCAACACCGCTGAGATTGTGAAAAATGAAGAAACTAATCAAAAGTTATGAGCTTGAGACTGAAAATAGCCCCTTTTTCTTCAACTGGTTGTAAAATGCACCAATGGAAAAAAGAAGTGATGAGACCCACACCACTAGAAAGACGAGAAAACCAACTTTCCGACGATATCTTGTTTGCCAAAAAATGATATCGTATGCCCAAGTTACGGCCCCTAGAATAAATCAGCTCCAAAGGGGAAAAAAGTCAGCACTGGGTTAAATTTGACGGTCATACGACCGTCGCAAAAAAAACACTGTGTTAAATTTGACAGCCAAATGACCATCACCATAAAAGTGCGATGGGGCTTATTTTTCAAAAAATGTTTTTTAAATAAAAAAACAATAAAAAAAAATTATACAAAGTTAATTTTTTTTTTTTTAAATTAATAAAAAAAAGGGACGACCGCATGGGGGCCGCCGCCTGCCAAGGTGGCAGGGTAGTACCCATGCTATACCATCGGCCCTGCAGGGGGGCGGTGTCCAAGGGGACACTGCCTACCATTATGGCAGGCAGCAGTACCCTTGGTACCATCCTTGCAGGCGTAGGTGGTACCCGCAAGCCGGCAAGCCTTTAAACTGCAAATAAAAAATATTTTTTTTTTCTTTTTTGTTTTAAAAACAAAAAAAACCAAAAACATTTACAATGAAAAAATTTAAAAAATAAATATTTTTGATTTAAAAAAAATTAAAAAAATTGCAAAGTGACGTCATCAAATTTTTTTGCCTCAAATTTGTCCAAAATGGACAAATGAACAATGATTTAGGGGTTTTGGACCACTGGGACGCAATGGCAAGGTCCGTTTGAGCTGAAAATGCTTCAAAATTGCAGGTATGCCCTGGATAAAAAAAAACAAACCCCAAACCCTTGAAGCTCCAAAAATCTTCAAAACAAGAACAGGAAGCAGCAGGTCAGGAGCTCTGATACCATGTAGAAGTTGAGAAAATACAACTTCACAAATGTAGGAGTTGAGAAAATAGAACACCACAAACCCGAAGATCACCTGCATGCAAATAACCTGTCACAAAAGAAGAGATGGAGACAAACAAGCAAGGGTTCTCTGAAAACTGAAAATGTATATATCAGAGAGAATGAGAGAATGAATTGATATGAAATACAATGGGATCAATCCTTATAAAAAGGAGATCATGCAAACCCTAATAAAACCCTAATAGGAAAAACCCTAATAGAAGCCCTAATAGGATAACATTTAATAATTAATATAATTATTAAATGTCACATTATGCAAACTAACATGAAATCTTAAGGGAATAAAGGTAACTTAATCAACTTACTTAAGTTAAGAGCTTTACTCTAACAGGATCTAGCATAACTTTATTTTGGTAATGGTGGATAGGATCACCAAGGTAGCTAATTTCATATTGGAAAAATTGATAAGCAGGGTACTAGTCATAATTGCAAATTTGTGTAAAGTAGTGTTTGATTGCATGGTGTTCCTGAAAAGGTTATCTTAGATAGGAACATGCAAGTAACATTAAATTTTTAAGTAAACTATAATCACCTTGTTGGAAATTCAAATTAATATAATCTTAGCTTATCACCCTAAGATAACTAGTCACATAAAAAATGGGATAAACAAAGTCCTTATGGATTGGTAGAATACTCTTATTACAATAACTCCTCTATAATAATAAAATTTATCCATTTGAGACATTATGCAAAAGGAAGGGTTGAATTCCTATAATCTAGGATAATCTAGGAGATAGGATTAGCCTTAGTTTAGAAATTTTGTCAAAAATGGAAAGGTAGATCAAGATGATCAAGGAAAGAAATAAGTGGAAAAGAATGACACGCAAGAAAGTTTTGTTGATATAAAGAATGATTCAAGGATTAGTACTATTATTCTCAAGATTTTTAGGGGTCTAAGAGTAGTACTTTTATGCTCAAGATTTTTAGGTGTCTAGGAGTAGTAATATTATACTCAAGATATTATATTAGTGCTAGTGATGGTTGTGTTTTGTTGATATAAAGAATGATTTAAGGATTAGTACTATTATTCTCAGGATTTTTAGGTGTCTAAGAGTAGTACTTTTATGCTCAAGATTTTTAGGTGTCTAGGAGTAGTAATATTATGCTCAAGATATGATATTAGTGCCAGTGATGGTTGTGTTTTGTTGATATAAAGAATGATTCAAGGATTAGTACTATTATTCTCAGGATTTTTAGGTGTCCAAGAGTAGTACTTTTATGTTCAAGATTTTTAGGTGTCTAGGAGTAGTAATATTATGCTCAAGATATGATATTAGTGCTAGTGATGGTTGTTCTTGGCTTTTGAGTTGTCTAAAAGCATAAAAGACCAGAGAAAATGATGGGATTTATGGTGTAGTGTGCAATCCACCAAAATTCCTTTTCTATTTTGGGTTGCACTAAAGGAAATTGTGTGTTAGCCAATTGAACATGTTTTTTCTAGTCACTATAGTATATGTGTCATGTATGAACTAGTCACTATTATATTTATTATGTAAATATTAGTCATTATTAATCTACTTGTGATGAATAGTTCTCAAGAGAGAAAGATTTCTTGAAACATGCAAGTTCTTCCAATGCACTTGCAAGGTTAGTTAGTGCAAGGTCCAAGAAGGATGAGATTGAAAAGGGAAATGCTATGAGGGAAGATTATTATGAGATTAACATAAATTTACCTATATATTACATGATTTATAAAATTTAAAGTAAAACCTTTCTTTATTGTTATCTACATGCTATGATACTTTACATCATCAAGGATGATGATTCTTAAGGGGGGGGGTATGTTACACCTTAGTTCTAAGTTACCAGATTACTTTTACCTTTATGAGTAAATATGATTTTCAATGCAAGATTATGAATTTAATATGTTCAAAGGATGATTGAAATATATGAATATGCATTATTATGAATTATCCTTTAAATAATTTAATGATTCTTTGATATACGATGAATATGATTTTCATGTTATCAACTAACTTTTTTCATGATGCATTAAGTTGGATGTAGGAAATATCTGAAGCCTCTAGTGAGGAGATTGAGAGTATCACCCAATAGAGGAATTTGATATGGAAACCACTAGTGTACCTACTTGAGAAAATGTACACACTCACTACCTAGGTTAGATAAGCCTTGTCAAGTCAATTCGAGCTAATTTAAGTAAGTGTTAAACCTTGTGGTAGAGCTATTAAAAATTTGTGATGAGTCTTGCCTTGTTATGATTATGTACTTTTTTGTTTGAGGGTAGGGTTTAGGGTTCTAGGTTAAAACCCTCTTTTCAAAATTCATATAGTCATGAACACTAAACATTCTAATTCTCTTTTGACCCATCATAGCTAGTTACCGGTCATTTAAGTTGTAACTCAAGCCATTGAAATCGTTTAATAGCACCAACCCCTATTGTCTAGGTCTATCAGTCACCATCTGTAAGTTTTTCATTTTAATTTTTCCATAGTAAGGATAAATAATTCATGTTTAAAGATTGATGTGATAAGTCTTACTTCCTAAGGGTTAAGTCTCATTGACCTAGTCATGGCCCCATCTTTAAAAACTAATTTTTTTTGCATGTGCAGATATTTGATGACCATTTGATCTCAAGGGTTGATCCCAACCATTCCTCGCTAGCCCTGTGAGGAAATTTGGTGACATCACAAAGAAGCTATGGAGTTAGTAGGCTATTGACACATATACCGCCATAGGTGTGGTCCCTAATCTTCACTGTTGAGCCAGGTGTTTTAATCTTTAAGATCAACCACCAAGATGTGATGGTGAGATTGAATCTCAACCATTCCCCACTCACCCCGTAGGATTAAAATATTAGTTTAAAAAAAGTTGTGGGGTTAGTGTGTTGTCGCCATGTGGAGAAAGAAGAGGTGGGGCCTAGGAGCAGATGAGTCAGTGTCTAGTTGGTAAAATCTCATTGGCCAATGAGGTGGTGCACTACACTGATGGAAATTCAAACATCATTGACTCAATCTAAGCAGTCAGAAAGGCCATCTCATTGGGAGATCAATGACATGCATTCAAAATTGAGGGTATGAACATGAGTCATTTTTACTTCGCACGGACAAGTAGTAATGGCAGAAATGACCTCCAAAGCTACCCAAATTTTCTCAAACTGGATGTAAATGAATGGTTTTCGCATAATTGAGAATTTTGAACAAATTTGGAGTGCATATGAGATTGAGAAAAGGCATTTGTAGAGTTTGGTGCAGCCAATTTAGGGTTTCCTACGAGTAAAGGCCGTAGGTAAAATAAACACAATTTTTTTGCTTTATTCAAACTATCTAGAATTAGGGTTAAAATTCATTGTGCTTTCAGTTGAATTGGATTTTATACTTTGTTTTAATTTCTTTACCAAAGTTTAAATTTGTCTTAAAATGTCACAATTCTGTCAAACCTTTCAAAATTTTCAATCTCGAGTTGAGCCCTAGGTTTGAATTGAATAGTGACATTTTAATTCTTTTGTGTCAAAACCCTAAATTGGTATGAACTTGTTTCACCACCAATGGAACCTAAAACACAAATTGCCAGCTCTGGAACCCCATCCAGACTACTCTCCCAAGATATAATTGACCAGTTGAAACCCTCCACAAATAAAAAGGTTGAGCGATTTTTTTGTTCTATGGCCCTAGAATTATAGAAGGATTAATGGACAAACAATGCTCTATTAAGGATATCAAAGTTCCTTTCACTAGATGGCAATTGTTCCAACATTGGTTCATATATAGAAATCTTGAGGTTCTTGTTTTCAATCCTTAGAGATTAGACATGGGAAAGCTGGTAGTTCCTAATGTATACATGGATGTTGACCTATTAAAAGATATTGCTACAAGATATGACCTAGTTTCTAGAGTTGTTAGGGCATTTGATGGTATTGAAATGTTGAAGATAACTAAAGAAGAAATTGCAGATATTTTCTAGCTGCATGAGTAGAATAAGGACATGATTCCCCTTGATATGAGTTTCCTTAGAAAGGAGTATGAGAATGTCAGGGTGTTCCTTAGAACAATAATTTTACCTATACACATTGCTAGTACTCGAACTGGGAAGAATAGGAAGTAAATAAGAATTGGTAGGGATGAGCTTGAACCCTTTCCCATGAGATATTTTTCTAATTACTTCAAGAAGACTATATAATCCTTATGCCAGATCATTGGTTTTACTCTCCCTAACACCTTGCAGAAGGAGTATATTTATATGGCAACACATTTACAACACCCAACCTTCAATGTAGTTTATGACTATGCCACCTATTTGTCAGAAATCATCCACAAGGGTTTGGCTGATTTAAAAGATGGAAAGGAATGGGTATATTTCTGGTGGTACTCTCTTAATGCATATGTTCTTTTATAAACATGAGAAGAATTTTGAGAAGGATATGACATTGAATAAAAGTGAATATGATATTGATCTACCTATCCAATGTTGGACCCAAATTTTTGACAAGGATGACCAAATATTTGATTATGTGGTCTTCCACAATTCCTTTGCATCTAAATTGAGGTTCCTAGTATATGATCCACCTAGAATCCCTAAGGAAATCCATGACCTCCTAAGGCCCATGGAAAGGAAAACATATGTAAATTTGAGCCATAATTGGGGAGATGTAATCCCATATCCTAGCTCAACAATCTTCAGATTTTATGGAAAATGTGTGAATCCTTATGTGCTACCAAGAGATGTGCCACTAAGGATCCAATTTCTGGAGGTGATGAGGCAATTAGGAGGACCTCAAATGGAACACCTACCTAAGACATTGAAAAATGGATCATTCTTCCCATAATGGACAACATTTTCTAATTTTGTAATGGTAAAGGGAGGATGGAAGGACTTGGTGCATCTTCTTGCACCATACAAATTGAAAAATATGCACCAAAGAAATCATGACCCTGACGGTTTTATTGTTGCAATGAACAAAAATCATAGAAGTGGATCTTTTGTACACAACTTTTACTATCCTGAAGATGTAATCAAGAATGTTTTTGACTTTCAAGAGAAAGATGAGAGGAAATAAAAGTATATAGTTTTCAATAAAATGGTGAATAATGTTAAGAAATTATACAATGGCAACTATGATCCTATGCCCAATATCAAGGGTTAATTCAATATAATTATGCATGTTATGAATAAATTTGAGGGCATAGTGGGTGCAATAAGGGAAGAGTGTTTGGTTTTTGATAAAAGGAAATAAGTGAAAATTGAGGAAGATCCAAATGCAATATTGGAGGAGAGACCCTCTTACCAACCTCCACAAAAGATAAGAATATATTCGAGGAAGAAGAAGATAGTAGAGAAAAGGTGAACAATGCCAACCCCTACTATGTCAGAGGGGTCGAGGGTAGATTCTCATGAGAGATTAGTGTGGCCACCCCCAAGATACGCTCCATCCATTATGATTGATGCAAATTCATCCCTTGGAAGTCCTACTCCACCATAGAAGCCACCTGCTAAGAAAAAAAATATTGAGGTTAAAGGGGTAGTTGACTACCCTGATACAAAGGAGGATGATATTATTTTCACTCCTAAGGAAATGTAGCAGGGAATATCTTTTCCCATAAGGGAGGTTGCCTCAAGTTCAAGAGAAAGTGGCCTTAAACTTGGAAAGGCTGATCTTAGTGGTTTAAATAGTGCAGATGATCTAGGGCTAGAGGTCTATAAAGCATTCATGGAAGATGATTATTTTATTGAAACAAAGACATTCAAGGATTTCATATGGAGACTAAAAACCCCAGAATATGCAAAAAATGTGGCAAGAGAAAGGAGATTACACCTAGAATTCCCTGAAGTTACTTTTCAAGAAAATGTAAGGAAAGTTATGAAGGAGGAGTTCTAAAGCATTACAACTAAGGAGGTTGGAGAACTTGTTGTGGGATATTGTCGATGCAGTGGTACTAGAAACCATAAGGAGGTCTGAAAAGCCCCTATTTCAAAATGAAGAAGAGGAAAAATTGGCACTTCAGGGATCAACATTCAGTGAAGAATGTGATACAGTGGACAATTGATGATAAAGAGAGTCTCTATCACTCCAGCCTTGGAAGCAGTTGATATGGTGCTAACTATTGCAAAATTTTCTAAAGCAATAGTTGAGAGCCTTGCTCTTGAAAGTGATATTATTAGGGGTAAGTACAATGAATTGGTTGATGAATATAATGTGAGTTAGCAAAAGGTGGTTGTACTAGAAACTGAGGTGGAATTATATAAGCAGTAGATAGAAGTATTGAGGCAACAAGGCCCAACTAGCTCAAGTCATGTGCCACCTACATCTCTAATGACAAAGCCTCAATTTCCTAGTCCACTAGAAGAATCCTTGACAATAGTGCCATATAACATGGGTCAAGAACCACTTATAGTAGAGGAACTAAGCACATTAGGAGCAGTTCCGTCAAATGATCCTACCAAAGCACAATTTCTCTCACAAATTGATGTGTATAAGAAATTGCTTGAATAGGTCCAAAACACTATGTTTGAGAATAATTCAAAGATAATTAATATTTTTTTGAAACATATGAATAAGAAAATTTAGAGAAAATTAAATAGTGTGCATGAAAATTATTCTTTGATGTTGCAAGAAATAAGGTTATCCCAAAGAGATAAGGATATTGCTATCCTGATCTTAGATAAGTAGATTCCTAGAGTTGGTAATTTAAAATTCATGGAAATTGGGGCTAAGCAGCAAGAGGATAAATATACAAGGGTGGTCCCAACCTATAAATTTGTTGGTGAGATTAATGAGCAACAATTTTAGCAGTATATTACTCCTTTGGAGAAAAATATTAGAGAACTAAAAGCTAAATATGATGAGGTGAAGCACCTACAAATATGGAAGCATCAGGTGTACACTACTATTGTTTCTCAAGCAACTCTCATTTGTGAGAATGTTGACATTGATATACTAAAGAATAATCTTGAGAGATTATCTTTCATTATCAGTTTCCTAGAAGATTTTGACAAAGAATCCAATTTAGTGATGACAAAGTACTCTCCATATAGAAAGAATGTGAATTAAATCATAGATTTCAATTGGCCATCTAATGTAGAATATGAGTAGTGGAAGGGGATATTTATTAATGAATTGGATTTATGAACACAAATATGGAGAACACATATACTTGGTCAAGTATAGTACAGATCTGGCCTTAGAGATTTCAATGCATAAAATATGTGTCTCCAAATTAAAAACACTATAGGTAAATGTTGATTATCGATGATTGGGATGTTGACTTGGATGTTCATTCACCTTTTCCACCTTTTGTGTACTTTTGTCTTTTACTTGAAGGAGAGAATATGTTGTAATGGTTAGAAGATTATTCTTTTTAAGATGTGCCTTTTGGAAGGCATGGAATTCTTCACTGACGAAAAGGAGGCTTTTGTTTCAATGATGAATATTTGTTATAGTGGTCAAATTGAAATGTGACATGTGTACTTTTTAGCCTAAAGCTTTTTTTCTCCCTTGTTCTTATAAAAGGGAATTTTGGGCCATTAGTATAGGTCTCTTATTCAATTATGAATCTAAATTATGAAAATTCATAATATAGAGAAAACACATACGAAGTCTATATCTTAAGTTATGAGTCTAGCAAGTGAATTTTGTTAATTGTATGGTTTTTGAGCATATCTGAACAATAATGAATATCTCATGAGTCTATTTTCTCTCCAAATTTACATTGTATCTAAATTATTAATGAAAATTTTGATAAAAGATCATTTCATTAATCTTCATTGTCATTGTGATTCTATGTGTGTTGTAATTTAGGGTCTAATTCAATGGATCAGTTAAAATGCTTTGATTAAATCATATTTGTATACATGTTTGGTGGGTCCGATAAGTAGTCATAGAATCTAAGTATTGATATTTGAGTTGCAAGATGGTATCACATAGATCATGGATCTTTAGAATTAAAATCACCTTATAGTTCATTTTTTTGTGTTTTGACTCCTTTCCCAATGATATGGCACTAGTCATAGGTATTATTTTTATTTCCCATGGTTCTGGTTATCCAATTTGAGAAAAACATTCATAAATAATATTTTAATTAATTTACCTTTTGTTGTGGTTGGTGTCTTATGGATTCTCAGCTTTAGAGGTGTGATATTTCAAAGTAATTACCATTTTTTGTAAAGATTTTATTTATTTAGCATTTGAGTGAGAATGTATCTTTTATCATGCGATGTGTGGTATAATTATGTAACAAGGTTGTAGAATACACATTGTGGGATTAACCTCCTAGGTTTTGTAGAGCCTAAAGTGTAGGAGGGAAACATCTCAGCTTCCTCTCATTCGTTGGCCAATCATCTCTTGAGTATTTGATAATTAAATTTGGAGAATTCATTGATACTTAATGGGATCTGCTTGCTTCTCTAAAAAATAACCAACATATTGGCGAATCCACTAGGGATATGGTTTGATAAAATATTTGTTCACCAGAGTGCCTTGTTAAAGACTACTATGCTCCATAGTAATGTTTATCCATAGAGTCGGTCTATTAGCCATTGTTCATATTTGCTCCAATTTTCCCACCATTTTGTGTTTAAAATCCTTTTCTCAAAGTTCAACAAAAAGCACTTCAAAATTTTCCAAGCCTGTCTGAGTCTCTAAGGATCTTGTGAAATTTGCATAAATTGTGACACAACTGCTACGAAATTATCCCAAGCAATTTGGGTGGTGACTCTAAAGTCCCTTCACCAATGCATGCCAATACTGGAAGATATCAAAGAAGTAAAGAAAAAAATATAATAAAATTGCAAAGGATGACCAAATCAAAGAAGTCTCAAGCATAAATGTGAGGAACTCATGGCCACATAAAGAAAAATCTAGAGAAAAATTTGGAGGGAGAACTTCCCAAGAATACTCTTGGAAAATGGGTAAAAGAAAAAGATGCAAAAAAAAGTAAGTCTACCCCTCATCCAACTCCTGAATGTGGATATCATTCTAGTTCTAGTTTTGAATGTGATAGAAACTTGTTAGAGTTTAGTGATAATACATCTCCTAAAAGAGGATAAGTTATAATGAAAAATATTATGATTGAGCAATACTGAGATCAAGGCTTAATGGCCATGTAGAGGAGGGAGAGAGATAGAATACATTGAGATAATATAAATGCTAGAAATTCTAGGGCTATAGGGTGTTTGGCCATAGCTTCTATCATAAATACCCCTCTTCCTCAAAACCTATTGACTAGTTTTGATGAGTATATCAGTGAAAATACTCCTACCCATGTTGAAATTATAATAACATCTAATGTTGATACTACTTTACCAAAGGAGGAGAAAGTTTTTAATGATATGCAATAGCTTAGAGCCAAAGGACTGAAGTGCGATGAAAATAGGAGAAAGAGGGAGGAGGAGAGAGAAAAGAGGTTAAGGGAAGCTATGATTGAGAGAGATATGTTTCAAAGAAAATTTGAGAAAATGGAGGAATTAGAAAAGTTAGTAGCTAAATCTACCCAAACAATTGATCCCAATGTTGAAGAAAATTTGTCTAGAGATCCTATAACCACTTTAGCTAGAAAGAATTATGTAATTCATGGACTAATCCTCTTATGAAAGCCTCTCTTATAGCTGATCTTTCCCCTAAAAATAAAATTGTTGATCTTGTCCCTTGTAACAAACCTATTGATCCTATCCCTAGGAAGACAAAGGAAGTACCCTAGAACAATATTAAGGGAAATAAACCACTCAATGGTGTCAAGATAATTGAGGGAGGTTCCTCTCAAAAGGATATATCACAGGATGATTTTATCTCATTGGCTGATAAGTTAATCAAAGAAAATGCGGAGTTGTAGAGGAAACTATAGGAGATAGAATAACTAGCTGTGAGCAATGAAATGAAATAGAAATTAGGTTTCCTAGAATCTACTATGAAGACTTCCATCCCTGAAACTCAATCCCCTCATGCCTGTATATCATCTTCAAATCACTCATCTAGTGCAAATCCTTCCAATTCATCCCCACAGACTAAGAATAAGGCTAAGACAACTCAACAATATGATTCCCAACCAAAGATACTTGAAATTGTGAGGTATGAAAATAATTATGATAGGAGAAGGAATCATGACAATTAGAATGAACATGAGGGACCCTTTGGAAGAAGAATATTGCATACTAGAAAAATAGGAAATTATTCTTTGATGAAATCCTAGGATATCCTAATCATGTTCTTGATAATGCAAGAAAGAATTTTCCTAAGTTCACTTGTAATAATTCCCTCAGTGGTGAAGATCATCTGAAAGATTTTTAAAGTTTTTTTGAGGACTTTGAGCTTTGGGATGATGATGTTGTAATGAAATACTTTATGCAGTCATTGACTGAAGAAACTAGAGATTGGTACAGGAGCTTTCATGATGCAAGAATTGATTTAAAAGACACTTTATATAGAATTTTCAAAGAACATTATGGAGATCAAAATGATCTTAGGTTTAGGTTAAATTATTTTAACATCACAAAGGGACATAATGAAATGGAAACTAAGTTTAATGCAAGGTTTCAAAAAGCCATGAATAGAGTCCCTGAATATTTAAGGCCTAATGAAAATGCATGCCTAGTAGTATATTGTAATGCATATGATTGAAAGATGTGTTACTTGCTCAGAGATAAGAATCCATAGAATCTATGAGAAGCTTATAAGATATATACATATAAAATAATAGGAGAGAATTTAGTAAGGTAGGGAGAAGAGATGACCCCAAAGGCTTAAAGAATCTTGGAGTTCAAAATGAGAAAGTTGGTAAAGTATAGTTCTTGAGGAGAAATTAGATCAGGTGCTTAATTTGTTGTGTAAGCTAGCAAAGAATGATAAGACACAGCTCCAAAGAAATGAAAAACCACCAAGGTTAAAATATTACCCTTACCACACTAAGTAGAACAATGGAAACCTAGTTCATAACAACCATATAAATGTTCAAGCATAGGGTACACCTAACCCATTACAAAAACACTCTACAAATGCCACTAAATATTTACCATGGTGCATGGCATTCCAATCACCTCATTCACCACAACAATGTGTTGTGGCAAGATCTATGGAAGAATCACAAGATTATCAAGGAGATTTTGAACCCCCTCAAGATCAGGATGAATTAACAAATGTGTTTATGACTCCATCAGATTTTTCCTATCATTATTATTCTTTTGATGATGAGCCTTGTAGGGGTGATGTTGATATGAAAATACAAGAAATAGATGTACATCATCAACAAGTGTTTTCAAATGAAGAGGGAGATGATGATTGTCATGTTTATAATATTGAATTGGATAATGTGTGCTTGAGAAGACCCTCAAATAAAGAAATTGAAAATATGACAGCATCATTGGCTAATCAAGCAATAAGTAATTACCATTTGAGAAACAAAGTTCTGAATTGTGATCAAGGCAAGCTAGGTAGCATGTTCATTAAAGAGAACAAGGTAGATGACAAGGAGTCTAAGGAAGAAGCTAAGAAAGATGTGATAAAACCCAAAGAGAAAAAAGGAGCCAGAAATTAGGTTAAGAAGGGTGATAAGGCCAAGATAGATGGTAAAGTTGCTTCCTCATCTAGAAAGGGTAAAGAGCAAGAGTGTAGCCTTGAAAATACTGAGAAACAAGCTAATAAAATGATGGATAAGGAAGTAGTTTCTTCCTAAATTACCAAATTACACTCCTATGGACATGTTTCAAGTACTTTCTTAGGTTAAGGTTATAGTACCACTATTGTAAATGATAGGGATTGATGAACACAAAATAATATGGTAGCCATCATTAATAGTATAGTTATAGCTATGTGTGTAAATATGTGGAAACAACAAATAAGTTAAACAACACGCCAATGAAACATTGTATCAAAGAATATAATTTAAAACTAAATAAATTTTAAACCCAAAAGATTATTCAAAACTATCCCATTGTCCTCTATCTCCAAGGATCCGTTTTAAGCTGCTTTCTTTCAGATTGTGTAAGAAGAAGCTCAACATAATGACAACCTAGAGAATGTGATGATATGCAAAATGCATTTTTATGCTAAAAGATGTGAGATAATGAAACTAAGAACAAATTATGCAAGCTATTCTACCATGATTATTTATGCTAGGATGATACAAGCTAAAATTCTATGCTATGATTATGAAATCTAAGATATTAAGACGCTAAATGCTTGATTATTCAACTATAATGCTTATGTTATGCAAAATAGTTCTAGGATTTTCAAAGAGCCAAGAGGTCTTATTTATAGATTTTTAAAGGGAAAAGCTTAGTTGGCAAAGATCAACGATTGAGATTCAGTCTAGTAAGATGAATAGTGAGAGATGGAGAAGTTGAAGAGAAAGATGGAAGCTAGAGAAAAAGAAGGAAGATATTTCCTTCCCACAAAACCTTTTCTCTCAAAAATAGAGGAAACTTGCCATTTGTCAAGTTTAGTTATGAGTTAGTTTTGTTGGTTGAAGATAATTCAATAATTAAATAATAAAATTATTTAATTTCATGTGACATGTGGATTTGGAAGCTTTTAATTAAATATTGAAAAAAATAATTATGTGTGGAATATGGATAAGAAGTTTCTAATTAAATATTAAAATATTTAATTACAAGTGAGATGGCTTTTCGGAAGATTTAAAGATGATTTTATGATTTGGAAAAAGAAGAAATATTTATAATGATTTAAGAGTGATTTGGAAAAAGAAGAAAATTTACTTTATTCAAAATAAAGGAATGTGATAGTTAAATTAAATAAATTGTAAAACTTATTTAATTAATTAAGAAAAAATTGAAAAGTGATAATAATTAATTAAACTTATTTATTCAATTAGAAAATGAATAATATAAATAAATAATTAAATTCATTTATATGTAGATTGAATTAGAGATTAATTAAATAACTTGTATTTAATTAATTACCAGTTTTATTATAATGTGACTATTTTTAGATGTATACATTTTTCTCCTCTTTGAAGTGATGTGTTTTATGCATTTCTTCAAAGATTTAAAAAGTTTGCCCCAGATGTGAATTTTGGAAAACTGATGTTTGCATGCCCCGGACACTGGTTTTGCAGTGATGTTTGAATGGATGCCCCCTCAAGAGATAAATCGATGAAATTTTGAATATTTAAGAATTTTTTGATGATTTTAAAATATTTATGGTGCTGAAATGATTTATCTCAGGATAAAAAGGAGAGAGCTAGTCATAAGTACATTCTGTAGAAATATAGAGAGTTGAGTTGATGGAATGATAAGGATTTGATGCAAGATAAAATGATAGTACACCCAAGCAAGAAGCAAACATGCACAAATGATTCAAAAACAAACAAGGTGTTTCCCCTGTCAAGCTATAAACCATTGATTGATTGATTGATTGATGATAGGATTGATGATTGACCTCATGATAGGTGAGGATCAATGATAGGATGTTGATGTTTGATTGATAGATTAATTGAGTGGGTTTATAACAAGATTAGGATCATGACCATTGATATGATTATATCATTTGACATGATTGATTGACCAAATTGATATGGATTAAGGATTGGCTTGCATTTGGATTACTGATTGGAATCATAGAAGAGGATTTGATGAAGGGGATGGATTTATTAAATGGTCAAATTATTGGATTGAGGATGAAGGGTTCATTAGATGAAATTGGAAGATGAGGAAGATGATTCCAAACGATTGATAGGAGAGGATGATAAGTGCTAGGATATTGGGAAGAGAAGATTTGAAGAAAGAAAGAACAAATGGATTCAAAATTAAGTATGATGTTTCCCCAGTCAAACTACAAGCCAAGATGGATTGATGATGATGATGAGAGTGTTGTTGATAAGGGAATGATACATCCCAAAACAACACAAGGATAGGGAAGGATACATCATGATGATGATGATGATCAAGGATTGTAGTAAGTCCAGGAATAAGACCAAAGATATGATTAAATTATTTGTGCTCGATTGGACGATGCTTTATGATGATATGAGATGGATTTATTATGTAGATGAGATATAATGGATATGATAATGCTTATGCAAAAACTATTCTGGATGCAATCTATCTTAACCATGCAAATCTAATATTCAAGGTTGTCATCTAATTTATTGTGCTTGGTATCATCATTCAGCTCTTAAAATGTTGAAAGTTAGTACAAGCATCGATGGTATAATTAGAACATGATGACCTGAGTACAACTTTCATTGAGATTTGATAGTGCAAGATAACACAAGAATCTAGGTATAATTAGACCGAGATGACTTGAGTATCACTTGTGTAAATAGACAAGAGTTAATCATGTTCCCATGCAAATTCAGAATGTCATCAATGATAATTTGTAGAGCATGTCCCACGATAATTTGCACAATAGTAATGATTGACTCACAGACGAAAAATAAATAAAAATCATACTCCGTCCTTGCTTCTCTAGTCTCGAACATCATCGAGTTGCTCTAGAGGTATGATAACAAAAATACATAAAACATCAATTCCACCTTTGCTTAAAGTATTTCAATCATTATTTAGATTATATCATCCATTTTGATTTGAAAAGCTAATGTTATGCTTTAAGATGAGTGTTTTGATCATGAATGATTGTTTTCCAAGTGTTGTCTTGTCATCATGTGTATTGGTTTTGTTTGACGCATTTGCTATACTGCCTGTTGTCTATTGTGATAGCCAAAAAGTCAGTTGCCCCCATTGAGTCTGTACTTTTCTTCGTAGTTAGACACAACTGATTATTATGGATATGTATAATGTTCACCAAACCATGGACAAACATGATTGCCTCCATGATGCACAAATGATGGATAGATATGATGCTAATAGGACGATTATGCTAATAGGATGGTAATGATGATAGGATGGAAGACATAAACTAATAGATGGAAGAGCCAACTAGTTCACAAATAGCGCCTAATTGCCAGCCATTTGTTTTTATTGCACTTTTTTAGATTTTATGATTTTTTTGGTGTCACCAAGATGCCTGTTTGCCAAGTTTTCATCAAGGCAACAAATTTTTTTAAATTTTTTTCACTTTTATATTTATTTTTTCTCTTTTTTGGTATTTTTTGTATTTTTTGATTTTTTTTATTTTTTTGTGTGTCAAAAGGATGCCTATTTGCCAGGTTTTCACCCTGATGACTATTTTTTCTGAACTTTTTCTGCTGTTTTTTTATTTTGTCAGGACATTTTATGCTGTTTTTTAAAATTTTTCAGGACATTTTCTATTGTTTTTTTTTGGATTTTCAAGACTTTTTATGCTTTTTTTTTTTTTTTTGGATTTTTTATGCTTTTTTTTTTTGGATTTTTTTCAAGAATTTTTGTGTGCTCTTTCAAGCTAGATGTAGAATTGATAAATGCCAGATCCATAAGCTGCCTTGATGATGCCCCGTTCCTACCTGAATGACCGTGCTAGATGAAATGACCCAATCAAAATGAGGAGTACAAGTGGAAAGCATGATGGTTGATAGATGTGATGGATGAAAGAGGCTATGGTAGGATCCCTAATGTGTACCATGTGTGGGCCATCAGGCTTCAGCCACAAAGGAGTTTGAGCAACCCATGGGTTGAAGTACGTGAAGGGGTCACCATCAAAGACACATTGAAAAATACCATAATTGGTCTTGTAATGATATGATAGGTAAGTGAAAATGGATGGATGGAATGGTATAGGTGATATGGATGGAGACCATAGATCAACAAGTTCTTTCTTTCTTTCTCTTCTTTAATAGATGCCCCCAGTGAATTTTGAGGGGGAGACATGTTTGGAGATCAAATTTTGCTTGCTTTTATTTTTGATTTGTTCGATAACTTTTTATTTTGGCTAGGGGACTCTGCTCAATCTTCTTTTTCTTTTGATACATCCAATAGCTTTTTATGCTGGCTAAGAGACTTTTCTTGATCTTCCTTTTCTTGCAAGCTTTATTTTAATTCAAGATCTCCATTTGAAAAAGGAAATTGTACCTTTGATCTTTGAGTTATTTCCTTTATATTTTCTTGAAGAAATACCTATTGATCTATGTCCACAAGGTGGATCGATGTTGGTGATATGGATGAGAGGGGAGAGGTGATGTTGTTAATGGAATCTTTGTGACTATCCTTTTCGGTACTATTAACATCAAAGAAGGCTTGCACATCCTTAATGACTTGGCAATATGGCTTAATAGAGGGAAAAATAGGAGATTCATACCCTGGCCCAAGGCGGGTGGGATGGAAGGGTGATGATAGGATATCTTCCATATGATCTTGATCAAAAAGGGGGTTATCAGTGATATGAAAATTTTGAGTGGAAGCAAGTGTGTAAGAAGCATGTGTATTATCAGGATCACAAGAGTTTTCAATCCAGGCATGGTCATTGTTCTACATCCCTTTTGTAGTTGTCTTAACATCATTATTGGAAATTTGACCTTTATCAATGACTGTAGAAGTGTTTTTTATTAGTGGCTTATCCAAATGGTATTCTCCACATCCCAGATCATGGATTTTGACCTTGGGGTTTGATAGTGCAGTGGTTGAAGTGGTGCCTTTAGGGATTTAGGATCAACACATGATTGGGAAAGTGGTGTTTCAAAATTACTAGGAATGGGGATTTCAACTTTAGGAATTATATTATGTCCATGCATGAAAGGATTAGGATCTCCTTGTATAGTGATTTCAACTCCATCATGAGGGAATTTTAAGCATTGATGGCATGTAGAGGATACTGCTTGCATTTCATGTATCCAAGGTCTTCTAAGGAGGATGTTATAGGCCAAGGGGAGATCAAGGACTTGGCAAACCACATCCTTCAACACAAGGCCAACTCTAATTAGTAGTGTAACTGATCCTTTGGATGAACATTCTTCTACATCATATGCCTTCATGGTGATATTTTGACTAGAATCTATTACATCTTTTGAATATCCTAATGCAATAACATGAGTTAGTGTGTAGATATTTAAACTAGCTCCTCCATCTATTCAAACATGTTTGACCAAACAATTATGGATTAGAGCCTTAATATGGAGTAGAACATTATGCAGATGAGTAAGTGACGTGTCATCATTTTCTGAAAATGATAGACAATGGGATACAGTTACATATCCCTCCATAGCTAGAGATTTACAAACTTCTAACTCAAATGGTACTAGTGGGTTGTTTAGTTTACTTTGGGATTTGATGACACTACTTTGGTTATCAATTACAAAGATGTTAAGAATTGTAATATCATGGACATTATTCACACTTTTCCCTTGGGTGTTTGGTGAAGAGGATTCCTATTTTTCTAAGTTGGTGTTTGTTGTAGGTTCCTCAATGTCCATCGCTTTGCTATCAATCAAATCTTGTATCAATTGTTTCAACTACATGCAACTATTTGTTTTATGTCCATTATCCCTATGAAAATCATAGAAATGTGCATCATTCCACCATGAAGGTTTAACTAGGGGATCATAAACTCTTGCCTCTAGTAACTATTGGTGTTTTTTCCAAGTTGATCTTATATTCTACCTATAGAATTACCAATTCTAATCAAGGGCAGCTCAAAGGACCTGGACCAACTGACGAGGATTTTAACAATAAACCTCCTACACTTTGGACTCTGCAAAACCCAGGAGGGTGGTCCCCTTAATGTTTTTATAATCTCTGCACCGAAATTATAAACAATCATTAACAATTAATAGATAATCTCATTTAATAGCTCAACATAATAGGATAATACTGAATTGAATTGGATTTTCATCAATAGTATCAACTACTTGGAGCATGAGATGGTTAAAAAAATACTTCATTACTTGAGATAATCATTTGATTTACAATTTCATAGCAAGCTCTAAGCAAAGACAAGCAGGCACAAAACCTCACAAACAAATACAATTTAGACCAATGCCATATACCATTGGGGAGTCAAATTCACAAACATTTAAAATTCCATGACAGATTCAAACACATAGCATATATGATCTCTAACAATATTTCCTTACAACATCATAAATTTATATCCTAACCCAATACTTCTTACCAAATACCTTTATAAACATATCCACTTATAAATCCATTCAAGGATTTTAATTAATTCTTTGAATTAAAGCTAAAATTAAAATCATACACACCACAACAATGAGATAAACACAATAAACCTTGATTATATTATTCACAATTATGATATGCTTATACAAAGGAGAGACATGAGCTCGAAATGAATCATTATAACTCAAATGCTAGTACTGTTATGAAACATCAAACCTTTATAAATCCAAAAACCTACTACAGAATGACACAAAACCCAAACGAGCATCGGGCCAGAAAATACACATGTCACCAATCAATTGGACCACTCTATGACATTTCAAAAATATGATTACAATCACCAAGTCCCAGAGCATCTTCTTGTTGATTCCACTCATTAGAGAATAGCCACTGCATTGGCCAATCCTCAAAACTTGTGCCAAAAACCTCCATGGAGACAAAACCAAAATTAGTTATAACCATAACCGTTGAGTTGTTAACTGTCGGTAGTAGACACCGTCTCACTCCTCTTTGGTTAAGTATTTGTCCACCCATCTTTGATACTCTTCATCCATTGGCCAATCAAAATTCACCACTTCATTCAACTTAGTATTGTAAGGTGTGTATTTCACTACAACCCGATTGGCTTCTCTTTCAAAAGACTCTAAGAATGTGCTAGTGTTAATTATTTTATCCATTCTACTCACCAAAAAATCATAGTCTGAATCATCACAAATCAATTTGATTTGTGCATTAATAACTTCTTTTTCCTTGTCTTGCCACTATTGTAGTGATTTAATATTTCCTTGTGCATTAATGATGTTTGGAAAAAATGTATCACTCCAATCATCAAAGCTCGTTACCAACTCCCTAATTATCCTACTCAAATCATCAAGTAGGGCCTGGAAACCCTTTCGTGATTTAATTTTTTTTTGAATAGGTTGCAATGATTGGGGCCTGTTATCTGCATCAAATCTAGAAGCCTTATACATAATATATAGATCATTTTCCCTTGGGATCCACTTCTCAACCAAAGGAAAAACTATTTCCCGATCCCTATTGATGTTTCTTATTCCATCTAAGAATAAATAGATGGTAATATACCATCAACCTTCTCATTTAGATGCCTCAAAACTGTGTCAACCACCTCATTTTTCTTAGCAACTGCACCATCCTCACTTGCCTTTAAGGCAGCCTGCAATTTTGTGATCCTATTTAACATTTTCTTCTTAGTGGTATCCATGGAGTATTCAACCTCTTCTTCAATTGGACCTGGTGTAGGATTGAGAGTAGGTGTTTGGATGGGGGATCTCGGAGTAGAAATAATTGGAGAAGTACGAGGGATTGATCCTAAAGCAGAAGGTAATGCCCTGATACTAGGAGTATTGGAGGATTCTCCCACCTACCCATATTTCAACCTATCTACTTTAGACTCTAGCTCAACATTCCTTTGTTGCATCCTACTATATTCTCCAATTATGATGTTGCACTTCTCCATCAAGCTCTTCTTTTCAGCCTCTTCCCTTTCAGCTATCTTTTGGGCCAATTTGGCCACATTTACTGTTAGACTTGTGGCTTTTGTAGTTGAAGTTTTAGAAGCTCTCTTTATTATTAGCCCTCCCCTTAGGTTTAGGCTAATATCAGTTACATTTGGCTTTCTTCCCCAGGGTGCCAATGCCCATATTGCTAGAGTTTCATACTCCTCACTGAAGGCAAAGTCCTACAGAGCTACCTTGACCTCTTCTTCACTATTTTGTATAGGATGCTTGGATTGTAAGATAGAATTGAATGCTATAGCATTAGCTATGTCCCATTCAGGAAAAATTAGGACACAAGTCTCCTTCCCTCCTCAGGAGTGATGTTTTTGAATTCTTCCATTAAAACATCTTTCACCTCATCATCATTCTCCTTCTTAGACCTATCAGGTCTTGATTATCTCCTTCTCTTGCATTTGTCCTTGCATTCTTTTAGTTTCATCATTTACACTAGTTGCAAGAATACAAGAGTATTTACAAATGCATCATCATCCAAGAATGTCTTGCAAGCCTCCATTCTGGCATCTTGTACACACTGCCCCTTTACATCCATATTAGATAACACAAACTATGTTGATCTAGGAGGGGAAGGGATACCAACCTGCATGTCTTGATCAGTTAAAATTATCTCATCCATCAGAGCCTCTTGTGTTTCCTCAACTCTCTACCTCTTAGGACTTGGCTCTGATGGTAGCACTGCAGGATCACTTCTCGGTGGTAAATCTAGATCAACAAACCTTATCCCTCCAGGTGCTCTTATCTTTGGACCTGGATGTGATGAGGCCTTCATTATTTGTTTTCTTTTCTTATCCCCCTCATCCTCATCATTGTTGGCATTCCTCTTCCTCTTGTATAGAGGCCGATCAATTGAGGGCTGATAAGTTGGCCTTATTTCTTTAGGCCTTGATTCTGGTCTTTGAATTCCAAAATCTAACTCCAAATTGACCCTCTTGATCATTAGTGTTCCCATGATTTCTTTGAAGTTATCCAACAAGAAGGCAATTCTCTTGTGAAATGGAGTGAACTCCATTAATGGATCATATTTTGGATCCATTTTATGCACTATGGCCAACAACTTCTCATATGAAATCCATTTTTCTTTATTCAATTCTTGCCTACTCAAATCAAATTTATTTATGATTTGGTCTTTAGGAAAATTGAATTCATGTGCAAACCTACCACTTTTAATTCATTGCTTGAACAAGGAAAATAATCCCTCAAGGTCATGCTACCTCCTAGATCCACTCTTCAAATGGAAATCATCAAAAAACCTTCCAAAGTGGACCCATCCTCCCTTGGAAAAGACAAAATCTGAAACAACAATGTAGTCAGGGAACAAAGTCCCTTTTCCTCTCCTTGTTAGCTTGTCCTCATGAATACAACCTATTTGCCACATGACATTGGCAAACCCCATTCTTGATGGTACATTAAATGGGAGAATATGCGGGGCTCCCTGGAAACCATATACCCTTAGGACAATGCTTACAGGGTATAAGATGATGTCACCCCAATTGTGGCAGATTTTCAAGTCAGGCTTCCTCACCTTTGGTCGAAGGAATTCATGTAAATATTTAGGAACTCTAGGCACATTTACCACAAACCAAGCCTTGAGTCTGGAGGCAAAGATATTATCAAACTACACAAAACTGGCACCTCCCCTATTGTAAGATAGGTCTACACTCCAAACCTGTACTTGTAATATTTCTTCATTCACTTCATGCCTCAACTTCATATTTTCTAAGAAGAAATTGACATTCTTATACAAGGACATGCATTAATAGGGAGTACCAAAAGAAAGGAGTGCCAACATCCCCCACATGCAACTTCAGCAAACCCTCATGTATCTTTTCTGCTAGAAAAGATGCATAGTCATACACCAAAGAGAAATTGGGATGCTGAATTTGAGCCCCCATGAACATATATGTGATTGGCATCACAGTATTAGGGCTGAACCCCAAAATCTAGCAAAATGAATACAATTTTGCCAAAAAGTGATTGGCAAAACAACTCAGCCTAAAAGGCTCTTGGTCACTTGGGCTAATATGAATCATTGAACTGCCTGCCCTAGCCAGATGAGGAGGAAGCAACTTCAATCTGAAGAGAGGCTTTGACCTTGCATATTCTTGCTTCATATCCTCAAGATCAATTGGGACCAAGAATGAGCTAGACTCACTCAAATCAAAACCTACTAAATTTCATCTGCACTTATACTTAGCAGAATCCCACCATCATTATCCTTGATTACCCTTGTAATAGGGTCATAATGCATTGGTTCATCTTTAAAGTCCTTGATTTGAATACATTAAATGCATTCTCTTTTCAATATGATCAGATTCAATCTTGATCACTTCCATAATTTGTATTTCCACCTTTATATATCTGCCTCAAAATTCTCTCCATCATCCAAATCAGCTATAGCTTTCTATTAGGGTTGCTATACTTTCTATCTTTTCTAATAGGCCTCCTATTCACCTCAAGCCATACACTATCATCCAACATTTAATTCTGTTACAATGAATTTACCCAATCTGGCTCTCTATCAAACCCTAGAAATTGGTATGTATTCAATGCATTCTCCTATCCATTTGATCTGATTTGATCTTGATCATCTCTACAATCTGTGTCACCATCTTGAAGATGAAATCTTCATTTATATTGTTCTCTAGTGCAGTTGGACCAATTAATTCCTTCCTCTATGTTGGTTTGCAATTCAAACCCTCGTTCACACTGTCGTATCCATCTCATATCTCTACTTTTAAATTATGTTCGTCGATCTTCTCCTTTCGCACCTTGATCCTATGATCCTTTTTCACTATCATGTCTTTAAATCTTGACCATCGGATAAGTGGTCATTCAAATCTTCATCATCAATCTATTATATTTCTCTATAGAAGAGACACATACTATGGTCCCACAGATGTCCATTTATCCTCCATGCCATCATAGTCTAATTCACAACAATGATGTGAATTAGCATACTGAGAAATTTCTCTTCGCCATATGTCGGCCTTCATCATAATCCACCATCATCATCATTCACTTAGATTGGTCCCACCAAATTCTACAACAAGTACCATCTAATCAAAATTGATCAATCTTTACCATTCCCCACTAGCCTTGCAAGTCTTGATTGGGTTCCACTAAATTGAGCAAGGTATGAATGCTAATGCCACCTATAAATGTGACATCACCTTCCACTAACTTTGTATGCCACCTTCGTAGCTCCCACCATTCATACATCATACACCATTGATCTTCAAGATTTGATCATTGCAATTCCCTATTGACCCCATAGGTCTTGATCGAGCCCCATTAAAATTTCATCGGGGTATGCAGGCACCATCAGATCTTCCTCATTCAATCTCTACCATTCATCGCTACCAACAATTCATGGCATATATTACCTTCCATTATCTGGTCCCACCATCGACATTATACTCACCCATCGCACATCACTAAGTCACTAGAAATCTAAACTTAAGAATCTCTAGTCGGAGGTTGTGAAGTCCTAAAAACCCACAACATGCTGACAACAAAGAGAACCTCATTTCTCCATCGCTAAGTCACTAGTTCTTAAAAATCCTTACCAAGTCATGGAGTTCTTGAATTTATTAACTCCCAGATCCATCGGTCATGCACTATTAGGTCGATGTGAACCTTGGACGTCGTCAACCGGTTGCCAAGATGTGAGGGGCCAATTACGAGATGAACATAATGAGCTTTAGAAATTACTTCAGCTCAATGCAATTGCCAAACATAATTCATCATCGAAATAGAATATTTTGAGGATGCTATGACTTGTAAATGCATTAGGGTTTATCTATAAACCCTAGAATTATCTAAGATAAAAATTAAATTAGTTTTGGGCACATCCTTCACTTTCTCGACCAGAAAAGCACATCACTGGAGTGCTCACAAAACACCTACATCAAATTTGTAGCCTAATTTTTCATCAGATCCATTGCTCTTACATTCATCCTTTGTCACCATTCCAACAATCTTATTTGCATGATTTTCTCTTTTGACATCAATGACAATTATATGCCAATAGCTTCAAGCTAGAGAATTCCAGTGACACCAGCTAGCTAGTGTAGTTAGGGGGAGTGGTCAGATGATTTAGATATGTGGTTCAGAGCTTGTGTGTACCTTTGCCATTGATTTCAAAGGGGGAGAAGAGTAATGCAAAAAAAATTTGTAGAAGAAAGGGGGAGAAGAGTCATGTGGAAAAGGGGAGAAGAGCTAGAGAAGGAGCCATGAGAAAAGAGTCAAAATCTAAGGGGTAGTAAATATTGATTGAGAGTTTCTTTGATGGTATTTTTCACATCATGAGTTGCCATCAATGCCAAAGGGGGAGAGTTTTGGATGCTCTAGTTGTGTTGCTGATATGTGATTGTCATTGATCTCAACACTGTTAGCATTGACATATTGAAGGTTGTATATGTCGAGGATATTGAGAAAATTATAATAAATATGTTGGAGTTTGTCTATGAAGTTGTGAAGTTCAGCATGTGGGAACGTTCAGTATGTTGGTATCCAGAAGTTGTGCTTTAAACGGTTTGTTTCTGAGCCTATCTACTTTATCCTCCAGAAGTTTTAGAGGTGTGCATCAAGATTGTAGCAAGTTGTATTTTTTGTGCTCTTGCAGTTATTTTGTTATTGTATCTGGTGTTTCTAGAAGAGAAAGTAATTTTGGTAATTTGAGTTGATGTGTATGCTCCTACGATGTTTTTTGATGTTTCTATATCATGCTCTATCTTTGTTGCACATCTCCATTGATCAATGTGCTTGTGATTGAAGATTTTTCCTTTGTGTGTTTGGGCTTTTCATGTTCCTGGCCAACATGTTGGTTGTAGTGTGTTGTGGATCCTTGTGGATTAATCTTTGAATGTTTGGCACATTGAGGATGTTGTTTTAGGTCTTCATTATGTTGTGACTAAATTAGGCTAGTTCACATTGATATTTGTTCATGAATTCGGCCAATAGTTTGTATTCATCTATTCTTTTATTTTTGGCCGACAAAGTTGTTGATGCAATTCCATGAAGTAGATATATAAGAGTGATTGTTTCTTCATTTCAGTGGAGGTCTTATGTGGTATGTGAAGTGTGCAAGTGCTATGTGTGAATAAATATCATATCATTTGATTACAGAGCAGAGGATGAAGAAGTTTGAGCAAAGTGTGAAGAAGTGTTTTTTGTGCCTAATCGGAACTGTCATCAAGATTTTGAAGAAGCTACTTTCTGAGTTCAATATCTTCAAATGGATTTTATCTAAATTTTTTCTGTAAGACAGTGTGTCTTCTTTGAGTAGTGAGCTCTAGGAAATATGCTTGAATGCATGTGCATTCCTTATTCATTTTTCTTATACTTTTAATAGGGTATAACTTGTGGATTAATCTCCACTGTGGTTTTTCCCTTAACAGCCTTTCCACACAAAAATCTTGGTGTTATGTGTGTTTTTGTTGTGTTGTCGATTCATGTTGTCATTGTTATTTATCAGATCTGAGATTAAAGTTTAATAAGGTTAAATAAAGTTTAAATTCTATGACAATTGATTCACCCCCCCTCTCATTTGTCTATCCTTATTTTTCAAACACTTTTATTATATTAGTTTGGTTTGTTATTGTTAGCAGAACATTTATGTGCATATAGAAAATTATTCTCATGTACTTTGTTTTCCAAAACAACAAATTTTATTTTGAATTTGTTTGTTTTGATTTGGGTTTTAGTAGTAGCTTCTAGTTTGTAGTTTCTTTTAGGTTTGGTGCAGCAGTTATGTATTGCTATTGCCTATTATTACCAATAGAAAATTGATGCACACTCCGTGTTAAAATTTGTATTGGAACATTCAATATTAGTTTCTATTGATTTAATATCAGTTTGGGGTGATTTAATGTTTTTTCTCTCATACCTAATCATCCCTAACTTCCCTCTGAGATACTCAAAAGTATCCTTAGGTGATGACTTAGTAAATATGTCTACAATTTATTCCTTAGTAGGAACATACTCCAGTCTGACTTCTTTATCACTCACCTTGTCTCTCAAAAAGTAATATTTGATAGATATATGTTTTGTATTTGAATGCAACATCGGAATCTTGGAAATGTTTATGGCATTTGAATTATCACAAACTATAGCACCAGGATCATCATACTTAGTTTTGATATCTCTTAGCATTTGTTTCATCCATATTACTTGAGTACAATTATTTGCAGCAGCAATATATTTTTCCTTAGCAGTAGATAGGGAAATGTAATTCTCTTTTTACTTAACCAAGACATCAAATTCTTCCCCAAGAAGAAGGCACCACCACTAGTACTTTTCCAATCATCTACATCTCCTGACCAATTTGCATCAGTAAAGGCACTCAAAGTAGGATCATCATCTTTAGGATGCTATAGACCAAAATTAGTCGTCCCTTTCAAGTATCTAAAAATTCTCTTTACAATAGTCACATGAGATTCCTTCGGATTAGCTTGATATCTAGCAACCATACATACAAAATTCATGATGTCTTATCTGGTCTGAGTCAAATAAAGCAATCTACTGATCATTGACCTATATCTTGTCTGATTGTCCTTAAGAGAATCATTATTTTGTGTTAGCTTGCATCCAGTTACCATGGGTGTACCAATAGGCTTTTAGTCTTCCATGCCAAACTTTTTCAATAACTCTTACATATCTGGACTGAGATATGAAGATTCCATTATCTAACTGAGTAATTTGAAATCCCAAATAGAATTTCAGCTCTCCAATCATTGACATATCAAACTCAATTTTCATTTCATCAACAAACTTCATACATAAGTCATCATCACCTTCAAAAATGATGTCATCAACAAAGACTTCAATAATCAACTCTTTATCTTATTTCATCTTAAAATATAAATTACTATCAGCAGTACCTTTATTGAATCCAAGCTTCAGCAAGTATTTGTCCAGTCTAGCATACCAGGCTCTAGGGGCTTGTTTGAATCCATATAGTGCTTTCTTCAATTGGAAAACAATATCTCCCTTATCAATCAATTGAAATCCATCTGGTTTCTAAACATATACTTCTTCTAGCTCACCATATAGAAATGTTGAATTTACATCCATTTCATAGACTTTGTTGTTCTTAAAAGTAGCATAAGCAATAAACAATCTTACAGCTTCAATTCTAGCAACATGGGAAAAGGTTTCTTCAAAATCAATACCTTCCATCTGTGAGTACCCTTTGCATACCAGTCTTGCTTTATTCCTTACTACTTCACCTTGTTCATTCAACTTATTCTAAAAGACCCATTTGGTTCCAATCACATTTTTATCCTAAGGTCTAGGAACAAGAATCCATGTATCATTTTTCTCTATCTACATCAGTTCTTCCTTCATTGCTTCCATCCAATATTCATCTTTACATGCTTCATTGACATTGTTGGGCTAAGTATTGGAGATCAGACAATACTCTTCTACAATTCTTCTTCTATTATGCACACCTTTGTTCTTATCTCCTATAATTTGATCTTCTGAATGATTTAGCTTTACATACCTCAAAATTTTTGGATCCTCTCAAACTCCTGGTTCTTCTATTCTTTCTTCTGCACTTCCACTAGCATCTCCTGCTAGACTCTCTTGATTCACCAAAACAATTTGAACTTGATTTTGTGTCTAAGCATTCTTTCCTTTATCAGTACTATCATGTTGGTCATCTAAAT
Organism: Sequoiadendron giganteum; assembly: GCA_007115665.2. Taxonomy (NCBI): domain Eukaryota; kingdom Viridiplantae; phylum Streptophyta; class Pinopsida; order Cupressales; family Cupressaceae; genus Sequoiadendron; species Sequoiadendron giganteum. The sequence goes on along the minus strand of CM021110.1, from coordinate 396,919,732 downwards.
CATATCCATAGTATTTGGATGATCTAGCAGTGTCCTCATCAATTATGACATTTGCACTTTCAACCATTTTCCTCAATCTTCTATTATAGCACCGGTAGGCCTTGCTCTTAGTAGAGTAACCCAAAAATATTCCTTCATCACTCCTAGAATCAAACTTGCCTATATCTTCATCTCTCTTGATATAACATCTACTTCCAAATATTTTGAAATATTTTACAGTAGGCTTATAACCAAACCATGGCTCAAAAGGAGTCTTACCAGAATTGCCATTGACATTTGCCTGGTTAATAGTATATACAACCGTGCTTAAAAATTATCTCCAATAGATATGAGACATGTTACCTTCCAACATCATAGTTCTAGTAGCATCTAGAATTGTTTTGTTCTTTCTCTCATCAACTTCATTCTGTTGAGGAGTTCGGGGAGTAGATAACTATCTTTTGATTCCATGCTCTTCATAGAAAGAATTGAACTTTGGGGAGGTGAACTCACCACCTCTATTTGAACTTAAGCATTTAATCTTCAAACCTATCTCATTCTCGGCCATAGCTTTGAAACTTTTGAACTTTTGTAATGATTCATATTTTTCAGTCAAGAAAGCAACACATATCATCCTAGAGTAATCATTAATAAGCAACATAAAGTACCTTTCTACTTGTAGACTTCTTATTTTGGAGGGACCACATAGATCAGTATGCACCAGCTCCAGTACTCCATTTGAATGATGTTTTTTTCTCCTAAAGTAAACTCTAGTCTACTTTCCCATTTGACATTCCTTGCATATGTTTTTAATAGGCTTCACTAGCTTAAGAAGATCTCTAACTGCTTGAGTGGAGCTTACTTTGAAAATGTTATCAAAATTCACATAACAAAACCTCCTATACCATAACCATCTTACATCAACTTGAGAAATTAAAAAAAATTCACTAGCAGCATTCAGGTGAAAAATATTACCTCTTGTCCTTGTACCTGAAGCAATTAGGTTTCCAGAAATTCCCAGTATCCTGCATTTTCCATCTTTGAACTAAAGATTGTATCCCATTTCAACCATTTGTCCAATACTCAGCAGATTATGCTTCAATCCTTCAACATAAAGGACATCATCAGTATTATATTTACCACCAAGAGAAATAGTGCCTCTACCACAAATCACACCTGCATTGTCGTCTCCAAATCTTACAACACCACCGTCATATTTTATCAAGCTTACCAGATTTCTTTTGTTACCAATCATATCATGTGAGCATCCAATATCAATAACCCACTCATCCTTTTCTTCAATTCTAGATGCAAGAGCTTTCTCAATATTCTTATTACTAGCAGATTCAGTGGACACCAGACCATTTTCCTTGATAGCAATGAATACTCATCCATCTTCATTTCCATTTTCTTTATTAGATTCATCATCAATATTGACATCTTTAGCATAATAACATTTCTTTTGAAATCTAGGCTTTTCAAGTTTGAACCTAGGAGCTCTTTTTGGACACCTTGATGCAAAATCACCTATCTTATATCAAGAGAAACATTTAAAAGGAAACTTTCCTTTATACTTACCTTTTCCTTTGTCTTCTCTTTTCACAATCAATGCTTCCAGCTCTTCTAATTCTCTTTCTTCATCTTCAATCTATTTCATCTCATCTTCATATTTGAATGTCTTTCTAGAACTTTCTCCTGGATCATACCTATGTTGGTTTCTTTCGGTACCAATAGCTTTAAATGTAGATTATGTCTTAGGGGTAGATTCACCAAATTCACTCAATTAAAAGGCATCGAGCTTACTAATCAGCATAACTCTTGTCACATTTGTTACTGTCTTGAGCTCTTCAATAGCATGAGCTTTCATTTTGTAAGAGGTAGGCAATGATCTGAGCACTTTAGCTACAATCTCTTCTTCATCCAAGGTTCCACCGGCACATCTAATACCCATCACTAGTTCATTTACTTTTTGCATGAAAGAAATAATATTTTCATCTTTGCTCATCTTCATGTTTTCCAACTTTCCTTTTAGACTTTGAAGCTTAGCAACTTTCACTTGTGCATCTCCTTCATACAATGTTTCCAACTTCTTCTAGATCTCATGTGCTGTTCTCAGACCCATCACATTTGTCATCTCTAAATCTGTTAGAGCACTCAATAATGCTTCTATAGCCTTGATATTAGTTTCAACTTCTTTGATCTCATCAGGGGTAGAGGGACCATTCTAAGGAATAACATATATTTTTCTTGTAATCTTCCAGATGGGTTCATCAAAGCACTTCAAATGACACTCCATTCTAGCCTCCCACAAATAGTAGTTTGTTCCATAGAATCTAGGACTATCCTTCTTGTATGATGTCATATCAAATCATCTCAAGCTATTTAAATTCTTCAGAGGAACCTGCTCTCATACCAATTGTTGGAAAAACAAGGATAGACAATTGAGAGGGGGGGTGAATCAGTTGTCACAAAATTTAAACTTTATTTAACCTTATTAACATTTAATCTGAGATTTAATAAATAACAGTGACAAAATGAATCAACAACACACCAGAAACACACATAACACAAAGATTTTTTTTTGTGGAAACCCTGTTAAGGGAAAAACCATGGTGGAGGTTAATCCGCAAGTTATACCCTATTAAAATTATAAGAAAGATGAAAAAGGAATGCACATGCATTTAGGCACACTACCTAGAGTTCACTCCTCAAAGAAGACACACTTTCTTACATAAAAATTTTAGATTAAATCCATCTAAAGAGATTGAACTGAGAAATTAGCTTCTTCAAAATCTTGATGACAGTTCCAATTAGGCACAGAAACACTTCTTCACACTTCGCTCAAAATTTTTCATCCTCTGCTATGCAATCAAATGATATAATATTTGTTCACACATAGCACTTGCATACTTCACATACCACATCACACCTCCATCGAAATGAAGAAACAATCACTCTTATATATCCGCTTCATGGAATTGCGTCAACAACTTTGTCAGCCAAAAATAAAAGAATAGATGAATACAAACTCTCGGCCCAATTCATCAAAAAATCTCAATGTGCATGAACCTAATTTAGTAACAACATAATGAATACCTAAAACAACATCCTCCAACATACCAAACATTCAAAGATTAATTCATGAGGATCCACAACATGCTACAACCACCATGTTGGCCAAGAACAAGGAGAGCCCGAACACACAAAGGAAAAATATTTGATCATGAGCACACCGGTGAATGTGGACATGAAACTAGGATAGAGAACAATCTAGGAACATCAATGAACATCATAGGAGCATACACATCAATTCAAATTACCAAAATTACATTCTCTTCTTCTAGAAACACCAGCTATAGTAACATAATAACTGCAGGAACACAAAAAATCACAACTTGCTCCAATCTTGAAGCACACCTCTAAAACTTCTAGAGGATAAACTAGATAGGCTCAAAAACAAACCATTTAATGTGAAACTTTTGAATACCAACATAGTAAACATTCCTATTGGGGATACGGAGTCTAGTCTGTCATCATGATAGGCATCTAAGACATCAATGCCTTAGTGATTTCAATTCAAATCACAACAAAGACATAAACAACTATGCCATAAAGTGGAAGCAGACACAGTTGATCCCCCATTGATCCTCTAAGAGAAGTAAATGCAAATAAATAACAGATTCAACACAAGCACAAATTTAAGAACATGAATCAGGCAACCATGAAAGACAAAACTATGAACACACAAATATACGTGGGGAAAACCTTTTAAGGTAAAAAACCCCACCTCCAAAACATTCAGCTCACTTGAATTATTTAGTAACTAACACGGTTACAATAAAAACACAGAGCTATGCTCTTCAAGATATTGCATCTTGTTCATCAAGACAAAGAATACAAGAAACACAAAAATAGAATATTCACATAGTTACAATGTCCTCTATGACATACTGTGTAGACTCCCTTCAACTCCTCACAAATGATTATCATAGCTAGCCTCACGGCTAGCCCAACCCCTTGGCCCATCAGGTTCACATCTTAACAGATATGAGAGTCTAAGTGTTCAAAGTTGAACCGCTAAAACACACTCAACCTCTCTCTATTATCGCTCATCATCCTTATCGACCTGCACACCAAAATACATATATTGTGTGCCAACCTGTTCAAACATTCAACAGTCATCAAGATAATTAATTATCCACCTACAAGCACCCATACTTCACTGATAACGTGCATCACCCAAGCAGCATGCATCAATCTGCACAACATTAAATAGGTTGGTGAAACCATGTCCATCAACCTCCATCCAATAATGTAGGCCAATCGTAATCAAGAAATAAATCTTTGACCAATGGGATCTCAAAGAAATTTCCACGTGTTGCCAAATAATTCATTTGTAGCTTCTGATAGTTGGTCAAACTGGTCCAACTCGGTTAATCGAGTTCTGAGCTCATCTGAGCTCTTACCGTGCAACTGTCAAGCCCATTCGACCTAGCCACGATATAGCGATGAGCTCACCCAAGCTCACCCAGCCTTCTACCTCACTACTGTTGCCCCATCGGACTCGCTTCATGGTATGGCAGTAAGCCATTCGGGTTCGCACCCTAACTCCACCGCACTACCACTGACCTTCTCGAGCCTCCCTATGGTGTGGCAGTAACTGCTAGGCCAACCACTAGCAGTCTCACCATGGCCACAGCGGTGAGAGGACCCACTGCCCACGGTATGGTGGTAATCGCCGAGACCACCGTTGGTAGTCTCACCGCAGCCACCGCGGGGAGAGGGACCACTGCCAGCGGTATGGCAGTAACTGCCAGGCCAAGCCACTAGCACCCTTACCACATTATCATGGTGAGTGAACTCACCATGTGTGGTAAGGCGGTAACCACAAGACAGACACCACAAAGACCAAGCCAGACCACCATGGGAAAGGCTAGAACATGAATAAAAATGCCAAGTCTGAAGGGAACAAGCTAGAACGTTGAGGCATAATTTTCCAACAATCTCCCACTTGCCAAAGACTTTTTGGCTTCCTCTAAACACCTGAACAAGGACCAAAACCATGCTTCCACACTCCAACCAAGACCCCTGCAACAACATCAAAAATTTCCACCATCTCAAGCAACAACTCCAAACAAAGGAACACACCAAGGTGAAAAAGAACTAGTCTCAGGAACGCAAACATTTGATCCTTTAGGTGGCAAAGGAAAAATAGCATCAAAGAACAAGGCACCAAAGCAAGCACAAGAAACATGACACAGACTGCAACACCCCAGAACAAGAACACCAATCAGCCAAAACAACAACCAATGACCTAACTATCCTCATCCAGTTGACCAAACCCACGCAGCTAAAAACCAACACCCATAGCTCATGCTGAATCATCCAACCACCCATACCTCAAAGGTATGACTATCAATAAACTCATGCCATCACATAGCCAACCCATTAAATAGAAAAATAAGCACCATGTTCTAGCCAGTCAAAAGACTAAACATGTCCAAGTAATCCCACTGCAAGGGTACTGTCCAGATGAATACAAACAAAGCCCCATCACAAGTGATCCAAGCATACCAGGTCCAACAAATCTTGCACAAAGGAATGTAACCATGCAGTTCCAAGGAACATCCACACTGATCTGCACCACCTGCAACCACCTACTGCAAGAAATTTTTTTCTCTCAATTGTCTTCCATAGTTCTTCCAAGATCCTCCATATCTGACTGAAGAAAGAAGCATAGGAACCTTTGTGTCATCACCCAAGTGAAAACACATGACCACAAACTATGACCAACTCAGCTCCACAAAATAATCTCACATCCAAAGTCATATGAAAACAAACATAAAGGAAGAAAAGACTAGATTAAAGAGAAACTGCAAATCAAAACATGTAGCATCCTTCTACATACACTTCTATATGCCAACTGTGCCAAGAATGATCTTCTTCACATCCCAAAGGGAAAGCCTTAATAACATCCAACAAAATGTAAGCATCTCAAAGAAGATCAGACCCACCCATATAAGCATCTCCTATCAGTCCTCAAAAGGACAAGAAGATACACTATGTTGTCCACCTTTCATTATGAAACCTCCAGAAACTCAAAACAACTCAAGATTCATATCATGAAAGCAAGCATAACACACATCTAAAAGATATAATGGGAAAATACCTTCCAAATAAACTTTACTGCCGAGCCAACCAGGAAGAAGAGAAAAAATGCTCCTCCAAGATATACAAGCCACTATGACTTACCCAAGAGCATTCTCCTTCATGGTCTTTGTTGAGCTCACATTCAACTAGGGTGCAGGCTACTCGGACTTTCAGTTGTAACAACAACATTCTCAAAAGAATTATAGACTCACCTTATTCTCCATGCATCCATAAGTACCAACAACCTATCATCTCATGCTAACTCCAAACTGCATCACTAGAATAAACATGAAGTCTCCAGCATATAACCGAAGTACTCAAAACATAGAGAATCCCCAAACCACTGTCAAAGCTCCAAACTAGCTGAAGAAGAACTTATCATGACACCATGATCTACACATCTCCATTAGGAGATACCATGCTTCAAATGAACAAGCCATGGTCTCAAGAGCAAAGCAGCATGCCAAAACTCTAATGCACAAGCAAGAGTATACCATGACATAAAGCAAACAAACTCTAAACCAACATCACCTATCAAGCACCACCAGCATCTCAACCAAAGACTACCAAAGTCCTCCATGGCTCCAAGATGTTGCACATCTTCAAATAGTGACCATGAAGATATGAGAAAGTTGTTCTACAGCAATAGGATCTAAGAGTCCCACTAGGAGCATATGCAACACCAAAGAAGATCATTCACCACCAAGTGATGAATCCATAGTCACTACTAAATCTCCCACTGAACTATGACACTGAGCTTTCCAAGCACCATGATCGACCACTCCATCACTGTCAAAAGCTTACACTAGCCAATGTATCTAGCTTTCCATGACATCGTGATTCACATGTTTTAGATCCCCATCACTAACTATTCAGGTACTCAAATGCCATTCCTCCTCTCATCTCAAAATAGCCATGCCAATGCACAAGTGACCACAAACAAGGTCAGCTAATAGATCTGCACTACACAGTTACAACCTCGTGAATATAGATAGTCCACTTCCGAGCTGTCTCACAAAAAACATGTAGGTAAGGATAGCCCACAACATTGCACAACTCATGGATGCAACCAAATGAAAACCTGCAAATCTATCATTGCACTAGAAACTACAAAAATGAGATAATCAAAGAGAACAACCAAAGCAGACAAGCATGAATCAAACACCAAATCAGCAATAGATCCGATTTGCCAGTCACGTCCACAACTCAACCACCATAGTCTAGGAAACCAGCAAAACAAATACCACAATAATGTTGAATGAAAAACACATACCAACACTCCCATGTAGAGAAGACATCACACCTCCTCAAAACAAGTCAAACTATAGCTATCTCATCCAGTCACACCCCAAAAGCTAGGATCTAGAAAAATAGCAGACAACAACTCCACACAAAACACAAGTTTTCCTTGACTATGCAAAACCACAGTGTTTCCAAAACACCCACACATCTTCATATTCACTGCTCATCTAGACAACTTAGAATTTTGTACACAACCATCACAGTTAACCAGACCAATGAAAAGAAACATGAAAAAAAGCATGATAGACTTTTTAGGAAAATATACAAAAAACCTCCAAAGCCAAAGACATGAATCTGAAACCATGTGAGTGCAAGATACAAGTAAGAATGGAATAGTAGGTTGATTTCAAACCAATTCCAAAAACCACAGTCATGCACAAGCATATGAGAGAGCTAGGCTATCCAGAAGTTGTAAACCACCAGGATCAACTTCATAGCCTCCATGCAATCAGAGCAATAGAGAAACTGCCTTCAGTGCTAAGTCAGAATACCCAGCACAAGTGCAATACTCCATGGTTGAACAACACAAGCAAGTCCATACCGCCAGGGAGCCTCTCACATAGACACCCAGTATGAAACCATGCTTCACTGCAACACAACCATAAGCACATCTCACGCCCTTTGCATTAGGAATATTTGCTACGAGCCAAGAGCCAGAAGCCCTAGAGTTGATCATATTGCAACAATATGATCAACTCTAGTCATCTCCAACATCTTTCAAAACTATGTTGAATCAAAGAAGCACATACTTCCACCCATTGAAGGATCAATCAACAACCAATTTCTCTAGAATTCCTCAAGCTTTCTAGGCTAAGAAATCATCAAAGGAGAAATATCCAGAACTTTAGCAACCAGGAGAAGACTTTGATACCATTGGTTGGTATCACCAAGCCTCAACCTCCTTCAACCAACTCTGATATCACTTGTTGGTATCAAGAGCAACAAGCTACTAGCTCTGATACCACTGGTTCGTAATACAAAGTTTGATCTGTCATCAAGATAGGCATCTAAGACAACAGTGCATCAGTGATTTCAATTCAAATCACAACAAAGACACAAACAACTATGCCATTAAGAGGAAGCAGGCATAGTTGATCCCAAATTGATCCTCTGAGAGAAGTAAATGCAAAGCAATAATAGATTCAACACAAGCACAGATTCAAGAACATGAATCAAACAACCATGAAAGACAAACCTATGAACACACAAATATACGTGGGGAAAACCTTTTTAGGTAAAAAACCCCACCTCCAAAACATTCAGCTCACTTGTATTATTCAGTAACTAAAACAGTTACAATACAAACACAGAGTTTTGCTCTTCAGGATATTACATCTTTTTCATCAGGAAAAAGAATACAGGCAACAAAAAAATAGAATCTTCACACAGTTACAATGTCCTCCATGACATACTATGTAGATTCCCTTCAACTCCTCACAAATGACTGTCACAGCTAGCCTCATGGCCAGCCCAGCCTCTTGGCCTATCAGGTTCACATCTTAATAGACCCGAGAGTCTAAGTGTTCACGATTGAACCACTCAAACATAATAAGTCTCTCTCTATTATTGCTCATCATCCTTATCGACCTGCACACTAGAATACATATACTATATGCCAACCTGTTCAGCCATTCAACGATCATCAAGATAATTAATTATCCACCTGCAAGCACCCATACTTCACTGATAATGTGCATCGCCCAAGCAACATGCATCGAGCCACGTAACATTAAATAGGTTGGTGAAAACATGTCCGTCAACCTCCATCCAATAATGCAGCCCAATCGTAGTCAGGAAAGAAAGCTTTAGCCAATGGGATCTCAAAGAACTTTCCACATGTTTCCAAACAATTCATTTGCAACTTCTGACAGTCGATCAAACCGGTCCAACTTGGTCAACCGAGTTTCGTGCTCATCCAAGCTCTTACCATGCAACCACCGAGCCCATTCGACCCAGTCGCGGTATAATGGTGAGCTCACTCGAGCTCACCTAGCCTTGTACCTCACTACCACTGCCCCATCAGACTCGCCTCACAATATGGCGGTAAGCCATCTGGGCTCGCACCTTGAATCGACCACACTACCACTGACCTTCCTGAGCCTCCCTGCGGTGTGGCAGTAACCACCAGGACAACCGCTGGTGGTCTCACCGTGACCACCATGGTGAGAGGACCCACCACCCATGGTATGGTGGTAACTGCCGAGACCACCACTAGCGGTCTCACTGTGGCCACTGTGGTGAGAGGGACCACTGCCAATGGTATGGCGGTAACCGCCAGGCCAAGCCGTTGGCAGCCTTACCGCGTTACCGCAGTGAGTGAACTCACCGCGTGTGGTAAGGCGGTAACCACCAGAAAAACACCACCAAGACCAAGCCAAACCACCATGGTAAAGGCTAGAACATGAAGAAAAATGCCAAGTCTGAAGGGAACAAGCCAGAACGTTGAGGCATAATTTCCCAACAATTCCCACATACTAAACTTCACAACTTCACAAACAGCCTCCAAAATATTTATTATAATTTTCTCAATATCCTCAAAATATACAACCTTTAAGACATCAATGCTAATAGTTTTGACATCAATGACAACCACAACATCCAATAAAAACTCACTAAACAAACCAAACTACACTTCTCTTTCCAATTGTCTGACAAAATGCACACCCAAAACTTGAACATTCAGCACTGTTGCAAGTTCTAGATGAAATTGCCCTTGGAGAACTATAAACACACTGCATGCAAGTTTCTATCTCCCTAGTTTAGCAGCCTATAATATTAATGCTTCAACGGTTTCTCAACCTTTGAAGAAGAAAGCACAAACCTATAAAATATATAAAGATCCTTCTACATGAAAAATGACCAATATTTATAGACTCTTGATCATTTGGAAACTTCTACCAAACATTGGATTCATGTCCAAATATACCTCCCCAAATTTAGGCACTTACAAAAGTCATAAAATGCATTATAACACCTCTAAACTTAGCCTTTCATATTATATCACTTACAAGACATCTTTTGACAACTCAAAATGCATTTTTTGAGGCACTTACATGAGGTTAAAGTGTTTTTTCCAAAACTCACGACCCACCTGTGTTGGCACAACTAAATAATTAATATTTATTTGTCCTTTAGATAGAACTTGCACCAGGGAAATATAAGAATTTAAATAATATTATATTCCAATGTTGTCTTGATACCTCTGACTTACTATTTCTGGATAATGGAAACTTACTATTTTTAGTAAGTTCTATTTTTGGAAAAAGGGACATGACATGTCCTCCCTTCCAAAAATTTATTTCCCTCAAAAAATTACAACCATAATTCTCTAGAATCCTTTTCCCACAATGATAAAACATGCCAAAAAGAATATTAAGTCCTGATCTTGTACTTGTGAAGAGTTGCAATCTTTGCCAAAGAGTATTGTGCAAAAATAAGGACATGAATTCCTTTGTTCCAATGCTATAAATCCAACAAAAATATATGTACAATATAAGATCTTGTATGTATAAGCAAATGATTCATTCATTCTCATACTCCAATTGAAACTCATCTTCGCACAAAGGTTTAGTAAGCTTGCCAAATGCACTACCATGTGGTGAATCAATTTTGTAACTTTTGAACCTTCTCCCAATGATAAAAATCTGAATTTTTTCTTGTAGGTCTGACATATGATTGAATGCACTGACCAATATAGAAATAATGAAATTGGGAAATAGACACTTTTCTTACTCCACAATACTGAAATATTCAATGCAAGAATGTGTAGCAAAAATCCCATAGTTTACCTCAACTTGAGAGATATTACTTTCAGATTCATGGACTGACTTGAGATAGAAAAAGTATACTAGAGGAGTGGAAATTATCATCATACAACAAAAAAATACATACAATAATCCTTCCAAGTCTAAGTTTTCAAGCAACAATCCATCTGTATTGAAATTGTTACTTTTTGAGACTATCTACAAGCATAAACTTATCACTCCATTTATGTGACTTATCACTCTAAATATTTTTCCAAGGAATACCATAAATTTTCAGGTACACCCAAGAAAGCAACATATTATAATCCCTAATACATAAAAATCCTATCAAATACTCATAGAATCTCCAAATCACACAATATTGCCAATATTATTCTGCTCCAAACTGAAAAACCAAAGCCACAACTTTTGAAGCTGATATGAATTGGGAAAATAACAATATTAAATGATCTACCAAATTATAAAATTGATATACAATAGCACTCCCCAATACACCAAACCCATAAATATTCATACAACTTCATAGGATACCTGCAACTAACACACATATATTGCACTACAAGAACAACTTCCTTGAATCTTCTCCAAATAAGTGTTATGATAGGTGGATTAGTGCTCTCCAATATTTTAGACCTTCTTCTAACATCATAAAGTAAGGATTCTTCCTCCAAACATACTAATCTATAGTTTCTCATAACTGAATTTACTAAAATCAACAACATGCAATTGATGTAACAACTACCAAAATGAAAAACCTGAGTGATAATCATCAGTATGTCTAATGTTTAGTTAGTGGAAAGACATGTGAGGTTTTAAAATATCTTCACCAACATCTACAAACCTCTAAAATTATTCAAAATCAACAACCCATAGATTATTTTCTTCAACAAGCTAAATGGTTTGGAGAAGAATTTGAAACCATTTCTTGAAACTTTACTCTCCATGCTTTCAAACTTCATGGAGCTCCTCCTTTGAAAAACAACCATCACAAAATCATATCCCATAGACAAATATAATAATAATTTTGAAATGAAAAGTACATAGCATGATATGGATACCTTCACAAACTTAGCCCAAGGTTCTTGTGTTCTTCCCATCAATGTTGTAGATTCTTTCTTTGTTTGAATTGAAAGTATTACACATGGGCCACTAAGATGAATGATATCAAATTAATTACCATTTCCCTTTAATTTATTCCATTGTTGTACCTTCTCATGTGAATAGCCCTTAATGAAGACATCTTGTAACTCCTCCTCATAAACATATAGTGTAGCATGTGTCAACTTCATGCTCTCAAATTGAATGGAGCCCATAATTTGTGTTAAGGAAGCCCAAATATCATCCCATGAAACATCATATAGTTCCACAAATGGATTTGAAATGAAAAGAACATGACATGAGTTGTTTACCTTTTCATTCCCTTCCAATGATTTTTTTGTTACATCGTCCTGAAATCCTTGAATGCCATTGTCTTGGTCAAGATATGTGGCATCATTCTTCCACATAGCTTCCAACTCTATGACATGTTGGACTCCTCTATCCAAGGGTATTCCTAGGAACATTATATTGAAAATTATGCTATGCTGATTTTGAAATACTTAAAAATCAAAATGAAGACTATAATCCTTACCATAAAATGTGAGATCAAGCATATCCTCCATCACCAAAAATATTTTTATCCATGAACCCTGTCTCCTACAAGAAGTCTTCAGATATGTGTCTACTCCCATTGTTTCCTTGAATACTCCTTCAAACACCATATTTTCCCTTCACATTTTTTATTTATTATTCTAAAATGATGATTATGTAGAAACTCACACATGGAATGAAACCATTGCACACACATAACTATTTGAATACTTGAAGAGTAGAATGAATTACATACCCAATGTTTTGGTATTGATATTTTTATTCTCCTTAGTGGTTATATCAAATTAAAATTGCATTCTCCATCATGATTTGTCTACACTACTCTATCACCAACAACACCATGGCTGTCCAAATCCTCATGAACTTATCCTTTACCTATTTTATGGAAAATGAGGCTATTGTGTTTATACTCACAACCAAGGCTTGTATGTCTTTGATTAACATCAAGGCTGTTGTATTTTGGGTAAGAATAAAAACTAAACAATAAAAAATTTGATTTGTATTCAACATTATCACCATACCTTTCATCCTTATCTTCCTAAATGTTATCCTCCTCACATTACTCCTGAGATGAAACTGAAACAATATCAGAATGAAAGGGATATTCTTTCCAAAATACACCCTTAACATGCTTTGGTGTTGGCATACCTAAGTCCCAAGTAAAAGTGGGCTGATTGCTGCAATCAAGGTGGAAGTATTCATTGTGCTTATCATGTGTTATTTCCTTCTTAAGAGATTCATGCTCCAATTTCCTTGAACTAAAATCTTCCTTTGTTGATTTAGGAGCTTTCAAGAAATTCACAATAAAACTGTCACTCTCATAATCAAGATCATTAGTAGGATAAGGTTGAGCTATAGATTCCATCATGAAATAATTTCTAACAATAGAGCCATTATAATGACCATCCTCACTTGGCACTAGCTCATTTTCCATACTTACATTTTTCTGAAATTGAAGCTTACTAGAAAGCATTGAAATATTTTCTTTAATTAAATAATTGTTACCTTAAACCACTATGGCTTGGAGTGCATCTGGTTGAACTCTCTTTTTTTTTTTGAAAATATAATTTTTATTTATGTTGCATCACCACCATCTCCTCCATATCTTGAATTTGTGTCTCAATTTTTTCTATCATCGTCTCAAGTTTTTTATCTTTCAACCTTTTTTCTTCAAATTTATCAATCAACCTTTCACAAAATTCGTCAAATGAATTTACCTGAATGTAATCTTGGTAATTCATATCTTGGTACCACCAATCATGAGTGACTCATTCAAGGTGCAAGATAAAATATTGAATGACAACTTTCTCCTCCATGGAACTAGAATAGTAATAGTCTTTCATCTTGAATAACCATGCTCTAACTGAGATCTTGTCTGACTTATCAAAAGTTGGTGCTGAAGGTTTTAGGATTTCCCTTCTACTATATCTTGGGTGATGTTTGTAGCCCTTTATAGATGAAATCCTTTGCATTAGAGTGACATAATCATTGTATGGTATTGAAATTCTAAATCCTTCATCTTGATTGACATAGTTTTCCCTAATGGTTGCTAGTTCTCTTGTCAAATCTTTCATAGGATCACCAACATTGACCATGTTTAAACTCCTCTTTCCTTTTTGAAAAATATGATCAAACCTTTAGGTTGGAAAGATCATGGCTCTGATACTAGTGTAATGTCCCTCGTAAAAAATAGCTTTAAATCATAAATTTTATTTCTACCAAAAAAATTAGAAATGAACAAATTGAGTATGAGAGAAAAAGCATTAAATGACCCCAAATTGATAACAAAAATCTTAGAAACTGATATTGAATGTTCCAATACAGATTTGAACATGGAATTTGCATCAATTTTATATTGGTAATAATAGCCAATATCAATACATAGCTGCTGCACCAAACCCAAAAGAAACTACAAATTGGAAGCTACTGTTGAAACCCAAATCACAACAAACAACTCCAAAATAAAATTTGTTGTTCTAGACAAAAAAGTACATGCAAATATTGTTCTATATGCACATATGCTTTTCACTAACAACAAAAAACCAAATTGATATAATACAACTCACTTTACAAACCAAACTACACTTCTCCTGCCAATTATTTGATGAAATGCACACCCAAAACTTGAACATTTAGCACTGCTACAACTTCTAGATGAAATTGTCATTGGAGACCTATAAACACACTACCTACAAATCTCTATCTCCTTGGTTTATTATCCTAGAATATTATTCCTTCAATAGTTTCTCAGCCTCTAAAGAAGAAAGCATAAACCTATAAAGTGCATAAAGATCCTTCTACATGCAAAATGACCAATATTTATAAGCTCTTGATAATCTGGAAACTTTTACCAAACATTAGATTCACATACAAATATTCCTCCACAAATTTAGGAACTTACAAAAGTCATAAAATGCATTATAACACATATAAATTTATCCTTTCATATTAGACCACTTACAAGGCATCTTTTGACAACTCAAAATGCATTTTTTGAGGCACTTACATGAAGTTAAAGTTCCTTTTTCAAAACTCATGACCCACCTATGTTGGCACCACTAAATAATTAATATTTATTTGTCCTTTAGATAAAAATTGCACCAGGACAATATAAGTATTAAATAATATTATATTCCAATGTTGTCTTGATACCTCCAACTTACTATGTTTAGTAAGTTCTATTTTTGGGAAAAAGGAAATGACAAGGAAGGTGAAGATGACTCTTCAGACCTGAGGTTCACTAGAGAAGGATAAATATCCATATACTAGATGCTGGAGATTGAGTGTGTTGATATGATTTTGAAGTTGATGTCACAGGTTTGTTCTCGGTCGCGGTAAAGGTGGCTAGTCCTAGAACTTTGGAGAAAGTTTTGATGATATTATTTTATGCCTAAGTGTTTGTGAACCCAAACTCGTGTTGAAGATTGTTGCTGATGAAAATTCAAAGTCTTGACTTTTCCTAGAATGTTCTAATGCCAGTTGTCACCTACCACGTGCTACAATTTGATTTATTTTCATGATTCTCTTTGATGGACTAAGTTTAAACTCTTTGGGGCCTTGTTCTTATAAAAGGCCCTTTACCATTTTATTTTTATTTTAAGTTTAGAATTTGTGGATGTTAGAGAACCAAAAAAATTTCAAGTTTTGTTATTTTTCCTATTTTATATTCCATTCTAGATTAAAAACTTGTATGTTTCATTAGAAGTTAATCAATGTCTGAACCAATTCGAAAGCTATTTCTCAATATGAAATATTACATAGCTAATTGTTTGTTCTTATAAAAAAAAACCATGTGTTGTTTCATTTAAGGGTTCATAACGACACTATCTGATGGAAAATGATCCCCTTTTTCTTTAAAATCTCGCATCATTTTGTGCCTAGGTGTGATGCAATCTGGTGACGTATGGAATGGTTTTCTCTAGTTTGGTTATTTCATGAGGCATGCATGGATGATACCTAGAATAAATTTTACTTTCTCAATAATTTTTTATGCTTTATTTTAGAATAGATGTTTAAATTTCAAAAAATGTTCCAAAAAAGAGATGAATGCATGGAGTTTTATTGTAGTTCTTTTGATTCCATGATATTATTGAATTATTAAAGCTAAATCTACTTGGGTAAATGCAAGTTATTTGAAGTTCGTGAAATTTTATTACAAATTTATCAATTTCAAAAAGTTGTTGTCTACCAAAATGAGATTATTTCTTATCTTTTTTATCCCTTTCAAAACTAAAGAGAGAACTGTTTACCCCTTGTGTTCAATAGAATTATCATAATTAACCCTGACGCAAACCTAGTATAGTCAAGACCTCACATAAATGAGCCTTGGGATTGTAATGGCATAAAATTGCACCCCTCACAATTTCACATACATTCTTGTATCTGCTTTAGTGTCCACTCCCTTAGCACTTGTGTAGGCTCATTGGAGCCCCTGCATCAACCTTTTTACCTCTCAAGATTCTCAAAACCCCTTTTCAATAGCTACCTTCATGCATCATCTTTGCATCAAACCTTTTGCCTTTCCTATTTGTGTCATTTTGCAGCATGATGTGTTTAGACACTAGTGCACCGCATAGACATCTACACATCATGCTAGTATCCTATGATGTTTTACCATTCAAACAACCACATCCAAGCATGTTTTGCACTTGTAATATTATTTTGTCAGTGGTAATGGCTCGGGATGCCTTGTAACCACCTAGGAAGCTTCTTTTTTGCTCCCCTTCTCTCCTTAAAGGCTATATTTTCAATTCATTTGTGCTTGTAGCTTCTCTCTATCTTTGGCTCTAGCCTTCTACTCTTCAGCTCTTTCTTACAAAGCTCCATATATCTTGCTACAAGAGCCTCAAGATATTAAGCTCACAAAACCCTTTGTAGCTTTCTTAGCTCTCATAGCCCTCTCTCTCATCCTTGCTCTTTTTGGCTTCCTTAAGCCTTGTAGCTCTATCTCCCTTATCTTATGCTTGCGAGCATCCTAGGATTTCACACATCCCCTATCTATTGCATCTCTACTTTGTGATATGGGTTTTCCTCCTCGAGAGGGGTTTTCTTTTATCACCTTAATTCATGATATGGGTTGTCCTCCTCAAGCAGAGATTTCTTTTATCACTCCTTTATCCATTTCTCTCTATTTATTTGGTTGTTTGTGGAGGTGGGAACACCAAAATAGGGGTTTAATTAAGGAAAACCTCTATAGAGTCCCGACCTTTTCTCTAAATCTTACACATGTAGGCATTGAATAAATTCATGTGTTGGAGGATTCATTACTTGGGTCATTGTGAGAATCTTCTATTTATTATTCTCTTAGTTTATCTTACTTTATTTTAATTCTATTATACTCTATTATTTTCATGCATTTTGTAAGTTCTTAGTAATTTGATTGCTAGTAGTCACTTAGCTATTTTTTGTGATAAACTCACTTTCTGGTCTATACAGATGCTAGTGCACTAGAGAGACACCAACATAATATGTTGTCATCCTAGACCCACGTTACCATCTTTTGGTCGAGAGCCCATCAGTCTATCTAGAAAATCTTTGTGATCTACTCTTTCAAATTCTAGAACTCTCATCATTGTTCCTTGAGATAGTTTAGGGTAGTTCTCCCCTTGGGAATCTCTTGAGAATAAAGATACTCATTAGGATAAAATCCCCCTTCTCTAAATTTTGGTGAAATCGATGTGAACGATAGTATTTTTCATAAAACTAGGAATTTATTTGTATCCCAACTTGGTGGGGTCATAGCTTTTGACTCGGTGTTGAGAATTCAAAACTTTTTACACCATTGGAAAGGTCTCCAAGAGGAATAATTTAGTCCCTAAATTTTTTTTCCTTTGGAAACCCATTTTTAGGAACCGACACAAGTTTCAATCCCAAATTCCACTGCAAAGACCTCTGAAAAATGTAAATTACTAGAACCTAGAAAATATCAATAAATTCTGAAAATTTAGATTTTGGTTTTTGTCAATTCTGTCACCTCCAGACTATTTTGGATCAACCAACTTGTTTATTCATTATTCATTTATTATATTTAGCTTACTATCTTCAAAATGAATTTAATATCTTCTTTTATGAGTTCATTATCTAATTATATTCAAAATATTAATGATGTTCCATTTCATGCATGTGCTAGTGACTTGGCTTTGCTCATCTCACTTTGTATCTTTGATCCCTCTCATAAGATTCCTCTTGCTTTGGAGGATATCTTGTTGCAAGAAGATGAAATCATTGATACCTTTATTAATGTTACTCTATCCTCTCTTCATTCCAATGCACTCTCTTCTAGAGATGATGCATTTGTGAATGATCAATCTACTCTTTACTCCAATGCAATCTCTTCTAGAGATGATGCATTGGTGAATAATGAATCTTCTTTGTATTCCAATGCACTCCCTTCTTAAGATGATGAATTAGTGAATGATGAACCTCCTTGCATATATGATCCTCCCTAGATCTATGCTGATAATGTTTCTTCAAATAATTATTCTGCTAGTTGTGATGATTTTATACATGCAACCTATGTCTCTGTTTCCCCTCAAAGGCCTTACAGACTAGTCATTTACCTAACTCCAACTAGTCCTTCTCCGAAAAGGAATTATTCTATTGAGGGTTTCCCATATGATAGTGATTCCCATGATCTTTCTAAGGCTCCCTCTTGTAGAGTAGTAGCCCATACTTATAAGAATAGAATGAATAAACAACCAAGTCTTCCTTTAGATCCTAATCCTAAAACTAAAGCACCTGGCAATTATGATCTTGTCGAGCAACTCCATGTTACTCCAACCAAGATCTCACTGTGGTACTTGATTTAGTCTGCTCCAATTTATCAAGAAATTCTTTAGGATTCCTTGCATAAGATTCTCTTGCTTGCCTCTGCTAGGCCTAAAGATGTTAATGTGTTGATGGCTTATATTTGTGTACATTCCCTAAATATCATGCTCTATCCATAAGAAATTATGCCCTCAGATGTGCAAAAACAAGTAGATCCTTTAATTATTATCAATAACATTAATGATATTGGCATTAGACATACTCTAATTGATGTTGGTTAAACACTCAATGTGCGTAGCATTGACCTATTTCCTAATATTAATATTGATTCATATTCTCTTAATGATTATTCGATTGTAATTTGTGGGTTTTATAATGTCGGTTAACAAGCCCTAGGCATGATAGTCTTTACTTTGAGGTTGGGACCCATTACTATACCCACCCTTGTATATGTTATGTCAAAAAAGTTACCTTATAACCTTCTTCTTGATAGGTCATGGATTCATGCTATGGGTGCAGTCTTGTCTACCTTGCATAAATCTATTAAGTTCATTTGTAATAATCAGGTAGTCATAGTTAACGCTAACCCTAAGGCTATGCACTTATGTGAGATGGCGGTTGTCGGTCAGGTTTCAGTTGTGCCTACTCTTATCCCTTCAATTTATTTTGATGTGTTGATGTCTACTCCAGAATTACCTATTACAAAGGATTCTCTCGAGATAGATGTCCCTGAAGAAGGTCCTTCTAAAGCAAGGAATCCTAATTCTACATCTTCTCAAGAAAATGCATGTGTCGGTGATGATTAGGGTTCTCTAGACCTTACAGACTCCTTCAGTGGAGAATGTAAAGTCAACCCAATCCATTTAAACCTTTTAATGACATCGTCCATAGCCACTATCAAAGATGATTACTCTTCTTTATCGTGGGGTAATATGAACATAAATTGTAACACTCTCTATGGAGATCCTCCTCCGTCATCTTCTATCTTTGTGACTTCTTCTTGTGAGCAATCTAGCTTTTCTCAATAAGAAAAATGGTTGCTTCCTACTCCTCATTCTTTGTCTAAGAAATAGCCTATTTTGTTGAGGCTTCTCAAAGCCCACTTGATTACTCTTCCTTCTCCTACACAAGAAATTTCATAATCATGATAAAGTAAAACATTCTTTATGTGCATACCACCGAGTGCCTGACCATTCCACTAGTGAAGGTAAGGCCTTAAATAAAAAAATACAACTTCTTCATTCAAGTTCCATCACTCATTTATTTGTTGATGCACCTGCCTCTTCTTCAAATGACAAGTGATATCAAAGTCCACCTCTATCTTCTATGTTCTAAGTATCTTGCATGGTTCTCCTCCCTTGTATGTTGGGGGTAGTGATAACCTATTTTGAAGATGTGCATCCTTCTTAAAGGATCCCCTTTCCTCTCTCCATCTTTCAATTGGAGTGTCCCATTGAGTGGACACCTTGTTGTCTTGAAGGGTTCCTAAGGGACAACCTTTGAAAGCTTTTCTCTTGTATGAATTCATTGGCATCAAGCTTGGGGGAAACTTGACTAGACCTATTTCATATATATGTGTCTAGCTTAGGGCCAGCCTAACTAGACCCTTCTTTTCTATTTTTGTCCTATACCGTAGCTTTCAATAGCATAGGATTCTCTGATTAGTCTTTCTCTATAGGATCGAGAACCTATAGAGATCCTTTGAATCAAGCTTGCCTAACATGTTTAGTCTATAGATTAACATGTTTCTTTGTAGATGCGCCTGTGAAGCTACTTTCTAGTTCGACTCTATGGAGTCCCCTACATTGGGCTTCCTTCATGAAAGAGTACCTAGGGGCATGCCTTCTTTGCATGTCCGAGGGCCTGTGAAGCACTTTCATCCTCCAGAATCTGTTCACCATTGGTCTATGGGCCTCTAGTGCAATTTTTTCAACTATGTAGGAGAGAGTACCTATAGAGCCTTTTGTTCACCTTCCATAGGTCTGGGGATCTACAACACATTTGTTCAACTCTGCTTGGGTATGAAGACCTATGGAGCCTTCTCTCTTAGAATTATCATTCCTTTCTAGATTCTCCATTCCTCTCTTAAATTCTCTCTTCTCTTCTCAATTGTATATACCGGATTGAAGATCGAAATCCTCTTCATCTTGAGTATATTCTCTTTCTCTTTTCGTAATTGGTTGCTTCCCTAACTTTTGGTGCATTCTTCTCTCCTTCCAAGAATTATTATGTTTTATTGTTTTTAATTCTGGGATGACACATAGTACTGAGACAACCTTTCACTTCAAGGTCTCTTTACTTTGTTGACTCAAATCCTTTAGTTTTTTATATGTTTGTGTGTGTGTGTGTGTGTTTTTTTATTCTAACCCTCTGATCTAATGGCCTTTTATGTTCTAGCATTGTTGTCTTGTGCAAGTCTTTTTTGTCGAATGTGTTTGTTTTGTAGGTAATCAGCTTGGGGGGCATGCTTCTGTGGCTCAAAGAGTTGAATTCTTCCTCACTAGTATCCTTTTAGCATCATGATTTTATTTATGTTTAGTAGATTTCCTTTAGCATTCATACTAGTGTAGATTCATATGCCTGCTAAAGTGGGGGAAAAATGTAATGGCATAAAATTGAACCACTCAAAATTTCACATACATTCTTGCATCTACTTTAGTTTCCTCTCCCTTATATTTTTTTAGGCTCAATGTAGCCCCTGTATTAGCCTTTTACCCTCTCAGGATGCTCCAAAACCTTTTTGAGTAGCTACCTTCATGCGTTAGCTTCATGTCGAACCTTGTTCCTTTCTTGTTTGTTTCATTTTATAGCATGATGTGTCTAGACACTACCACATTACACGGACATCTATACACCGTGCTAGCACCATGTAATGTTTCAATGTTCAAAAAATTGTATTTGAGCATGTTTTCCACTTGTCATATGCTTTTGCTAGTGGTAATGGCTTGGGATGTCTTGTAACCGACTAAGAAGCTTATTTTTTCTCCTCTTCTCTTCTTAAAGTCTATCTTTTCGATTTATTTGTGCTTCTAGCTTCTCTCTAACTTTGGCTCTAGCCTTCTACTCTTCAAATACTTCTTGCATAGCTCCATAGAGCTTGCTATAGTATACTCAAGCTCTTAAGCTCTCATAGCACCCTTTGTATCTCTCTTGGCTCTCATATCCCTCTCTTTCATCCTTGCTCTTTTTGGCTTCCTTAAGCCTTGCAACTCTATCTCCCTTATCTTGTGCATGCAAGCAACCTAGGATTTCAAACATCCCCTATCTATTGCATCTCTACTTTGTGATACAGGTTCTCCTCCTCGAGTGAGGATTTTTTTATCACCTTACTTTGTGATACAGGTTCTCCTCCTTGAGTGGGGATTTATTTTATCACTCCTTTGTCCATTTCTCTCTATCTATTTGGCTATCCGTAGAGGTGGGAACACCAAAGTAGGGGTTTGACTAAGGAAAACCCCTATACAACCCTAACCTTTTCTACAAATCTTACACATGTAGGTATTAAAAACATTCATGTGTTGGAGGCTTCATTACTTGGGTCGTTCTGAGCATCTTCTATTTCTTATTCTCCTAGTTTATCTTACTTTATTTCAATTCTATTATACTCTATTATTTTCATGTATTTTGTAAGTTCTTAGTAATTTGATTGCTATTAGTCACTTAGCTATTTTCTATGATAAAATTTATTTCTGGTCAGTACGGATTCCAACACAATAGAGAGACACTAGCATGTCATTCTACCATGCTTTGGCCAAGAGCCTGTCAATGTGTCCAAAAAATCTTTCTGACCTACTCTTTCAGATTCTAGAACTCTCATTGTTGTTCCTTGAGGTAGTTTACTGAAATCCACCCCTTGGGAATCTCTTGAGAATAAAGAGACTCATCAGTAATGAATCCCTCTTCTCTATAGGGATTAAACTGAGTTAGCCTAAGATTTAGGTCATCCTGGTATAATATTTCAAGTAAGGATAGGGTCCTGCGGTGTTTCTTAAGGATTTATTCTATCTTGTTGGTGTGTGACTAACATCATTGTCAACAATTTGCATGTAAGAAATAATCTTTGTTGGGTGCATGCAATATGTAGTTTACAGATTTATTTGTAAAAAAATTAAAAAAAATTAGCAGAGTGTCAATTTTCCCTCTACCAATCTACCATTTTGGTAGAAAATTTATAATCTCCATATTACTTTGTAGGATATTATTATGGTAAATTACAATATTATATTTGGCCTAGTTTATGGATATTTTGAGATCCTTTTTGGAGGCACTTTTTGGAAACATTTGTGCTTATGATCTCTATTCTACTGAGATCTATAGCCAAAAATATGATGCATACTTTATGGAGACCATAATCTAGCACTATAGATTGATCTTGCATCACTCCACTATATACAATATACATCTAGTGTTGTGCACAGGATATGTATAAGTCTCTTTGGTAAGGTTGTGTTTCTATGATTAATGGCCAATAAATTCACCTGTGCTATTAGCACTAAAAATGTTTTTTAGTATATAGGGTGCTTCACCTAAATCTAAAGGCATTTTCAAGGTTATATGCTTATTATTTGTTGATCCCACTCCTCCAATTCCAATGACTTGCACATAGATCCTATACAATACTCCTTCAATCCACACCCTCCGTTTATAGCAGTTGTGACCCCTTTTGGCTTTGTTTTTATGCTCATACATCACACAACCTCTTTTTTGGCTTGGTGATTTAGTTTGGTGAGGTTGTGCAGCTTGCCTTAGCAAAGAGGCATTGTGAATTCCCCCTCTAGGTGACTCCTCCATATGTGGCTTCCTTGCCACATCCCTTGCATGTGTCTTATATGAAAATCTTCAATGATCTTCCAATGGCTCCCTCACTTGGTGGTCAAACCCTTAATGTGGTTCTTTCATACCAATGCTCTTTTCATGGTTCTTTGAACTAGTCAACAGCCTATTAAGAAGTCGATGAAAAGTTCTAACTATGGTTGATATCTACTTGGTGGTGAGTCGGGCCCTCATTTTCCTAAGTTATTTTTTGTTACACTTTTTACATTAAGTATTTAATGTTTCTTGACTATTGTAACAAAAAATAGCATTTTCTATTAATCACTAGTGGTTCATTTTAAACCATCAAATTTACATTTGTGGTCTAAATAAACCATCAAGTGCTTGTTAGGGAGGAATTTTTAATTTTTCATAGTGTTTTCAAAAGGCGGGATTTTTTTATTTTTCTACAATTTGTAAATGGAAAGTGGGGGTATTTTCTTAATGGGGTTTCATTTTATGTTTTTTCATTTTCTTGAGGTTTGAAAGGAAAACTTAATCTATGTATTCATTATCTTCCTCATGATATAAACTTATAAGGACTCAAAATAGAAAATAAGTTTATAAATGCACTATATAAAGCACCAAAAAAATTGAATGTGTTCCTTAAGGAGGGAATTTTGTAATTCAATGAATTAAAAAGTGTCATAGGGATTGTGTAGTGCCTTTACTTACTATCACATCTTCTTGCAAAATGCATGTGTTGTCTTGATTTTCCATCACAATAATGGATCCTCATAATTCTCGCCTCATACATGTGTTCCCGATTTGAGTCGGTCTACTTATATATCTTAGCATTAAGGGGTGATTATGAAAGTGTTAAGCTAATGCTTCTTTCAATGGAGAAATTTTTTTCAATAGAGTAATGGAGGAATCTTCTTATCATGTCAAAATTTAGCACAAAGGGAAAAACAACTAACACGTTTTTTTTAAAAGAGTGACAAATGATAATGCTAAAGTATTAAACATGTATTCTTTTAGTAATATGATTGTTATAGATATCATTAGGGCATCATAGTTTGATGAAATTGAATTTTTAGTGCAAGCCTTGAAGGGTTGCAAAAATTTAGCCTTTGGGCTTACTTTATAACTATACGAGTGCATACACAACCCTTTCTAGGGTCCTCTTTCCCTAGATAGTTTCATAGTTGGCTACCACCCACTTAAGTGAAGCTAGGGATTGGAAAACACGTCAAGGATATCTTAACTACATAAGGGGTATAGAGTCGATTCTTGATAATTTGACAAAAATCAGCCATGCATATTATAATTTAATTAAATAAGGTTTAATATTCATCATAATCAAAGTGAGCATTTAATGAGGGTTGTATCTATGATAAACTAGATAATGGTTCAAAATCAATATCACATTTATAAAAAGAATATAATATATTAATTTTTTGGTGATGTTAATTGTGTATAACATAAGAATTTTCTATACCGAATGCCACAAATTGGAAGGAAGAAAAATGAAATGGTTAAGTTTTAAATTTACCTAAAATTTGGCTATGTCTTGAAGCCATCAAGTTTTTTCTTGGTTATTGAAACCTTATCAATCGTTACCTAGGTTTTCATAACCTTTCCTTTTCTCGGCACTTACCCAAAATTTGGCTATCTTGAAGTTGTCCATCATTTTTTTTGGTTATCGAAACCTTTTCAGCTACCACCCAAGTTTTCATAACCTTTATTTTTTTCGATGTTGTAGTGATGAAAAATGTATCCTTTTACATTTTCTCACTTGTTTGGGACCTCCTAGTTAAATTGGACTTAATTGTGCCTTAATTTACTATTGTAAAGTGTACCCCTTTATACTTTCACAATTTTTTAGGGCTCCCTTAATTAATTGAGCTTAGTTATGCCTTAATTGGCCCTTTAATTCATTTTCCAAGCCTATTTAATTATATTTTTTGAATAGGAAACCCAACATTAATTAATTCCTAAACATAACAATTCTAATTGAGCAATGTGTGTCCTAGGTTTAGGTACCTCAAACCCATTTGTCCATGGGAAAATGGATCCTTCCTTAACCTTAGGACCTAAATTTAAATTATATTTTTGGTGATATTTTAATATATTCAAATTTGTAAATCAATGTCAGCTTGTGATATTTTATTTTGAGAAATTAAGGATACATATCTATAAATACAAGGTTATTCACTATATTTCACCTAGCATTTTTGATCTAAGAACCTAGCAATTTGAAGTGAGAATCCCTATAGAAAATATGATCAAGAGAGCTTTCAAAGGCATTCAAGAGAAGATTTATCAAAGTTTTATTGCACCAATCAAGATCCAATTATCATGCCAAAGTCTTCTTGCATCATGCATGTTTTTGCAGCTAACATTGTGATGTAGGTTTCATGATCAAATCAAGCATTCAAAGCACTATTTCAAGAAAGTTTCTAGTGTCAGGATCCATATCCATTGAAGCCATTTTATTCAGGTTGTAGATTTATATTCTAAGGTTTATCCAAGGGTTTGTTGAGTGGTAACATAACTTTGTTCATTCTTCATTCCCTCTTTTATGCTTTTATTCATTTCAAGGTTTGATTACCAAAATGAGGTTTGACCAAGGAAAACCCCCATTCACCAAAAACAAACAATTTTTCCCTTTCATATTGTGTTTGTAGATCTAGGTGGAAGAAAGCTTGTAGAGAAAATTTGAAGAAGTTGAAAAGGTTGTAAAAGTTTTCATCTCACAGAAACTCATCTACATAAATTATTTTCAACACTGCCACTTGGAAAAATTGAAAGATTAAATCTATATCAAAGGCTTCAAAAAGTTGCAGAAAACCCTAACAGTGGACCCATTCACCCCTAGGCGAATGAGTCCTAGTTAGCCTTCAAAAACCCTTTAGTGACTAGTAAACATAGTTTTTCCCTTTTCAAATCTACAATTTCATTTCTAGTTCTGCTGATTTTGAGTTTAATATTGTTGTTTTAAGTTTAATTTGGCATAATTGGGCTAGTTTACTATTTCTAGTTTTTCTCCCAAAAGTGTGTGGTGAACCTAACCCCTGTCCTTTAGTCATAAGGAAATCTAAAAATTCACACCTTTAGTTGACTCACCTAAGGCTCATAAGCCAATTATTTGTGTGGATCTTGGTTTCTAATGAAATAGAAGAAATATAGGTTTATCGTACCTTTCTTTTGATACCCCAACCTATTTTTATTCATTTCATTTTGGTGAGCCCAACTTTTGAGCATTGCATCTTTCTAATTTTATAGTCTATTTCAGCCCTAGATCTAGATTTTGCATTCATTTGCATTGAATTGAATCTCATTTAGGATTTTTTAGCTTCCATTAGTTTGCATATCTTATAGGGTTTTAGGATTGAATTTTGTAGTCTTTAAAATTTGTAAAATTCAAAAAAAGCCAACCATTTTGTAAAGAATTTACATAAAATTGCATCATTCAATTACATTTGAAAATTAAATCAAAATTGCATATCAAATTAGGTCTCTTAGTTTGTCATTTAGCACTATTTTGTATTTGCATTCAGAATTAAATTTATAGAAAATTCAAACTGTAACCACCTGTCTCAGTCCAAAATCTACAAACCATAAGAATCCACTCAGAAATCTATAAATTCATTTTCCAAACCCTTAGCTAGGACCCATTCACCCATGGGCGAATGAGTCCCTGATTAGGGATTTTTCCTAGATTTTTGGGTATTAGAATCTTTGTTTGAATATTCAATTTTTTTGTTTTCAGTTTGTTGTTACAATTTGCAAAAAAAATTTCTCAAATTGATCATATTTAGCTTCATTTGATAAATTCATTGCATGGTGTGAATTCAAAATTGCATTTAGAAGACATCATTTTCAAGTTTTTGCATAGCATAATCAAAAAATTATCTTGTTATAAATCTGAACATGGACAATATGGTTGGATTCAATTAAGTTAAACCTTGTAAGGGCCAGACTAATATGCCCCTTGGCATTGCTTTCTTACAAAATGGCATAATTAAACATGCATTTGATGGTCCTCTTTACATAGTTGGAAGAATCAATGACAAGCCTACTAATGAGATATTAATTGATCTTGTATGTGTAGAGAACATCATCACTAAAGAATTCTTATTTGTGCATGATATTTGTAGACACCGAAAATTGGTCTAGGCCTGCAAGCACCACTTTTGACATAATTTTCTATTATCCACGGTCATGATTAAATAATGTTAATTATTTAATTACCATTTCTAATACATCTTTCCTCTATTAATTAAATAAATCATATTTGTTTAATTATGTCGCTATCTAATTAATTCTTATTTCTATAATTAAATATTTATTATTTAATTATTCAATTCCACCTTTTCAACAGTCAATTAAATAAATTATCTTTATTTATTTAATTAAATCTTTCATTTTTGAATGTTGAATTAAATTAACATTTAATTCATATTTAATTGTTTATGTCACATTCTTCTGTCATTCAATTGACTGATCATTCACTCACCTTCTGACTCAAGATCTATTTTTAAATCCTCCAATTATCTTCGGATTCAACATCTGATCGTCTCTGCGAGAGGACTCTCTGTCATAACTAGTTCTAACTCATATGCATGAAAGCGTTTATTAATTAAATATCTTTATTTAATTAATTAATTCATGTATGCATTCAAATTCTTTATTCTTCGAGTTCTAACTTTGTCTTTATCATTCAAATTCTATTTCTTCTATTTTTGAAGACTCTTAACTCAAGATTAAATTGTTTATTTAATCTAGAACTCGTGTTCTTTCTATTTTCAAATAGTCTTGACACAATATTAAGTTATCGTTCTAATTTAATATTTATCTTGCAGACTTTTCTAACTCATGTTCTATCTAAAACATAACTCACATCGCATGAAATTCATCAATCTCATCCATCGGCCTCTCTTTGAATTTGAGCCGATCGTTCGAAAATAAAAAATCTATAAAATGGCCTATCATTATCATTATTCCTCCTCCTGAAATCAATACACTTTTGAGAAGAAACTTATCTTCGATATTTTTCTTAGACATTCAACAAGGTTATGCTTGCATCAATACTTGAAATCTGAGGGTAAGAATACTAAAACAAAAGGAGAAGAGCAATCGAGATAATTTGAAGGAGTGGATGCATATTTGGTGAGATCTTTTCAATTACTTGTTTAGTTTATTCATGTTCATTTACTTCATTCTTTGTTGTTTTGATTTAGATTATTTGTTAGATTAGACTTGATCATTTTAATCTGTGTAGCTAATAGCATTAATCTCTAGAAAATCTACGTTATATTTGGTGAACCCGACGTGATTTAACATATGCGTCATTCCGCAAGAAAATGCGTTGTGTATGATAGCATATGTGTCGATCCTGAAAGACTGCATTTGCAAATTAAAATTTACATGCATAAAACTACGTGCCAAACAAAATTTCAAAAGCTCGTTTTGGTGTACATACCGGTGGTCCTGCGTTGGATGGCCATCTGAAGGTCCAGATCCGATAACCTTGATGTGAAGCATATGGAATGGGAGCCATATTTGTCCAATAATCAAAGAAAAATCTCAAGTTCTTCAACTCTTCTGGGTGCAAATGAATTGGTTTTCAACCTAATTCCTATTTATACCTAGTGTCTGGGTGGCATTTCTTCTGACCTTGTCTATTGGCCGCTTAACCTTTCAACTTCTATTGACCCGTACATGTCCATAACACATCCAAATTCAATTCCATCAACTCCATAGCATTTCTGACCATCAAATTGACTAATCGGGAATATTTCCTTATTTTTTTGAAATTTTTCAAAAATTTGTCAATTTTCTCGAGGGGGCATACCCTAACCTATTTCATGTTGGGGCACGATCGGGACATATTTTCTTTGACACAACACCTAAACAACATTGTATCAAAGAGGGGCAAACTGTAGACACCAAAAATTGGTCTAGGCCTGCGAGCACCACTTTTGACATAATCTTCTATTATCCATGGTCATGATTAAATAATGTTAATTATTTAATTACCCTTTCTAATACATATTTCCTCTATTAATTAAATACCCCTTTTAATTAATTCATTTATTCAACTTTGATTAATTAAATAAATCATATTTGTTTAATTACGCCACTAACTAATTAATTCTTCTTTCTATAATTAAATATTTATTATTTAATTATTCAATTCCACCTTTACAATAGTCAATTAAATAAATTATCTTTATTTATTTAATTAAATCTTTCATTTTCGAATGTTGAATTAAATTAACATTTAATTCATATTTAATTATTTATGTCACATTCTTCTATCGTTCAGTTGACTGATCATTCACTCGCCTTCTGACTCAAGATCTATTTTTAAATCCTCTAATTATCTTCGGATTCAACATCTCATCATCTCTATGAGAGGACTCTCTATCATAACTAGTCAATTAACTAGTTCTAACTCATATGCATGAAAGCATTTATTAATTAAATATCTTTATTTAATTAATTAATTCATGTATTTATTCAAATTCTTTATTCTTCGAGTTCTAACTTTGTCTTTGTCATTCAAAGTCTACTTCTTCTATTTTTGAAGACTCTTAGCTCAAGATTAAATTGTTTATTTAATCTGGAACTCATGTTCTTTCTATTTTCAAATAGTCTTGACACAAGATAAGTTATCGTTCTAATTTAATATTTATCTTGCAAACTTTTCTAACTCACATTCTATCTAACACATAACTCACATCGCATGAAATCCATCAATATCGTTCGTCGATATCTCTTTGAATCTAAGCCGATCGTTCAAAAATAAAAAATCTATAAAATGGCCTATCATTATCATTATTCCTCCTCCCGAAATCAATACACTTTTGAGAAGAAACTTATCTTTGATATTTTTCTTAGATATTCAACAAGGTTATGCTTGCATCAACACTAAAAATCTGAGGGCAAGAATACTAAAACAACAAAATGGAGAAGAGCAATCAAGATAATTCGAAGGAGTCGACGCATATTCGGTGAGATCTTTTCAATTACTTGTTTAGTTTATTCATGTTCATTTACTTCGTTCTTTGTTGTTTTGATTTAGATTATTTGTTAGATTCGACTTGATTGTTTTAATCTGTGCAGCTAATAGCATTAATCTCTAGAAAATCTTCGTTACAAGATTTATTAAGATACTTATGAAAAATCGAAAGTATGGATAAAAACACATAATAGTTTTTCTTTCCCTATGATAGGTTCGATAAAGCTCCCTTTAAAAGTTGGACCAAAAAAATAAAATGCCTCATTCACCATCATCTTGACTTCGAACCAATTTTGTGTGAATTTAGGCTACCCATGGCTTCACTCCATGAATGGCATCTCATCGATTATGAATAAATGTTTAAAGTTTCCACTTGGAAATGAGATCTTTAATGTGAATCTTAGTGGCTTTAATCTTGTGTCTTCCCATGGGAATTTCTCATTGGATTTCTTTTGGCTTGAGCCTATAGAGCCTATTAGACCTTGTGAAGACTTCTATCAAAATTTTAAGGTAAAGTGCATAACAAAGTTATCCCTTACCAATATTACTCAACCCATTATTGAGCCTCTTATCCATGATGAGACCATGGTTGAACCAAAATCCCTTCCAATTAACCAAGACCAGCCTATAAAAAATTCTCTACCTATTTCATATAAGAGACCACAAAATAATCAAATAAGTCTTGTCGCACCTCCTAAAATCAAACAAGTTTACAAAGCTAAAGAGAAAGTGGTTGAACAACCTCCTATGGTTCCTTTCGTTCCTCCCTTAAGGGAAGAAAACAAACCTATGGTTGATAAACTTGCTCCTACACAATCACAACTTGAAAATTAAATGAAAAGAAATAGAATTTATAGAGAGTGTAGACATGGACATCGTGCTATTTCCCATTAGTTGCAAGAAAAATAAGAAAAGAACAACACAAAAAATAAAAAATCCAAACTTATCTCAAGCAATGCATGATGCCTCTCCACCTTCGCCACAATATAAAAAATAACAAGCTTCTATGAATATTATCATTAGACCTTTTATTGTGATTAACTTGGATGATGATAATGAAACTAATAATATTGACGAGGAAGTGAATACAGAGTAAAATTTATTGTTTTCCTCTTACATGAGATTAAATGATAACAATCATGATGATCCTCCTACAAAGAGTGTTTCATTGTGTTTTGAATTTTGTGATTGTCCCAATTTGGTACTTGATGTTGTCCCTTTGGGTAGTTGTCCGCCTTCTGCATATACTAAACAAGATTGGGATGCAAATGACCTACTATAGGTTGACTCACATGTGCCCTACTATTCTTGTCTTTTTTTTCTTTTTCATGTTCTTTGTTTGATTGTATGTGTGTAATATGATCCCCCGTATTGTTCTGTTTCATTTATCTCTTTATATTCATTCTTCTATTTGTATCCATATTCTTCTATATGTCATAAAATTTATCTTTGCTTTTGTCTTGTGTTTTCCTTTTGTGGATAACGTAAGGTGTCGAGGCATTTAGGTCTCTTCCATGTTGACCCAAAATCTTTTTCTTTGTTTTCTCTCTCTATGTGTCATTCTTCCTTTTTTATGAGTATTTGGGTACTATAACAACATTGTAGCAAAGACATACTAACCCCAAATCCATAGATCCCTTATGCGTTTGGGATTTCATTTTGGGGGAAACCCCTCATATTTTTTTCATGATGTAGTTTCATTTGGAAATATATGACTTGGCATAGGGATTTCCGAATAATCTCTCATGTCTTCTTTATTGTTACCATTGATTATTTTCTACTTTAAAGTAAATTGCTCACAACATGGTCTTTAGCAATTTATTTAAAGTGGGGGCATACATTGGAATTAATATTTGTGAAACTTTTGGCATTCCTTATGTTTCATTATGTGATCTTCTTACTTCTTGTGATGCATCTTTTTCTTGGTGGTATCATTGGGTTTGATGTCCTCTAGGAGTGTGACCTTTCTTGGCATATGAATTTCCTCTTAGTGGTGATGATACACATTGCATTCCATAAGTTATGAATCTATTATCCTAGAGTTTTCCTCTCTTGGAGACATTAGACACGATGTTCCCTAGGAGGAGACCTTACACGAACTAAGTAAAATCCCTTTGAACATGTTTATTTTCATTTTTGTTCATAAGTTTTTAGCATAACATACCTTGCTAACCTTGTGAAGCTTGAACCCTTTTTATGGCCACCGAGCATAACAAACTTTTCTTGCCGATGGAGCCTTGCCTTGTTTGTTCATAGGTTCTTAGCATAGAATAGCTTGTAAGGCCTTATGAAGACCAAATTTTCATTTTGTTTTGTGTTGCCTTACTGAAGTTATCAAAGATATAGCTTTGGTATGGTATGGGAGCATAATAAGATTCTCTCATTTGCCACCCCTTTTATGTTTTGTTTTGTTTTGTGGTGCCTTATTGAAGTTATCAAAGGGATAAGTTTGGTATGGTATGGGAGCCTAATAATATTCTATCATTTTCCACCTTGGGGGCTCACGTAGTGGACAACTAGCATTAAATTAGCCCGTGTGAGCGTGCATGTTGTTTGCATAGTGGACAATGAGTTCTGCTTGTGAATATTTTTTTGGACAAACAACCAAGGCGTATTCCACATCCTGTTGGATAGTTGAGGCTTGATTAGACCTTTTTGTTTTTACAATTTATTTAAGTTTGTGGCATTGTTTGATTGAGTATCCTGTCATTGTTGCATACGTATGTTTTTTATGAACTTCTCTTTTGCTATTTGTCCTTAATGACAATATTTGTTTCAGTTTGGCATATTGGTGGTTGATTACTTAGTTGAACTATGTCCATTCTATCATTGGCATACTTACTTCATTTATGATATTGTATTTGTTGGCACTGATCTCTTGAATCCATGTGCAGAGCATAAGGAATCTTGGTTATAGGCTTATGTTCCCATGTTCAAGTGACATGTTTCTGATTTGACATTTTTTGCTATAGTGATTCACTTGATATTGGCTTATTCAGTTTTCTATAAAACACTTGATTATATGATATTGGCTTATTCAATGATCTACAAAATTATATGATGTTGTCTTATTCATATTTTCTACCCTTATGGCATTGATACAATTTGTTCTGAACAATATCGAAGGTGAGCTTCTCTGTCAAGTATTGCTTTTAGTTGGTTCTTTGTCTTAAGAAAAACCTATCAAGTTTCCTTAAATATTTGTTAATGGAATGGGCATATGATATTTTTATATTGGCATGAGTACATGGAACACTTGATATTAAGTTGAGCATTCAGTATACTAAATTTGGCATGGGTGAATGGCATATTCAATTTAGCATGAATATTAGGCTTTATTATATTTCATAAGGCATTGGGTATATATGGCATTATATGGTGGAAATTGATTTTAAACATTGGAAAACATTTGATCATTCTTATGCATGTGATTTGGGTCTTTTGGTCAACACAATACTAGGCCTTAAGGTCAACAACAGGTATAAGGTTATGATGTTCTAAAATTTCACCATGGAAGTGACTTGGCTTTGATTACTAGGAAACAAACAAGTCTAAGGTAATCGGCATTTGATGTGTAAAGAGGTCATGTCAAATAATTCAAGGCATTATTTTGTCAGCATTTCACTTAGCCAATAATTGATAAATGACAATGATGTTGGTTGACATGCAAGGCTTTGGATAGTCCACAGATTTCAAAATGCACGATGATTTTTTTGAATTATTAATTCAATCCTTTCGGACTTCAAACTTTATCAAAATAGGTAAATGATATCAGTTGTTTTTCTCTTGGAAAGATTAGGGAAATCATTTAGTTTCATTGTTCGCGGGTTTCAAACCCTACTTTGGCTACCACCATGGAAATATCCTCAGAGTCATTACACTGTATTCGCTAGCTTTCTGACTTTCTTGGACAATGTATGGAGAAATATGAAAGACCATCATCATGGTCAATTCTTCTGTCAGTCTCCTATCATTGGGTAAGAGCTCGAAACTGGAAGAAGCTTGTGCTACTTTGCTACTTTTTTGTTCTGGTAAATTACTACATGACAAAATCTCTTCCGGTTTTCTCAGGTATTCATCTCTTTAACTGATTTGTAGAACTGTTACTT
This sequence comes from Sequoiadendron giganteum, assembly GCA_007115665.2. Taxonomy (NCBI): domain Eukaryota; kingdom Viridiplantae; phylum Streptophyta; class Pinopsida; order Cupressales; family Cupressaceae; genus Sequoiadendron; species Sequoiadendron giganteum. The sequence continues at coordinate 396,884,729 of CM021110.1, read as the reverse complement.
CTACTGGAAAAGATATAGTAAGATATGTGTTTACTTCTATATGGAAGATGAAAAATAGTTTTATTCTCTTCATGGTCAGAATTAAATGCATGAATTCACTTAATCTAAATTGAATTTCACCATAGTTTACAATATCAAAATTATGGGTCGATGTTTCTAGTTTGTGGGTAATCATGAAGTCTACGAAGTTTTTCAATTTCTTACCTAGATTCACTGATAATTGTTATTGGATGCATCATTATATGATTTCAGTTATATTGCATTGTGGTTTCAGTTACATTTTTGTTGTAGTTGGTTTTCGAGGGTATTGTTCATGAATTTCATACACGCTTTAATGATGTTTGGATAAGCATTGCCTCTGCAGGCTTCTTGTAAGGACAAGGGTTTAGTCTACTTTCTAAATTTGCATGTTGCTTGGGTATTCCTATCAGAAGAAATTGTACATGCTGATACTTCTCGTAGGAACACTGTAACATCTGGCATTGTTTCTCGACAAAAATTAGGTATTCTGATAATCACCTCTATTTTATTCTTTGAAAAACAAAAACGAGTTACTGTTACAATATCAAAACATGTAATGATGAAATCTGTTTAAGAAGGAAAATAGAGAGATTAGGGTTTTCAGTTTTTGTTTTGGAAATTAAGTGAGAAATAAGGGTTCTTATTTTTGCTGGAAAAAATTTAAAGAGTGTGTTAACTATTTTTGAAGATCTATGAGAAATGTATGAAACAAAAAGTGAAAAAATAGTGTGAGAATATCACTGTAAATGTATTGAGGAGAAGTTGTGAATTGAAATTGAAAATAAAGAATTATTAGCTATTTCATCAAGCTATCTTAAGGCTTGACAATGGTTAGAATTCTGAAGGGTCATGATTGAACCTTGAGGATTGTAAACATTGTCTGTCATGAGGCACTTGACAGAAACTAGAGAAATAGAGAGATCATTTGTATCATTGTATGACTTATTGAAAACAAAAAAGGGGTTGGTGCTCCTTGAAATTGGTGTTTCTAAAAGAGAGGTTGGTGCTCCTTGAGTTGGTGCTCATAAATTAGCCTATGAGGCATTGTCAAAATTGATTCCTGAAATGAAAGCCTAAAAAGGCAGTAGTTTAGGAGTGTTTTTTCTACCCCAAGAGGTTTTCCACTCAGCATATCTTGTGTCTATTTTCTTATCTGTGGTTGATTTGATTCATTCCATGAATGCTTCAATATTCTATGTTTCACTATTATAATTCTCATTTCAGTTTATGTGATTGCATTCAATACATGAATGAGTTTATCATTGACAAATGAGAGCATACATCTGGTTTATTTTAGTTTTATTAAAGTTGTGAAAATAGTTAAAATCATTGATTCACCCCCATGCCCTCTCAGTGTATTTTTTACTCCAATAATTGGTATCAGATCCTAGGGTCCTCTAATAGGTCTTTCCAACCTAGGATTGATTCTAGCCTTGGATTCTAGTCATAATGTCTCAAGCTCATGAAGGCACATCCATGACTAGAGCTCCATTATTTGATGGAACTAATTATGTATTCTGGAAAATCAGAATTGCAACTTATTTAACTTCTATTGACCTCGATGTATGGAGCATAGTATTGACTGGGTACACTGTACCTGATACTCTATCCATAAATTCTGATGAAAAGAAAAGATATGAAACTAATGCAAGAGAAAAACATGCTCTCTTGTGTGCACTGACTAAAGATGTCTTTATTAAAGTCATGCACTGTAGCCCTGCTAGGGAAATTTGGGTTAAACTTGAAACTATCTATCAAGGGAATGAAAAAGTAAAATAGTCAAAATTCCTCACTCTAAAACACCAGTTTGAAGAAATAAAAATGAGGGATGATGAAAAATTATTTGATTACTTCTTGAGAATTGATGAAATTTTCAATGCTATGAAAGGTCTGGGAGAAGAAGTGAAAGAATTTGATGTTATAACTAAGATCATTAGAACATTGCCAACCAAATTTGAAGCTAAGGTCACTACTCTAGAAGAGAAGAAAAAATTTGACCAACTTACCCTAGATAGTTTACGAGGCACTCTGACTGCTTATGAAATGAGAATAAGTAAAAACAATTCCTTAGCAAAAGAAACTGCCTTTAATACTGAAAGGAAAGAAAAAGTTGAGGCTACTGAATCAAAATTTTCTGATTCCAAAGAATCCCACTTTGTTAGGAATCTCAAAAAGGGCTCTAGAAAGTATAAGGGAAAAATTCCCTTCAAATGCTTTAACTGTGGTAAAATAGGCCAGTTTTCTGCAAAGTGCCCCTATGGTGATCCAAATAGTTACAACAAGAAATCTAAAAAATTCCCTAAGAAAAAGGCATATAGACCTAAATAGAAATTTAATTTCAAAAAGAAGAAGAGTATGTTCACCAAAAATGAAATAGACTCTGAATCTGAAGATTCTTTATATGAAGAGGATGAAAATATATTCATGGCTGAAATCATTCAGCAAGAAGAAACTAACAAAAATGATGCTGAAGTTGGCAATGTGGATCTTGAAGGTGAACTGAAATGTGCATTAAAAGAGCTGAGAAAACTCAAAAAACAAATGCTTGTTCAAGAACAAAACTCTGCTTAGGCTCTTGCTCAAGAGCAACTCACAAATCTTGAAATTGTGTCATTGAAAACTCAACTTGAAGAAACCAAGAGAGTTGAAGATTGTCTTCACATTGGCATAAATATTAAGGATCAAGAAATTCAAAAACTTGAACATGAGATTGTTGATCTCAAGAAAACCATTGAGAAATATGAGAGTACTCTTAAACTGAATGAAATGCTCAGTAAATAGAAATTGAACAAGGAAAAAATAGGTATTGGTTTTATGAAAGGTGAATGTTCAAATGATAGTGCAATAGATAATTTTGTTGCTGGAAAAAAGTGTTGAATCCAAACATCCTGACTCTGATAAGGATCATGCTCATCCTTTTAGGAATAACAAAATATCATATAATTTTAATCCTTTCTTTTATGGGTACTGTTATTTATGCTACAGATTTGGCCACAAAGTGAGCTCTTGCAGATTTATAAATCCTAGAACACCTAGATTTGGTTATAGGAAAAATATTGGCTTTGAAGATAGACTAGATGCTTCACATGCAATTCCATGGGTCATTTTGCTAAGCAATATAAAGTTGATCACCAGAATAAACAACAGAAAACTAAAAAGGTTTGGAAATGTCAAAATAGAACAAACTATGTTAGTTCAAATTGCTTTCCACTCCAAGAAAAAGGACTTATGGGTCATGGACAGTGGTTGTTCAAACCACATGACTAGTGACAAAGAAAACTTCACTAATCTTGAAAATTATGTAGGTGGATATGTGAAGTTTGGAGATAACTTAGGTATACAAATCAAAGGTAGAGGCTCACTTCTTCTGAATGAAGACACCCCTATTTACAATATGTATTACGTAGAAGGATTAAAACACAATCTTTTGAGTGTCAATCAAATTTGTGATAGTGGCTATCAAGTCTTGTTCACTTCACAAGGATGTGAGACTAAAAATAAACTTGGAAAAGCTATTGCTGCTGGAAGGACTAAGGAAAATGTCTACAATCTCCTTGACACATCTGGAAATGAAAATAATCAAGGTATGTGCTTAATGAGTCATGTTGAAGAAAGTTGGTTGTGGCACAAGAGACTAGGTCATATTAATTTTGACAATATGGTTAGGATTAGTAATAATCAGAATGTAAGAGGTCTGCTTGTTTTAAGAAAACCTGAAAATGCAGTCTGTAAAGAATGTCTCAAAGGAAAGCAAACAAAGGTAAGATTTAAATCTAAAGAACATTCTTCTACTAGACCTATGAAACTTGTTCATATAGACTTATGTGGTCCTACAAGTACTAGATCTATCAATGGTGAGAAATATTTCATGCTATTTGTTGATGACTACTCTCGTATGGTATGGGTTACCTTTCTCAAGCACAAATCTAAAACTTTTGAACGTTTTAAAGTCATTAGAAAAATGGTAGAAAGGCAATTAGATTTAAAATTGAAATGTCTAAGATCTGAAAAAGGTGGCGAATTCACCTCAAAATAATTCATTGACTAGTGTGAAAGACATAAACTAGAGAAATAGAGAGATCATCTATATCATTGTATGAATTACTAAAAATAGAGAAGGGGTTGGTGCTCCTTGAAATTGGTGTTTCTAAAAGAGGGGTTGGTGCTCCTTGACTTGGTGCTTAGAAATCAGCCTATGAGGCATTTTCAAAAATGATTATTGAAATGAAAGCCTAAAAAGGCAGCAATTTAGGAGTGGCTTTTCTACCCTAGGAGGGTTTTTCACTCGGCATATCTTGTGTCTATTTTCTTTTATGTGGTTCATCTGATTCACTGCATGAATGCTTCAATATGTTATGTTTCATTATTATAATTTTGATTTCATTTTATGTGATTGCATTCAATACATGAATGAGTTTATCATTGATAAATGAGAGCATACATCTGGTTTATTTCCGTTTTATTAAAATTGTGAAAACAATTAAAATCACTGATTCACCCCCCCTCCCCCCCACCCTCTCAGTGTCTTTTTCACTCCAACAATTTTGATTGTATACTTTAGTGTGAGTTTGATGCAAGGTCATCCTCTCACTAAAGTAGGGGCTAAATGTAGTGATGGAAAATATATCCCTTTACATTTTCTCACTTGTTTGGGCCCTCCTAGTTAAATTGGACTTAATTGTGCCTTAATTTAGTGTTGTAAAGTGTACCCCTTTACACTTGTTTAGGGATCCCTTAATTAATTAAGATTAATTATGCCTTAATTGGCCCTTTAATTCATTTTCCAAGTCTATTTAATTATATTTTTCAAAGAGGAAATTTGACATTCATTAAAGCCTAAAGATAACACTTCTCATTGAGCAATGTGTGTCTTAGGTTTAGGGACACATCCTCACTTGACCTTAGGACCTAAATTTAAATTATGTTTTTGGTGATATTTAAATATATTCAAATTTTTGGTTCAATATCGGCTTGTGATATTTGAATTTCAGGAAATTAAGGATACATATCTATAAATATAGGGTTATTTCACTGTGTTTTACCTAGCAATTTGAAGTGAGAATTCCTATAGAAAAGTTGATCAAGAGCACTTTAAAAGTAATTCAAGAGAATATTTATTAGAGTTTTTAGGCCAAAGTCTTCTTGCATCATGGATGCTTTTGGAGATAGCATTGTGATGTAATTTTCATGATCAAATCAAGAATTCATAGAACTATTTAAAGAAAGATTCAAATGTCAAGATCCACATCCATTGAATCCATTTCCTACAAGTTAAAAAATCATATTCCAAGGTTTATCCAAGAGCTTTTTGAGTGGTAACATAACTTTGTTCATTCTTCATTCCTATTTTATGCTTTTATTCATTTCAAGGTTTGATTACCAAATGGGGTTTGACCAAGGAAAATCCCCATTCACCAAAAAATAATAATTTTTCCCTTTCATGTTGTGTTTGCATATCTAGGTGGAAGAAAGCTTGAAGATCTCTTGAAGAGAAAATTTTAAGAAGATGACAAAGTTGCAAAAGTTGTCATAAAAGTTGTCATCTCACGTAAACTCATCTATATAAATTATTTTTGACACTACCACTTGGAAAAATTGAAAGATTCAAATCTATATTAGAGGCTCTTGAATGTTGCATAAAAACCTTAACAATGGCCAAATTCATCCCTAGGCGAATGAGTCCCAATCAAACTTTAGAAACTCACTTTTAGTGAATGGTGAACATAGTTCTGCCCTTCTCAGATCTACAATTTAATTTATGGTTCTAGTTATTTTGAGTTTAATATTTTTGTTTTAATTTTAATTTTTCATAATTGGTTAGCTTACTATTTTTAGTTTTTCTCCCAAAAGTTCCTAATGAACTTGACCCTCGTCCTTTAGTCATAAGCAAATATGTAGATTCACACCTTGAGTTGACTCACCTAAGGGTCATAATCCAATTCTTTTTGTGGATCTCATTTCCTAATGAGATAGAAGAAAGATAGGTCTATCATACCCTTATTTTGATACCCAACCTATTTTTCTCTATTTCAAATGTTGTATAACTTAAATAATGAGGCTCATATTTTTGAAGTCCCAAAGTGTGTCAGTGCCTAAAATCGTCGCTATAACCTTTAAAGTGTTTTTTTTTAAGACAAGTCATTTTGGAGTTTCATCCAAGTTGGGGAACTTTGGTCACTCCCTGACTAAGTTATGATAACTTTCTCTTTTTCCACCTGGTATAAATAGATATATTTTATTTTATTTTTATTTTTTTCTATGTTCGGAGCCTCAATATATTTTGTTCCCTGCTATCCTGAATGATCCATGGTGGAACCAACTCCTTTCCCCACAAAACTCTAGGAGGACCTCGAGCTTGTACATTATCTCATCTTGATTTCCTTAACAAAAAGAAGATCTTAAAGATTAGGTCTAAAAAATTTGGACATAAGGCTTTGGAAATACCCTTTTTTGAATTCCCTAATGAAAGGGAGAAGAACAAATCAATTAATTTCAAAGACATCAAACTTGATTCAATAATAACCTTTACCAAATTCCCTAAAAAAAGGGAGAAGAACAAAATAATTAAGTCCAATAACATCAAACTTCAAGCTTCATCAATAGCCTTTGTTGAATGCCTTATCGAAAGGAAGGAAGACAAAAAGGATAAGTTTGAAAATGTTGAACATCAAGAATTGATAACACCATTTTCCAAATGCCTTAACGAAAGGAAGAGGAAACAAAGAGTTAAGTTTGAAAACATCAAACATAGGGCATCGACAATACCCTTTGCCAAATTCCCTAACGAAAGAAGGAATGAACAAATAGATAAGTCTAAAAACATTAGACTTCGAGATTCATTAATACCCTTCATCGAATTCCCTAACCAAAGGAAGAAGAATAAAAAGGTTAATTCCAAAAACATCAAACTTCAAGCATCAGTAATTCCTCATTACAAATTCCTTAACAAAAAGAAGGAGATAGAAAATTTTAAGTCTAACTATTTCAAACTTCAAGCTTCAGTGTTAAGGATTATGCCTTAACACAAAGCAAGGAAGAGATAAGATGAAACTTTGACCTCTGAAAACTTAAATAAAAGTTGGATTTTTTCACTTTGGTGCTTCAGGGGTTAGAAAATGAGCTTGTGATGGAGTAAGAAAGGTATATGGTAAGGGGTAAGTTTGATGTATGAACCCCAATATATTATAAATAGCTTTATATGTAGGTGTTCGTACTTATCTCTTAAGTCATTGTAAGTTATTTAAGCATAAGGTAAGGGGTATTAGCGATCCTCAACCCCCAACAAGTATGAATTTTGGTAGAAATTTGTTAATCTGTGAGGAGCTTGGATTGACTTTGGTTGACACATGAAGGTAAGCAGATCGATGAAACATGGAAAACATTGATTACCTTAACATATTCATATCATTGTTGTGAATCAATAAGGTGAAAAATGGTCACATTAAAATGTTGTGTCCGATGAATGATAAACATCTACTCTAGGCACGATTTCAAAAATCTTCAGGCAAGGTTTGGAGTTATGATTTTGACAAAAGAAAGGTATAGGCACTAAGTGTAAAAATTATCCCAGATCTAATTGATGATAGAGAATTAAGTTCATTAAATTTGGATGGTGGTGTAGGGTTATATGAAAAAAATCTTAATGATAAAGGAAGAGCTAAAGGAGTGTTATCAAAACTTAGCATACATAGGTCTCATTTTCGAAAATAATGAATCTATAAAAGGATACGCCTCCGTATCAGTGATGCACCGAGAACCCAAATAAATAATATTTCTTTCCCAACGAATCCTTGGTTCTTACATTCACATAAAAAAAATTCACCTCTAATTACAAATACCTACATATCGAGCTCTAACAAAAACATATCTCTCATTCCTATGCATCCATTACATACTCCTTCCACATGTATATTTAACATAAGAAAATATATGCTTATGTTATATATTTAACATAAGAAAATACATGTATATTGATCTCTAAAAAACCATATATCTCATTCATATGCATCCATTACATACTCCTTCCACATGTATATTAGGAAAGTCCTTGCTTCCAACAAGGCTCTTCTTGCTAAACTTGGGTGGGACCAGTTAAGAGATAAAAAGGACTGGTGCATAATTATGAAAGCCAAATGTCTAGCCAACTATCCCCTAATCAGATGTATTGAGAATGATCATCCCTGTGGGTCTCTAGCTTGGAATAATATATACAAAATGAAGAAGATTTTTTTGTCTGGTCTGAGATGGAAACTTGGAAAAGGAAATAAGATCCACTTCTAGGAAGACTCCTGGCTCTTAGACTCCCCCTTATCCTATTTGGAGTTTAAAAATCAGATGGAACCTACTTTTTGGTTCTTTGGTAGGAATATGTGTGATTACATGCATGGTTTACAGGGTGTTAGGTGTTGGAAAGATATTAGCTCATGTGGCCCTCTTTCTCCTAACCTACAAGGTTTGGCTTCTTCCTTATAGGTCTTACTCTTTCAACACAAAATTCCTCTATCACTTGTTGAAGATGATTTATTTTGGGCCTTGGATTGTAAGGTTGAATTGACTGTCAGGATGGCTTATGGTTTGCTATCAAACAAAGGCCTACAAAGTAAGTTATGGAAGAAGGTCTGGAACTGTCGCATGATTCCTAAAATTAATTTCTTCTAGTGGAGGACATGCCACAATAGGATCCTTACCCAAGATAATCTAAGAAATATGGGATTCCGAATCTGGAACATGTGTTTTCTAAGAAAAGACAACGAAGAAACTATGGATCATATGCTTTTGCACTATTTGTTTGTTGTTGGTGTCTAGGGCCTTTTTTTTCAAAATTTGGAGACACACTAGACCTTGAATAAATATTTGGTTTCCTTTGTGGAAGGGTGGAATGATCCCTTCTGACACCCCATTCCTTTGGAAATTTGGAAGCAAATTCCCCCCATCATCAGTTGGTGCATCTGGAAGGAAAGGAACAATAGGGTGTTCTAGAACATTGAGAAGAGTCTGAACGATGTGTTCAGTTATGGGTCAATACTTACCTCTAAAATTATCTCCTTGCTCAAGTGGAAACCACTGGATATTTCCCCAACTACTTGGGATATGAAGATGGCTAAAGCCTAGAAAATTGTGCTTTGCATTGATGCCTTTGACAACTACAAACCTCTTGCTAGGAAAAACAACATTTGGAAACCTTTGATTGAGGTTTGGTTTAAACTAAAATTTGATGGGGTGGCTAAGGGGAACCCTGTCCTAGTCAATATGGGTGGTGTTATAAGAGATAGTTAGGGAAAATTGGTTTTTGGGTATGCTAGTGGTTGAATCTCAAGTGCTACTCAAGGGTATCTAGATTATTGTCACTCTGGGCATTAAGAATCTAGAGATTGAAGGGGTTTCTAAAATGGTGATAAACTCTATCAACTTGGGCCACCTGCTTGGTTATGACTTAAGGAATATTCTACTAGATATTATTTTATTAATCTCTAAATTGGAAAGGTATCACCTAGCTCATATCTTTCAAGAAAGTAACCAGGTGGCCGATGGCTTCACCAACTTGGGGTCCACTTGGCAGATATATGTTATGTTGTTGTCTATTCAAAGGTTAATCCTCTTGGAGTGGAAAAATTACTCTATTAATAATGATTGATCTATCCTTATTCTTAAGGTATAGGTAGAATTTCCTGAAAAATCATTGGTTGATTCGATCTTTAGTGAATATGGTGGCTAGGCTCAAGTTGATGGCCACAAGGTTTTTTTATCTATTAATCATCTTTGGTGCAGCCCCTAACCTTTAAGGGCTACCTTGTCAATGGTAAAACACATCTTTTCAAATATCAAGGAGTTCATGTAAAAGGATGTACTTTTCCATTTTGTTTTATTAATTCCAAATTAAGGCACCTTTTGATTCACCTTATATTTTATTAGATGTACTTGAAAATTTCAAATCTTCTCCCCGAGTTCATTTGGCTTTGGGAAGTGTGTAACTTATTTAAGTTGATTCGCTCTTAGGATTTAAATCCAGATCCCATTATTATTCTCAATTATTTTAATCCTGGGTTTCCTTGTGGTGATTATGGGCCAACATGGTGGTGGAAATTGGGATTGACTATCAACATGTGTAAACATCGCATTGCCTTTATTACACCTTTTCATCTTGGTTGGTGTTGTAAATTTTTTTACAACAATATTCTCTCTAGTGATCATTCTATTTTTAGGCTATGTTCTTTTGGCTACTGTGTGTTGTGGGTCATGATGGGTGAAGATAGAATTAGAACTGAGCCAGAAAATTATGAGGAGTTTAACTAGGACCCTTTGTATTGGCATATCTATTTGGAAGATGGGATAGCACCACTTATTGAGAATTTTGTGGGGCATGACAAGATGTCAACCTAATTTTCTATTTATTGGAAGGATCGACGGGTCACCATGGGTGGCATTAATTTTGACTTCGATGAAGAGGGGATTGGTAAGGCTAGTAGACTTTCTTGTGAAGGAATGAAGTATAAAAAACACACTAAAATGCAAGACCTGGTGAGTCCGAACGTGTTCCTTAAGGGAAATGAGAAGCTCGTGAAAAAGCAGTTGGGTTTCGACTATGAAATGTTGCCTAAGCCTTGGGATAAAGTCTACCTTGCCATCATGAAATATGTTACCCTCGAGGGTAGATTCAAGGTATTTTATTTCTACCACTTACTGTTGTTAAATCATCTTAGGCATAAGATTCTACTTAGCTTCCCTTTCATTTTTCTATTTTCTCTGGAAAGTTCCATCAAAGAATCCTAGGAAATTGCCACTCTTAACCCTGATTCTCTACCTACTTTACCACTGCACCAAGGCCTTAACCATAGGCTCTACCAATTCCATTCAAATTTGGTCCCTCTCAAACCCATCTCGGTTGTGCGCATTGAAGAATTGGAACTCATGGAAAATAACCCTCAAAACCCTTCCCTTGCTGTTTCACAAGGCTCGAAGAGGAAATCCCCCATCCCTGAGGGTGATCCTAGTACTGAGTCTTTAGCCACTCCTTCCCCAAAGAAAAAGAAAAATGAGGCCAGGTTGGCCCAATCAAGTGCCACGACTAGGCTTTGTGAACTGAAACACAAGAAGGTCAGCAAACTTGCAACTAAAAAGAAAGGGAAAAATGTACCTCAACTTCTGAGGGTTCTTCTGATCTTCGAGGAAGGTAAATGTGCCAAAGAAAAAATATTCTAAATGGGATATTGTGGTGGGTGATAGCTTTGAGATGGGGATGAAATAAATGAGTGTGAGAAGATCCCATAGGTTGGTGAAACACAAGAAAGAGACCCTTGTTGATGAAATATCTAGTTACTTGGTTCATACTAGTAGCAATATTGAAGGAACTAAAGCTACTAAGAAGTGGAAAGATAAAGGGCCTATAGAAGACCCTAGTCACTTCTTTGATTTGAACCAGATGCTTTGAGATGACTCTACAAAGTCCTTATATTCTAAGGCTGGTGCTAATGTGGAGATCTAGGGCAAGGAAGGCAAGGTGGATGAGCTCAAAGTGTTGCAGGAGCAAGTTGCTAAGTTGAATCATAAAGTCAACTACCTAGCCCGATTCACTATAAAGATGATTCATAGGTTAGCTCTCACTCTCTTACATGTGGTCAAGTAGGAAATGGACAAGAAAACCAAGGATGAAGGCCCCAATTGGATTAGGTAAGGTGTGTTAAAACTCTTGGTTAATAAATGGTATGGTGTACAAAATTAGTGGTTAGGTCTGTGATGTGTTGTTTCTCTGCTTTTTTTGGCTGTATTTATGTCTCTCATATGTTTTTATTGTAAACCATTTTTATTTTTAGTGGTCTTTCTACTTTTTGACCCTTTGGGATCATCATGTAAAGGGTACAACACCTTGTAAATTTTGCTTATATTATCAAAAACATAAGCAAATATAAGAAAAGGAATCAAAGAATGAGCTTCTCCTATAGATTAGAACACAATTCATGTACCGATTTACTAACATATTCTAAAACATATAATTTATTTACAATACAATATAATTCCTTCAAGGGTAGGAGGCATGAGATACTTTCTTTCCAATTGGGCTCTAACAATTAGCTTAATATAAGGACACGATTCCTTTAACGAAGGTTCAATTTTATTGCAGGAAGAAAAGAACAATATGATACATATTTTCACATCACTACCTAACTTTACACACAAAAATTATTTCTTTATTTTGTAACCAAAGAGAACAAGGCTTAATTACATTACACAACAGTTATATATAGATCATTTATTCAATAGTTTAGAAACATAGATTAAATTGAAATGATGAAATACAAATATCTTTTTACAACATATAGTTGCAACCTTTTCTAGTTGCTAATTTAGAGCAATACAGTTGATTTACAATACTCATATGTTCTTTTAATCGGTCTTACTAGGCTTCAACATCCAACACAAAGGGTAGATTTCACCCAAAAATATTACAACATAATTACTCTCTTTTCTTTCACAATGTGATAAATTGTTGTTTCCAATCCAATACTCCTATAGAATGTGCAAGTAAACACAAAATAACTTTATTTCATGGATGATGGGTGTGATCACCTCCCAGCCATAGGTTTTTTCACAAACAACCCCCAATCTATGAGGTAACCAATTATACGGGTACAAATAGTAGTAGGATACACGATCCTTTTCAAAACAACACACACAACAATATACTCCCATTCTAGATTACACATTTACAAAAGGATTTTATAAGAATCCCAAAATGGGGATAGAGGTGGACTACACTACCATGGGTGAATTAGTGCACAAGTATTATAACCTGCATATCATTTTCATTTTCCTTCCTTCATAATAACCCAATTCTCCAATACTTCACATACAACACATTCTCCATACCATCCAACTCCATACACCCATACCATTATTTTAACTTGGGTACTCATACCCTTTTTGCCTCTCCTTCTCAAAGGAGGAAATTTTTTTCCCCATCTAGGTTCCTACTCATTCCTATCCCCTACAAAGGATGCCCTTCCCAAATTGGGTGATCCTATACTCATATAACCCCAACCAAATTCACTTGTAAAAGAGAGGACACATAAAATATACAAAGAATTCAGCATAAACAACCTTTTAAAACTTTCATGTACTGTTAGGTCTCAAAAATGTAGGTTTTGAACCTTAAAAGGTCTCAATCCCTTAGTATGTTTTTGGCTAACGAACGGGGCAAATGTGATTGATAACCCCCTGCTCTTTAGGCTCTGCTAAACCTAGGCAGGTGTACCTAAGTGTTAAGGTAGATTTGATGGTTTAAATATGATCTCTAATTTAAGAAATCCACTCACAATGGCATGCGGTTGTGAAGTGGATACAAGGCTAATGACTAGATACTATTGTAGATGTTTCAAGAATCAAATGTGTGAGTAAGGCTTGTATAAGAATGTTCTAAATTTGACTAGTTCCTAATCCTATTGGGTGAATGGAGTCGATGAGTGGATGATGATAATGGAGACAAATATGTAAGATTGGAAAACCTATTCCTTAGCTTAACTCTAACTTGTTGGGCACTTTAGATGTTTGCACCCTATACAAACATGTAGGTTTGTTAGCTACAATAGTCTTCTTTATAAATCTCAGTGTTATTCTCCTAAATTACTGTGATCTCATGAAAGGATTTTTAATTCTTAGCCTAAGGGAAACCAATCAGAATAACCACTTTAAAAGTATTTTAATTCTTGATAGGAACCAATTAAAATGAATTACTTGAAAGGATCTTTAATTCACTCCAACTAGAACCCAATCAAGACAATCACACATCAACAAAAAATGTGTCCTACCAAATTATATAAATTTGAATAACTTAAGCGAACCACTTTGGAGACAACACAATAGTTGAACACTGAAAACAAATTAGTGATTAAGAATAGCCTTCTCCATTATATTGCTTCAAAATATATACATTAATAGCATAAGTTTCTAAGTTATTAAAATGGATGGATGAAAGATTTTATACTAGCGTAAGCTATCTACTGCTATTGATGATGATGATGATAATGATCCATTTAATCAAGGCCTTGGTTTCCTCTTTTATATGGGAAGCAAAGAAGCTTCAGGCCTTTTACAAAATGAGGCAATGTTTCAAAACTAAACATCTTCATTAACTATTTGTTTGATTAACATAATGAAAGAAATATAAAAAATTTGAGACATTCAGATGTTATGAATCCATTAATCATCATAGAAGGCCTATGATCATTGATCTGACAAAGCCCCCATCTCCCTAATAGACATCAAAATGCTCTCGTCCTTGTGACCTACTCCTTGGAAGCTAGATACTTCTCCTCCCACTGATATATTTTGAAATCCAATGGCCATTTCTATTATTCAATCCTTGGTATATTTGTAAGATGAAATTGCCACCGACTATCTAACAATGCCTTCGCATCAGTAAAAAATTTCAGATACCTAACATTTAAAAAATAATAATCTATCCAGAATCAAATTAAGCCTATGAAGATTAATGTCACCATCCTTTTGTATGTGAGTAACACACTTATGAAAATCTCACCAAACTCCCTTTTCCACTCTTTAAGGTTTTGAAGTTGGTCATCATCATTTACTATTTATGGTATATACCACTTCTTTAGAGTATGGAAAGAATCCATTTGTGTCTTAATCATGTTTTCCCCTCCCTATATTTATTGAAATTCATCTATAATCATCTTGACTATTTGCTTAGTTGGTTTCAAAGCTACAAGAGCATCAATACTCCTTTGTAGAAATATTCACAATTTAAACAAAGTGCGGTGTATAGGCTACCGATTTTTGAACAAGGGATCCAACACAAGCATATGTGCTTTCATTTGATCAATAGCTTGTTCAAGTAATTTTTAACTGTCATATACAATCTAATTTATCTACAACCAACTTCACCCTATGTTCAATAATTTTTTCTATAGTCTCACAAATTTTCTTTCTTACTTCCTCCTAGGCTTTATAGTTGGTCTTCTTCATTTCCTCCACTTCTTTCTCAAGAGCTCTCATTTCTTCAGTAGAAATATTTTTTACATCATCTATTGGAGCACTCAGAGGCCCATATAACACCAATTCCTTGCTCTGTGAAGTTCCTTCTCCTCTTAACTACTCGTTTAGTTTTAAATTTTCCATGAACAAATTATTAACTTCATCATTTAAGATTTTTTTCTCCTTCTTATACTCTCTTAGTCTATCCTCCAATCCTTTAACATTTGCATGAGTAAACATGGCTGAATGCATAGTCATAGTGGCAACTTCGAAAGGGGTTGTGTCGTGTAATGTTCTTACCATGGCCACCCCTTTCATTCCTTGTATCACATCCATAAGCTTTGGATTTTGTGTATTCTTTTTCTTGATCCATATAGCTAGGGTCTCAATCTTGGGATTATATCATGTACCACTTACTCCTTCATCAAAATCAAACTCTATAACTAGCATATGATCTTCTTGGGCTTGTACTTAGTCAAACAAAAACATCTTCAACTCCAAACTAGGGAAAATGAACATGTCACTTTTTAAAACCATCTCTCCAGCCTTCTGAGGGCTAATATCAATATTGTCAATTCTCAATTCCCTGAAGGTTTGTGCCACCACCTGATCATTTTGGGATTGTTCAATTCCCATTTTATTTATTTACATTCTTTCCTCAAATTCTTTCACCTACATTTTTGTCCAAAAATTCCTAAATTCTAGAGTTTTAATAAACTCATCATCTTCTATGAATCGCCTAGCTGCAACTTCCCTTTCATCTTCATGTATTTCTGTATTTTATTTTTCTTTATCATCCATCCTTTATTTAGGCTTAAGGGAATTGGTATCATGGACTGGCTAGTTGACCTCAACATAAACGTTTAATGATTGTAATGCATTGGCCACTTATTTAGTGTCTCCCAACTCTTCACTTTATTCATAAGGGACCAATGGTTCAGTGCTTTGTGTCTTTTGTATTTTAGAAGGCAATTGATCCATGAGAGATTTTGAGGTTGTCTCTGGGGTGTGCTCTACAATTATCATACCAATATTTTCTTGAAGATGTGCTTCCCTTTTACCATATAAGTCTTCAAATTTATCAATTATCAAATTTATTCTTCTAATAGGGTCATTCTCTTCAACAAAATATCCTAGGAAGTCTTTGTATTTTTCCTTCCTCTCTTCTATAAATTTCCTCATAACCCCATTTTTTCTTTTTATAGAATAATTCTTAAAAAGTGACGCAGTTTCTTATCACATCTTCTTCATAGTCTACTTGGTGGGAAATTATTGACTTCATGAGAAGGTTATGTCTTATGTGATTCATATGATTTATAGGATAAAAAAATCTTCCTTTTCCAGAATCCAATGAATATCTTGTCTTTAAATAATATTGTAACTCCTCCAACGTGTCTGAGCCCACTAACCAGTCTTCACACTTGGTTAGGTTTGGCATAAATGTGCCCTTCTTCTATGTATGCATCGCATCCTTTTCCATCCACATCATTTGCCACATAAGCTCTAGAAATGCTAGTCTAAGGGGCACAAACTTTGGTAGCATGTGTGGAGCAATATAGTATCCATAAACTCTTATTATTATGACTTTAGGGAGGAAGAACCAATAACCAAAATTGTGTGTATGATCGTGCTCTTGTTTTAGGGATAGAGGTATCAATAGTAGTATTTTAGTGGGAAATATTGGTATTGAGTAACCAAGGACTCCCAAGATTATGTGCCCAAAATCTTCATACAATATCATGAAACTTGAGTTTTTACACCAACTGTCCCAAATATAGCACCACTTTTGAATAGGTGTAGGATTCCCTTGTTCATCAATTTTGGCCAAGTCTATTCATTTAGTCCATTTGTCTCAATTTTGGTATAATATAAAATGCCACAACAAAGAATAGTCTCTAAATGTAATGGGTGCTCTATCTTCTATGATTTGTAATAATTCTTTATTTAATGCCTTTTCAAGATATGAAGTAAAGTCATATTCTATATTAGTCTTAGGATTCTGAATCCTCGTGGCCATCATCATTAGGCTTATTGTCATCTTATCTTGAGCATTGATCCCTAGTATTTGGCATAAAGAAAGATATGTATTTACAAAATAGCGTTGAAAGTCTGCCACAGTGATTGGCTCAGTGATGGAGGGGGAAATGGGGATTGTTTTGTTGCCAATACCCTTTTTCATGTATAGGGGAATCTCATCACTCTTGTAATTTCTTCTCAACCTATTATACTCTTTTGTTGTGCATTTTTTTCACACGCACCTTGCTGAAAGAAAAGACCCTATTTTATTTCTTTGCTTTCTTGTTTGTTGTCATAGGGTCTTGAATTCATTCCATTAAGGGATAGGTCTCTCAGTCTTGGTTTTGTTCTGCCCATGTGCTTAATATTAAATCTGCATTTGAGATGTCTTTCTGTGGCTTCATGATGATTGCCTAACTCCTTGAGGTTGACCCTTGCATAAAATTTTGAATTTGGAGGAAAAGTTGGCTAGGTTTGGGGTAGGTTCGATAATTCCAAGGTATCTTAGATTACCTAAACCCTAATCTAGTCAGGTAATCCCAACTACCTCGGATTACCCAAGTTTGATCTCCCTTTGTCTTTCTAGGTTTCTGAAGATGTACGTTTGTGCATTTGTTTCTTATTTTAGTGAGTTCAAAAGGCCAAAATAGGAATATAGGAGGTGTTTGAGGTATCATTTATCAATTTAGATTAGGGTGGATTCAACACTTAGTGAATTTTTGCACTTGAGCTAAAATTTAGAAATTTCGAGGTAGCTCAGAATTTTCGAGCTCTAATCCACTTAGAGAATCCAAGCCCCCTCGGATTTTTCAGATCCAAGGACCACCCAAAATCCCGACCTTTAAATGATGAACACTTGGCAAATTTTGACCTGTGCTCTGCTGGGTGATTCCGAGAATCCTTGAAATACCTGAGCCCTATGAAGCTCTGAATCTTCGACTTGCTTAATGAATCAAGATTTAATGAGGATGATTTAAATAAGATGTTATGGTGATTAGTATTGATAGATACTTAATTGTGCTAAAAGGTCCCAACTCACCTCATGTTTCTGAATAAAAAATGCTCACTGTGTCGAGTTTGGGGAATCCGAGCTTGCTTGAATTACTCGACTTTTGTTCATTTGTTTTAAAATCTCAATATTGATAATGAAAAAGCTTTGACAATGATATTTAGACTACACTGATCAAATCACCAAGGAATTGTGAAATAAAAGGTTCAAATTAGATGCTTCGTGGGTTTTGTATCAGAGTAAGGCCACACTCCAAAATGGAATATAGTGTAATGAAGAAAATATGAGATGAATCAATGGGAGATTGATCTGTGTGGGAATAGGATAATGTATTATGGATTACTAATTTCCTGAAGCAATTGTATGCTAATAACAACCAGATGATGAAGGAACATAAATGCAGTGGATAAGCATATTCCATTATACTATAGGGAGTTCACTGGAACCTTTTATTGTATTTCCTTAATCAAGAATCATGATATGATTGATCCTCTGATTATTTGAAATAGATTGATATTTGCGGTTTCAAATGAGGGATTGAATAAGTAATAATACTCCTAATAATGAATATTAAATCCTTGTGGGTATCTTATTTTAAAATTAAAACTCATGTAACGTTCTTATATCTATTTTGTAGGATAAACTAAAGGAATCATGATATTATTACTTATGGATTCACATTCAAGAGAGGAAGGCCCAATTTATTCAAAGTGCACCTCTACATATGAAAACACACCAAAAGGGGAATACTTTAAATTATTTCAAATACACCCACATATGGGAACGTGCACCATGATGTAGCTACCAAGAATATTTTAAATTGAATGTGATGATGAAATTACATGAAAATTTGTGCCCAAACTATCTACAATTGAAGGGGCAACCTTGTGTTATATGCAATCAAGGGAAATATTCTAGAAGAATCTAGGTCGGCCTAGATGATATTTAGCATTTAATGTAATTTTATTTCATTCAAAAATCTTTGGGATGACCTCAACATGTAAACCCTAATTTTGGGGAAACCTAATTTTTCTCTATAAATTGGAGCTCCAGCTTCATTTGTAAGGGGTTAGAAAGTTAGAATTAGTTAGAAAGCCAAAATTGGCTAAGTTAGGAGTTAGATTTTGCAAGTTAGTAGTAGGAGAGGAGAGAGCTAGAAGAATGTTATGTAAATGTTGGAGAATATAATACGAACAGGTTGTTTATTTTGGTAAACTTTGTGTTGATCTTTGACAACCTTATGGTTTCTTGTTCTTGATTCTTAGTATTAGATGTTAGATGTTATATTTCAATTATTTTGTAGTGATGGTGAAATCTGAATGATGTTTGATCGATCTTCGGTCCATACTTTTAGCAATTTGATGATTGTAAGTTTTTGTTTAAAGTTAGTTTCGGCCCTATTTTGTGTTAAGTTCAACTATGAATGCTTGTTTACATTGTGCCAGTTATTGGGTGTCTAGATGAATTTTCATAGCCTGAAAATATTTTGATTTCCTTAGAAGATTGCACCATTTTTGTGTAATTGAAGGCTTGTCCTTGATCAAGCAGAGATTGGTTTTATTGGGGATCTGTCCATTTGCAGCTTTCATCATTATTGTGATTGATCTTAGGAGTTAGTTTAGAATATATCTTGAACCCTTATCTCTTTTGATCTTTCTTTGAATCTGGGTTAGTTTTACAATTGAAAGCATCACCATATTGCTACATTTGATGAAGGTATACTTCCAACATTGTTAATTTGTAAGGTCCCTTGTGATTACTAGCACTTTCACATTATCTTTGAGTTGTTTTATTACATTGTCAAGACCCGACATTAGAGACCTTGGGGTTATCTCTTAAGGCTTGTTGATAGAGACTTACCTTTCAAGAGAGATAGGATATTATATTATGTCTGAGTTGTTGCTATGTAGAAAACACCAACAAAATCTTCCTCACTTTTTTGTAAGTTTATCTTAGTCAAGGCCTGTTTGTTCAAGTTGAAACACTCAATGATAGTTATCCTAGTTTCCTCAACCAACACCAAACCATTCAAAAGCCTCACAGTTTTAGTAGCAGGGTGATAATTTTTAGCTAGTACTCTGATAAACTCCACATCAACAAACACATTTGGGACAATTGGTTTGGAAAATTCTAACATCCAGGGGTTTGAAACTGGAACTTTCCCATCTCTTTTATTGTAAAAATACCAAAATAAGTCCCACCTAGATTTAGGAATGAGGGTGTCTCTACAACCTTGTTACCTTCCTTGGTGGACCCTGGGAGTGTATCTAGAATGGACTAGTGGAGAGGCCTCTTTTTTGTCTTGGGATCTCCATCCTTAATTTCAGTTTTACTTTTCTTTTCTTTTGATTCTTTCCTTTTGAGCGACATGATTATACCCTTTTCACTAAAACTTCAAAATGACAGAGCTTTGAAAAATATTTACACCAATTGAGCTTCTTCAAAGAGTTATTTGTGCACTTACCTGATGCTTGACATTTGTAGAGCTCCTCTTCTATATTATCATCTCCCCTATGATAATGTATTGCAAATGAGTGTAGTAGTCAGACAATGTTCTTATTTTTTTATGGCACTTACATTCAGTCATATCGACATTAATACCAACCTTCTACCAAATATTTTTGCATAAGCTTATACCTTGGATTTGATTATGCACCTTTGTATTTGTGCATCAAGGTGATTGATGTGATCTCCTACATTTATTACCACAATCTATAATGATGCCACAACAGGTCTCACCATACTAGCACTATTACTTGTCACACTTGTAGTGGTATGGTGGTATTGGGTTTTATGCCTTTTTTATATTGTTGTTTTCTATCTTTATGATTGTGGGACAATAGTATGCATACCGCCTTGACATAGCTATATTATCCACCTTATGCAATACTTTGGTGTCCACTTTTCTTGTTTAATACTTACCACACTATTTATTTTCTTAAAGCTTCTTGTCGTAGAGTGGCGATGTGTACTGCTTGACTGTGCATGCTGATTAACCCCTTAATGATATGGAATTTTATGTTTTATTTCATGAGTTAGGAACCACCAACCTGCTCGAACTTCATTTTGTTCTTGCGTTATTGTGAAAAAGGCATAGATTGTTTTATTAGTGATTATCTAAAAGAATGAATGGATATATACAAAGGGAATATCAATGATTTTATGGATCTTGTCACACAAATTGTTGCATTTCATGTCAAGCACAATGTAGAACCAAAGGCAGTAGATCTTTTGATGTAGGTGAAATGTGGATGGGAAAATAGATACCGGTGGATATTGAAGGAATTTTTTTAGCTCCAACACATACAAAAGAGAAGGATAATATACTCAAAGTAGAATAAGGTCTACCTCAAATCCAAACCCAAATGGAGAAGAAGTCAAAAATCATCTCCAATTCTCCTTTCTCCAAACCAACTCCCAAGAAAGAAAACCAAGTAAGAGAACCCCTCCTTTGGCTTTCCAAATGATTCAAATAGGATTCAAGGTTTGAAATCTCTTGAAGGAGAGACTGAAACATGTCACTTTCTCATTCAATCCTGTAGACACACCTCCTCACAAGTTCTCACACATGTGTGAGAACCCATTAGGAATCAGAGAATCAAAGAGTGTTCCACACTCAACAAGAGCTCTCATATCTCATAAATGATATTTTCTAATTAAATATTGCAACCCTTCCCTAAATCCGTCATTCTTCTTAATGGGTAATTAAGAAGGGTCACAACTTGAAAAATTTGAAGGATTCTAACCCATAAGTAATCATTGTAGGGGTTAAATAACGATTAATTAATCTAATTTAAAGACTTTTTCAACCATTTAAACTGACAAAATAAATTAAATTTCAAACATAATAAAAGTAATTCAAAATGTCCTAAAACTCCCATCAAAATCCCAATTGACTTTTAAAACATAAATCACAAGATTAAACATTAAATATTCTATTTAGAAAATAAAATACAACACAATAAGACTATGGTCCCTCTAAATGGACCATAGCCAGTTTTACATGGCTATCATGGCAAGGTACCCTTGGTTACCTCCAATCCCATTGGCCATGGCATGTACCGACACACTCAATTCCACATGTCAAAATATACAATGCAAGATAATTGATAATTAAATCAACAATTCCATCTACATATTATTAATCACAATCAAATACTATAATCAATATATTCAACATCCACAATTACTCTTTTTATAGTAATTAACAAATCTTATGAATTTTTTTCAAGTCATGGCATGGTTATACAGAAATCACATCATCACCTCGTTTAAATTTAACATTCGGTCAATTTTATCTCATAGAAAATTATCTATTTCTATCATGATAAGAAGCTCAACATGAGCATATCAACTAAACAAATCATAGCATGCATATGACCACCACAAGAATCATAAACATGAAACAAGCATAATATCCAATGTCCATGCTCAACCAAAATAGTCTAATGCACATATAGTATCAAAATTGCTCAGATCAAAAATATCACCAAATAGGGTGTATCAAATGGTAGGCCTCACATTCTCCTCCCCTAGGAATGACCTTCCTCCTAGAAGTCATCAAAGAGGTAAGGATATATGACCCTCAAATGTGAGGCTTCCTTCCAACTAGTTTCTACCTCATCATAACGATGCTAATAGACCCTAACTTGGTCCATTTCTCAACCTCGAAGGTCTAACACCCATCATTCCAAAATAAAGATGGGCTCTAAAGCTAGATAGCCATTTGAATCCACCTATAAAATATCCCAATCCAACACATTAGAAGCATCATGTACATAACATCATAAAAATGATACATGAAATACATTGTGGATGCACATCAGGCTAGGTGGCAAGGGTAGATGATAAGCTATGAAACCTATCCACTCCAAGATCTCAAAAGGACCTAAAAATTGTGGTGCACGCTTATAGATCTTTCCATAATGGATTGGACTCTTATGAGGTTGTAATCTTGGGAATACTCAGTCCCCAACTAAGAAGCTTTGATCTACCCTCTTATTATCAACATACCTCTTCTGGTGATTATGTGCCTCCTGTAGACACTACCTATTTAAGACCACCTACTGCTCCATATCTTGTACCATCTCTTGACCAATATCCACTTTGTCCTCTATCAAATCCCAACTCAAAGGAGTCCAACATGGTCTATCATACAATGCCTTAAAAAGGTGGCATACCTAAGGAACTATGATGCCCATTAGTTTAGGAAAACTAAACTAAATACAAACACTCCGCCCAACAAGACTAGCGATTCATTAGTACATACATAGCATTGCCTCTAACACTTGATTCACCCTCTCTATTTGTCCATCTATCTCAAGATGGTAAGCTAAACCGAAGTTTAGTCGAGTGCCCAATTCCTATTGTAGTGATATTCAAAGTGATTATGTGAAGAGTGAATCCCTATTTGATATAATCCTATGGGGATTTTGTGCAATCTAAAAAATGTTGTCTAGGAAGACCCTCACTAATACTAGAATTGTGTAAGTCATACACATAGGTGAAAAATGGGCTACTTTGGTTAGCTTTTCAATAGTCACCATGATGGTATCTTGGTCATGTGAGGACAAGGGTAGACCAACAGTTAAATCTATGGAGATGGTATCCCATTTCCAGTTAGGAATGTCATGCAAGTAAAGAAGTCTTGTTGGATGTTGGTGCTTTGCCTTGACTCTCTAGCACTCAAGGCATCAACTCACAAAATCTACAATATCTCAATGCAACCCTGTCTAATGATATAACTATTTCAAATTGGCGTGCATCTTCTTCACCCCTAGATGTTCTGCATATGGTGCCCTATGTGCCTCTTATAGAATGATTGTTCAAATGTCTCCCACACTAGGTACATAGATACACTATTTTCCACACAGTAAGCCATCAGAATCCAGAGTATATCTTGAAAACTTGCTCCCAAGGTCCCTCTATGCTTGGATCTCCTATTGAACCAACATATACCACTCATCCTTTGGTAGGTCCTACAAAATCTGACTTCTTAAATCAATGCTCAAGATCATGGATTATAGCTCATAATGCTTCTTACTTAGTGAATCCACAACTAAATTCTCCTTCCCTTTGATGTAATGCGCATCAAATTCATACTCACATAAGAACTCCATCCAACACCTCTAACAAGCATTTAGATTCAGTTGAGTGAATATGTACTATAGGCTTTGGTGATATGAATGCAACTCAAAGTGATGACCTAAGAGGAAATGCCTCCATCAAAATAAAGCATGGACTACTACTACCAACTCCAAGTCATGCATGGGGTATTTAAAATCATGGGCCTTGAGTTTTTGTGACTCATATATGATCACTCTACCCTCTTGTATAAGTAAAACTCCTAAGCCATCAATAAATGTGTTTGTGCAGACCATGAAATTTGTTGATGGATCTGGAACTTCTAAGATTGGGGTGCTAGTGAGATGCTCCTTAAGGGTCTGAAAAGACCTCTCACACTGGTTTTTCCACTTGAATTTTTTCCATTTCTACTAAGGGAAACTGATAGGATGTGCAATCCTAGAGAAACCCTCTACAAAATGATAGCAATAACCTGCCAAACCCATGAAGCTCTTGACCTTTGTCACTGTAGTAGGTGTTGTCCACTCCATAATAGCTCTAATATTTGATGGATCTATGGGGATTCCATTGTCAGATATAATATGACCAAGATAATGGACCTATGGATGAAAGAAGACACACTTGGACAAGCTACCATATAACTGATGCCCCATCAAACAATGAAAAAATTGCCACAAGTGACCCTCATGCTCCTCCTCAGTACATGAATAAATTAAGATTTCATCCAAGAAAATGATCATGAACCAATCCAAGAAGGTACAAAACACTCTATTCATGAGACACATGAATATTATAGGAGCATTTGTGAACTTAAATGGTAAAACAGTAAACTCATAGTGACCATACCTAGTCCTGAGATATTATGAATATCTGCTTCTACAATCTATAATTGATAGTATTTGGAATTAAGATCAATCTTAGACAACACTTGGGGTCCCTACATCTGATCAAATAAATCAACAATCCTTGGGAGTGGGTATCGATTCTTGATCGTCATCTTGTTCAACTATCTATAGTCTATATACATAGATGAAGAGATCTATCCTTATTTTTAACGAAGATGATAGGAGTTCCCCAAGGTGAGACACTCGAACTGATATGACCCTTCTCTAGCAACTCCTCTAGTTGAAACTCGAGCTCACTAAGCTCATGTGTAGTCATCCTATAAGGTTCCCTCAATATCGGCTCAGCCCTTGGCACCAAATCTATATGAAAATCAATATCACAACAAGGTGGCATACCAAGAAAATCAGAAGGAAAAACATCAAAAAACTCCCTAAGAATGGGGTGGTCATCCAACGATATCTATATCCTCTCCT
Organism: Sequoiadendron giganteum; assembly: GCA_007115665.2. Taxonomy (NCBI): domain Eukaryota; kingdom Viridiplantae; phylum Streptophyta; class Pinopsida; order Cupressales; family Cupressaceae; genus Sequoiadendron; species Sequoiadendron giganteum. Next base: position 396,859,292 of record CM021110.1, on the reverse strand, counting down.
CATCCATATCCCTGAGGATGGTAGCAAACAACTGACATGCCTTTCATAAAAATCACTTCAACCGCATGACATATATCATGTGAAGGGAAATAGGCCTTTGAACCCCTATAATCACCATAGCTAAAACATGGTCATTGACACGCTCAATTGACTTCTGGTGATAATCTACCTTAGCTTGATGTGCATCAAGCCAATCCATGCCCAAAACCACTCCATAGGAGCCTAATGGTGTGACATGAAGGTCAACCAAGGTAGTCCAACTTCTAAATCAAAGTGGACAATTATGAACTACAAAATCTACTAAAACCTTAGCCCCTGAGGCTAGCTCTACCTCCCACCTATCATCCTACCTAGACACCACTAGCCTACTATTCTCCACTATAGAAGGTGCTATAAGAGAATTAGATGCCTCATAATCAAATAAAATATTAACATGGGTATCACCTATCATACCTAGGTTATCCATGAATATGTCTTAGTCCTCAAATTAGTTGTTCTTAATCACCATGAATACTTAGTGGGGCTTGCCAACATATTCCACTATCTTCTTGGAGCTTGTCGTGTGCTATCCTCTAACTATAGGACCTTGATCATAATCCTCGTGTAGTCACGCTAGGAGGGTAATCGAAGAGAACAATCCAGACCATGCAGCAAGAGTTACACAAAAAAAGCAACACAAAATATGGAGGAAAATGAAAATTCAAAAATTATCATTATCAGAAAATTCAATCACATATAGTCAGCCACATCTAGGCTTACAGATTGGGCTCACAGGCCTAATACAACATGCTCAAAATATAGTATTCATATATGTGAGTGAAAAAATTACAGATCAAATTTTATATTCATCTTCATCATCTTGATCTGTATTCATTGCTATCCTAATGATCTATTACAAGATTTATAGAATATCCACAAATCTAGAAACATCTACGTTGGCCAAGGATGTTTACAATCTCTGATGAAGGAAACATAATGTGTGCATGAACAACTTGGCCTCAAATTTGAATTTCTCCACGAAAGGTGCATATGATGAAGTATGGACCTAAAATTAAGGTCAGAGACACTCCATGGAACAATTCCAAACACCTCACAAGGATCTGCAAGCTACGGGAAAGATCCACGAGTGATCAAACTAGCCGTTAGGTTTGAAATTATTTTGGGGCCAGTTACAAAACTATCACTTAATCTGAAAGAGATAACTTGCTAGAAAAAGATCCAATCAAGCTAAAATATTGGAATTAGGAAAATGAACATGTCCATGATGAAAAAATAGATTCGCAAGGTCTGGTGAGCAAACATGATGAAATACCGAATCTACCAATTTGAATAGGAACAAGAACTGAACAAGAACAAACTGAATGAAAATATTATTGGTTGATGCAGGATTGCAAAGAACCAGGGATGCTCCTACATCAGACATCTAGGGTTAATGAAAAGTGAGTCCCTCACTTTCTTGGGGCTAAAGGAAAACCAATTAGGTCTATCTCATCTTGAGAAATCCAAGAAGAATCCTTCACTCATCTACCTTTCCACTTCACAAGATCTTATTTGTACTGCCTTCCATGAGTTTTCCTTCCATCTCTAACATCCAAAGTCTCTTCTATCTCATCTAGTTGTTGTTTAGGAAGCTATTCTTCCAATTTTTCTTTATTGTCTTCACTGAATTCTGCTTCATGGTACTGATGTAGATCTGTAATGTTGAATGTAGGTGATATGCCCATGCCATCTGGTAACTCTACTTCATATGCATTTCCCAAATCAAATTCTTCAAACTATTATAGCATCCAAACTTCCTCATCTTGAGCTTATTGTATGTGCCAACTGGAAATATTTCCTTCCTCAAATACACCATCACTTCATCTCCAGCTTCGAACTCATGTTTCCTCTTTTCATCTTCTCATTCCTTATACTTTCGGTTCATATCTTCCAACTACTGCTTTACTTAAGTATGCATTTTATTCATATATTCTGCAAATTCTTCTTCTTCAACACTTCTTTTATCCTCCTTATTGATGTCTCACAATTATGATATACCTCTACGATGAACTCCAGTAACAATCTCAAAAGGTGTTTTTATAGTACTCCTATTCACTAAATTATTGTAGGCAAACTCTGCTTGAGCAAGGACTAAATCCCAACTTCTGGTCTTCTCTCCAACCAAACATCTCAACAAATTTCCCAAAATCCCATTTACTACCTTTGTCTATCCATTAGTCTATGGGTGAAAAGTAGAACTGAACTTCAAATCTATCTTCAACTTCTTCCAAAGTGTCCTCCAAAAGTAACCAAAAAAATTTGTATCTCTACCTGAAACAATGCTCCTAGGTAATCCATGCAATCTAACCACTTCGTTGAAAAACAAGTCTACTATATGTATTGCATCTGTTGTCTTCTTATAAGGTATGAAATGTGCCATTTTATAAAATCTATCCACCACCACAAATACATAATAATTACCTCTTTGTGTCTTCGATAAACCAAGTATGAAATCCATTTTGATATCCTCCCAAGATTTTTCTGGAACGGTCAAAGGTTTATACAATCCAACATTTTGACTACTCCCTTTTGTGACTTGACAAACTTTGCAAATTTTCACAAATTTACTAACATCCTTTTGAATCTGAGGCCAAAAGTAGTTCTCACTTACCAATGCTATTGTCTTATCAACTCCAAAGTGTCCTACCAATCCTCCACTATGTTTCTATTTCACCAAGCTATCCCTCATTGAACTATGGGGTATACACAATTGATTTCCTCTAAACAACATATCCTCCTAAATTAAATAATCCAACCATTGAATTCTATCCTCCAAGACTAGTTGTTTACAAGCTCTCCAAGGTTTAGAAAAATCCGAGTCTTCCTCATACAAGTTATTAAATTCATTAAATCCTAATACCTCCACTCTCATCTCTACCAGTAAATTCCTTCTCCTACTCAAAGCATCTACAACTCTATTTGACTTTCCACTCCTATGTTTCAAAACAAAAGTATAACTCTGTAAAAATTACACCCATCTCATGTGTTTCTAATTCAACTTACCTTGACTATTCAAACATTCTAAGGCTTGATGATTTGTATACAACACAAACTCCTTAGACAAAAAGTAATGTCTCCACTTCTTCAAATCTTGAACTATGTCATAGAACTCCTGATCATACACTAAATACCATTTCCTTGCATACTTCAACTTTTCATTGAAATAATATGTTGTTCTTCCTTCTTGACTTAATACTACTCCAATTTCATTTCCACTTGCATCAAAGTCTACCTGAAATACTTTATTAAAGTCTAGTAATACAAACACAGGCTGCTCAGTCACCTTCTATTTCAATAACTCAAATCTCCCATCTACTTCAGATGTCCACCTAAAATCCTTCCTATCTCCTCTCATTATTTCTATCATAGGACTACAAATTGAACTAAAATTCATAATGAATGTTTCGTAGAAACTAACCAATCCATGAAATGATCTTACCTCTCCAATGCTTTCTAGTGTAGGCCACTCAAAAATTGGTCTTACCTTCTTAGGATCCATCTTCAATCCATCCACTGATATCACAAATCCCAAATATACTAGTTCTTCCTTCATGAAACGAAACTTCTTAATGTTTATCAACAACTTCTCTTCTCTCAACCTATGCAAAACTTGTCTTATATGCAACAAATTTTCTTCTCTAGTCTTATTGAAAATAAAGATGTCATCCAAATAGACAATCAAAAACTTACCTGAGAATTTCTTCAATACCTTATTCATCAACCTCAAAGTACTAGGTGCATTTGTTAGTCCAAAACGAATCACCAACCACTCATAAAATCCTTCATTTTTCTTGAATGTTGTCTTCCATTCATCCCCTTCTTTGATTATGATTTGATGATATCCACTCTTGAAATCTATCTTCGTAAACTAATTAGCTCCACTCAAATAATCCATAATATCATCCATCTGGGGCAAAGGAAATCTATACTTCACTGTGATCTTGTTGATGGCTATAGATTTTGTACACATCTTCCATTCTCCATCCTTCTTAGGTGATAGCATTGCAATTACTGCATAAGGAATTAAGATTTCTCTTATCAAACCTTTTTCTCAAAAACTCTTGCACTTGTCTGTTCAATTCTTCATTTTCTGCCGATGTCATATGGTGTGCTACTTTATTAGGAAAAATAGCTCCAAGAATGAGATCCATGCAATGACTAATACTCCTCATAGGTGGCAATTCATCAGGTACATTATCTAAAATGATAGCTTCATATTGTACTAGCAATTCCCTTATCTCCTATGGTTGTTCTTGTACATGCTTCAAGTATTCAACCTTCTTAGGAACTAAGGCATATCACATGTTCTCATTTCTCATTCCATCCTTAAATCTCCTTCCATCAACCAAACAAATTTTATCATTCGGGCAAACCTCAATTTTAGGAACATCCTCCAATGGCGACAAGTTCTGCTTCATCCCATTTTCAACCATAGTATATATGTTCTTATTTCCATCATGAATAGCCTATCTCTCATATTGCCAAGGCCTTCCCAATAAAACATGGCATACATCCATTGGCATGATATCACACAAAACCTCATCATGGTAATTTCATATCTTCAAATTTATCAAACATTGTTCACTCACCAGTATCTTATGCTCATCTTGAATCCATGCTATCCAATAGGGCTTTGGGTGTTTCAACCTTTCCAACTTCAATTTGGTCACCATTTCTTTAGAAACCAGGTTCTCTGATCTTCCACTATCAATAATCACTTTGCAACATTTACCAACTACCTTGCATCTGGTTGGGAACAAATTCTTTCTCTACAATGGTTCCTGCTCCATCTCACTTTGACACAATACTCTTCTTCTCACCAACACTTCTCCCTCTTTCGATTTATTAGATGATCCAACATGACCCCCCTCAATAAAGGCTACTCTTTTACTATTCTCTATCCTTTTTCTTGATTCTCCCCGATTACATTCAAATTCTCTATGTCCTTATCCACCACACTTATAACAAGCTCCCCTAAATACTCTTTTCTCTTGTCCTCTACCACCTTTTCTATAACCCTGATTCTAGTAACCACCATATCCTCCTCTTTGGTAAGATTTTCCATCATTTCTATGGTACGAATTATCATTCCTACTAACTTCCTTATCTTTATTCTGATCTGAAAAAGGTCCTCTTCCTCCTCTAGTAAAAATTCTTCCTCTTTGAAATCTTCCACCTCTTCCTCTATATCTTTTCTCATGCCTTTTATTCAACTTCTCTTTTGCTTTTAGGGAACATTGATATGCCTCCTCCACACTTAGCAACTTAATGAAACTGATCTCATCTTGTATGGATGACCTCAAACCATTCATATATTTGGCTACTTGTTTGGTCTCATCTTTTGAATGTCTAGATCTGATATTCAACTTGTAGAACTCCTCAGTATACTCTGTCACACTTGACTCCTTTTGCTTCAAATTTTGCAACTTTCAAAACAAACTAATCTGATAGTCTGTAGGAATAAAATTTGTCTTCAACTTATTCACCATCTAATCCCATGATCTTATCTTCTCTTTTCCTCTTCTATGCCTATCTATCTGCAAATGTTCACACCAAAGGGATTCATGTCCTTTCAACTTTGTACAAGAAAATTTAACCTCCTTTTCTTTTGTTGTACCTTCAAAATCAAAGTAGTTCTCCATTTGTGTTATCCAATCAAGCAATTCATCTGAATCCAACTTACCTCTGTAATCCGGTGGATTGAAATGTGGTTTAGTACTCCCTCTAGTTAGGGCTCTTATGAACCTCTCTTCTCCCTGATCAAGGCCAAGTTGATCTTATTTTTCCCTTTCTTCTTGTTCTTCCACCTCTTCATCACTCACATCATCAATTGGTCGACCTCTCGTCTGGGCCATTTTGATTTCTTCCAATCTAGCGGTCATTACTCTCAACATCTCCATTATAGTTGGGTCTACATTTCCACGCACTCCATTTCCTCTACCATTCATTCTTCCCACCATTTTTACACAAGTCCTATGCAGCTACTGGTTGGATCCTCAATCTGCCACCCCACAACAAATCTTCAATGAGACTTTTCAAACTCTGATGATCTTCAAAAGAATGAATCTCGCTCGGATACCAATTTGGTGCAGTCATGGTAGGAGGGTCCTCGAAGAGAAAAATTAGGACCATGGAACAAGAGTTACACAACAAAAGCAACACAGAATATGGAGGGAAATGTAGATTCAAACATTCTCATTATCAAAAAATTCAATTAAAAACTGTAGAGAAGGGGGATTCTCTACTCATGAGTTCTCTTCACTCAGAGAGCCTCATGAGGTGAGCATCCCTAAAATATCTCAAAGAATAGCGGCGAGAGTTCTAGAACTAGAAAGAGCAGGTCACAAAGATTCCTTGGACAAACCAACAATCTCTCGACCAAAGGACGTCAGTGTAGAATGCGGATGATAGCACAACACACTAGTGTCCTCAAGGTGCATTGGTGTCTCGTACGGACCAAAGAGCGAGTTTATCATAGAAAACAAAAAGTGGCTACTTGCAAGCTGATTGCTAAGAACTTCTAGAAAGTGATAAAGTAATAGAATGTGATAAAGCTGAAATAGACCTAGATAAAAAATATAAAAATAAGGAGAAGGGAAAGGAAATTCTTACAACTGTGTGAGTGATGAATCCTCCAGTGAGTGAATGTCTTCAATACCTACACACAAGAGAGAGAGAGAGAGAGAGAGAGAGAGAGAGAGAGATAAAGTGTTGGGGCTATATAGTGGTTTTCCTTGGTCAAACCCCCGTTTTGGTGTTGCCACCCCCATAGATAGCCAGATAGATAGAGAGAAAAGTAGGAAATAAAGTAAGAAGCACTAAAGCACTATAAATAGTGTTATGCTACTCAACCAAATAATAGAGGAGAGGATTGAAAGCTTACCACCTCCACCCAAAGTGCTCAAGGATAGTGGGGGAGAGAATGAGAGGAACAAAAGCCTCTACTATTGTGGTGTTTCGTTCTACACTTGCTCTACTGAAGCGATGGAGTGTTGATGTTGTTGCTGTGAAGTGTAAAGTGTTGCTTGAGATTAAAGAGATGGTGAAAAAGTTTCTTGGAGCTTGTGAAGAAGCTATGGAAGATATGTGAAGGAAGAGGATTGTGAAGTGCTAAGAGAGGGCTCTAAGAGAGCTAGAGAGAAGGATCCAAAATGAATCAAGAAGAGGTGAATTTAAAGAAGGAGATGAAGGAAATGACCATATTTGGGTCAGTCGATCGAAGAGGGCATTACAAGTCGACTCCCAATGGGAAATGTAATGTCTTTATAGGCTCCAGATGTAGGATACTGTCAGGGATGTAAGTGTGCCACACAGACGTCTTCATGTCATGTAGGTGTCTACATGCCACATGAGCTTCCTCGACAATTATTTCTTTGTTGACACATAAAATGGATGCTAAGTGGAATGAAGGCAGTAGTCTTATGTGGATTTTTTCCTTCGGACTTGGTTTTCTAAAGTGAGGAAGGGTGAAAGGGGAATTTTCCTAAGGGGTGGAAATTCACTCCTATACATTTTTCCCCCACTTTAGCAAGCACGAATATTGGTGAGTGCTTCAATAAAGTAGATCGAAGAAGTAGTAGAGTTAGAAATGTATACCTAAACCATCGAGGATGCAGAATGCGATCTAGTTAACCTAAGAGTGTAGGAAGAGCAAAAGACTTCATAGTTATGTAGAACTATAAAGCTAAAGAAGGAGCATGTACTCAGGATGAAGAAGATATTGATCTTTGATCCGGTATATACAATTGAGAAGAGAAAGATAGAAATGAATACAAGAGTGATAAAATTAATCCCTGCTCGAGGTAGAAAACCCATACCACAGAGTAAAAATGATTAAAGTAATCCCTACTCGAGGAGGAAAATCTATATCACTGATTAAAACTGATAAAATTAAAACCCACTTCAAAGTAGAACCCATATCATAGAGAAAAGGTGATAAAAGAAAAACCTGCTTCAGAGTAGAACCCATATCAAAAAGCAGACAGTCATGCAGACCATCGTCAAACTGGAAGAATTTCAAAGGGGTCACTCGAGAAACCTTCAAAAGGAAGAGGGGTCCACTCAAGGGACATGTTGTTTAAAAAGTAAAGTATAGTTAGGTTTCCCCCAAGCTAGATGCAAAGATAGGTCTAGACAGGCTACCCTCGAGCTAGACGCAAGGATGCAAAAAAGGTCTAGTCGGGTTGCCCCAAGCTAGATGTCATGGAATCTGTTTGAGAGAAAATATTTCAAAGAGGTCCCTTAGGAACCTTTCAAAAGGGGGCCCACTCAAGGGACACTTCATTCAAAAGAGAGAGAGAAGAGAGAGGGGGTCCTCAAGAAGGACGCATATCTCCAAAACAAGTTATCATTGCCCCCAACATACAGGGGAGGATAACCATGCAAGATACTTAGAACATGAAGGATAGAGGTAAACCTCTATATCACTTGTCATCCAAAGAAGAGGAATGTTCATTAGCAAAAAAATGTGTGATGGTATCCAAATCATGAAGTTGTTGTATTTTATCCTTCAAGACCTTACATTCACTAGTGGAATGGCTAGGCACTCGATGGTATTCACATAAATAATGTTTTTCTATATCATGTTTAGGATTTTTCTTACATGTAGGAGGAGGAAGATTAATCAAGTGAGCTTTAAGAAGCCACAACAAAATACGCTCATGTTCAAAAAAGGGATGAGGAGTAGGAAGTAACCCTTCCTCTTGTGGAGAAAATTTTCACTACTCACAAGAAGAAGAAGACAAGAATATAGAAGAAAAAGGAGGATCTCCATAGAGAGCATTATTCTGGCAAGGGGGATCACACTCTTCTACGAGATTACCATCAACCTTCTTGATAGGACTACCAATGTTAACCTCCTTAACATGAGTATGATCATCTTCCTCAGAAGGAGGATCAACACCAAGAACATTACAATTGACATTCACTTTACCCCACGATGCAGAAGAGTAACGATCTTGGATAGCGGGTGTGAATGATGTTGTCGGAAGATCTAAACGGATCAGGGCAACTTTAGTTTCCCTACTAGGGGATTTTGTAAAGTCTAAAGAACCCCAATCATCACCAAGACATGAATTCCTTTGAGAACTAGAAGGAGAAGACTTAAGATTTCTTGCTTTAGAAGAATCTTCCTTAGGGACATCTATCTCAAGAGTATCCTTTGTAGTAGGTACTACTAGAGTAAACATCGACACACTGGAAGATACCAAAGGGATAAGATTAGGCACAACCGAATCCTGACCAGTAGCTTCCATCTCACACAAGTGCATATCATTAGGGTCATCCTTGACTATGACTAATCAATTATTGTAAATGAACTTAATAGATTTATGCATGGTACACGGGATTGCACCCATAAAGTGAATCCATGGTCTACCAAGAAGAAGCTTATAAGGTAACTTCTTCGACATAACATGTACAAGGGTAGGTACAGTACCAGGTCTGAACCTCAAAGGAAAAACTATCGTGCCTAGGTTTGTTAGCTGACATTATTGAACCCATGAATGTCAATAGAAGAACCATTAACAGAAGATGGATCAACATTAATCTTAGCCAATAGATCAATGCTACATACATTGAGCACCGAACCAATGTCAATGAGAGTATGTCTAATTCCAATCTTATTAATGTTAACTATAATCATTAGAGGATCTTCTTTTTTCCATACTTTCGAAGGTGAGAGTTCCTGAGGGTAGAATATAATATTTAGCGAAGCCACATGAATATACACTAACAATGCATCGACATATGCTGACCTAGTGGAATGAGGAAAGAGGATCTTTTGCAAGGCTTCTCGAAGCATACCTTGATAAATTGGAGTAGACTGAAGCAAGTCCCATAGTGAGATCTTAGCTAGAGTAACTTGAAGTTGCTCAATAAGATCATAATCACCAGGTGCTTTATTCATAGGTTCAGGTGCTTGAGAAAGGCTTAGTTGTTTATTCATTCTAGTATCATAGGTACGGGCTACTGCTCTATAAGAGGGATCCCTAGAAAGATCAAGGGAATCACTATCAAATGGGACACCATCAATAAAAGAAACCCTTTTAGGAGAAGGAATAGTTGGAAATACATAAATGACTGGTCTCTTAGGCCTTTGAAGGGTAGAAGAGACATAGATTACATTTACATAATCATCACAACTAGTAGAATAATTGTTTGAAGACATATTCTCAACATCGATCCAAATAGGATCAAATGTGGAAGGAGATTCATCATGTGCTAATGCATCATCCCTAGAGGAGAGTGCATTAGAATAGATAAGAAATTCATCATTCACAAATTCAACATCTCTAGAAGAGAGTGCATTGGAATGAGTAGGAGATTCATAATTCATGAATGCATCATCTCTAGAACTCTAGAAGAGAGTGCAATGGAATGACAAGAAGGTAGAGTGGCATTTAGAAAGCTATCAATGATTTCATCTTCTTGCCGAAAAATATCCTCCAAAGTAGGGGGAATTTCATGAGAAGGATCAAAGACACCAAGTGATAAAGGTAAATCCAAGTCACCGTCACATTTTTTGAATGGAATATCATTAATATTTTGAACAAGATTAGATACATAACTAATAAAGTAAGATATTAAATTCATTATTATTTTTTTGTTATTTTCTATGTTCTAGTAGGGGTAAATAAATTCATAGTTTTTCAAAGAACACTGTTCTTCACATCGGGTTCACCAAAATGTAGAGAAAGGTGATTCTCTACTCACGAGTTCTCTTCACTCAGAGAGTCTCAAGGGGTGAACTTACCTAAACTACCTCAAAGAATAGTGGCGAGAGTTCTCAAACTAGAAAGAGAAGGTCACAAATATTCTCTAGACAAACCAATAAGCTCTCGACCAAAGGACGTCAGTGCAGAATGTGGATGACAGCGCGACATGCTGGCATACTTGAGGCATGTTGGTGTCTTGTATGGACCAAAGAGTGACTTTATGACAGAAAACAACAAAGTGGCTACTTGCAAGTTGATTGCTAAGAACTTCTAGAAAGTGATAAAAGTAATAGAATGTGATAAAGCTGAAATAGTTTGAGATAGAAATGATAAAAATAAGGAGAAGAAGGGAAAGGAAATACTTACAACCGTGCAAGTGATGAAGCCTCCAATGTGTGAATTTATTCAATACCTACACACAAGAGAGATAGAGAGAGAGAGAGAGAGAAATTTTTGGGGCTATATAGGGGTTTGCCTCAGCCAAACCCCCGTTTTGGTGTTCCCACCTCCATGGAAAACCAGATAGATAAAGAGAAAAGTAGGAAATGAAGTAAGAAGCACTAAAGCACTACAAAATAGTGTTATGCTACTCATCTAAATAATAAGGGAGAGGAGTGAAAGCTTACCACCTCTTCCCAAAGCACTCAATGCTAGTGGGGGAGAGAATGGGAGGAACTCAAGCTTCTACTGCCACGGTGTTTCATTCCACACTTTCTCTACTGAAGTGATGAAATATTGATGTTATTGCTGTGAAGTGTAAAGTGTTGCTTGAGATTGAAGAGATGGTGAAAAAGATACTTGGAGATTGTGAAGAAGTTGTGGAAGATATGTGAAGGAAGAGGATTGTGAAGAGCTAAGAGAGGGCTCCAAGAGAGCTAGAGAGAAGGATCCAAAATGAATCAAGAAGAGGTAAATTTGAAGAAGGAGATGAAGGAAATAGCCATATTCGGGTCGTTCAGCCAAAGAGGGCATTACAAGTTGACTCCCAATGGGAAATGTAATGCCTCTACAGGCTCTAGACATAGGAATCTGTCAGGGACATAAGTGCGCCACACAAATGTCTACGCATTGTGTGGGTGTCTATGCTCCATATGGGCATCCTCAACAGTTGTTCCTCCGTTGACACATAAAACGAACTCTAAGAGAAACATAGGCAGAGGGGTTATGTGGATTTTCTCCTTTGGACTTGGTTTTCTAAAGTGAGGAAGGGTGAAAGGGGAATTTTCCTAAGGGGTGAAAATTTGCTCCTATAGACACACAATCAACCACATCTGGGCTTACAGATTGGGATCACAAGCCTGATACAACATGCTCAAAATACATTATTCCTATATGCGAGCAAAAATTTTACAGATCGAATTTTATATTCATCTTCATCATCTTGATCTTTATTCATTGCTATCCTAATGATCTATTACAAGATTTATATCATATCCACAGATCTAGAAACATCTGCGTTAGCCAAGGATCTTTACAATCTTCGATGAAGGAAATGTAACGTGTGCATGAATAGGTCGGCCTCAAATTTTAATTTCTCCATGATAGGTGAATATGATGAAGTGTGGACCTAAAATTAAGGTCAAAGACACTCCATAGAACAATTCAAAACACCTCACAAGGATCTGCAAGCTATGAGAAAGATCCATGAGCGATCAAACTAACCATTAGGTTTGAAATTATTTTGATGCTAGTTCCAAAACTAACACTTAATCTGAAAGTGATAAATTTTCGAAAAAAGATACAATCAAGCTAAAATATTGGAATTAGGAAAATGAACATGTCCATGATCAAAATGCAGATCAACAAGGTCTGGTGAGCAAACATGATGAAATACCGAATCTACCAATTTGAACAAGAACAAGAACTGAACAAGAACAAACTAAATGAAACTATTTTTGGTTGATGTAGGATTGCAAAGAACTAAGGATGCTCCTACATCAAATCCCTATCTATGTGTCCCGCTGCTCCACATACATAAAAATGACCCCTAGTGTAATCCTAAGGTGACTGTGTCCTGGTGAAATGGTGTCCTCCAGCCCTACTAGAACCACTGTTTCCTCCTTGGCTAGACTATTCTAAATGCATTGGGGTAGCACCCTACAACTGAGGATGTTGATCCCTATGGGGACCTTGTGTTCACCATGGCCTAAAGTGGCCACCCTGAAATCCATGCTATGGTCTGGGCCTCTAACTATTGTATTGTTGTTGTTGTGGTGGCCTAGATGGTCTTGTGAAAGGTCTAAATCCCCCCTTCTAAAGAATGGGAGGCTGTCAAAAACCTTGTGATTGAGTACTCTAGTTGTGGTTTTGAAACCACTCTCATGTCTCCTAGGACTTCCCTTGAATCTCCTCCATTGTGAGGGCCTTCTCCATAGCAACCCAAAGGTTCTCTAGATCGGCCATATCCATGGGTCCTAATATGCCTACATTCAGTCCCCTAATAAAATAGTTGATGGGATGTTTCTCATCCTGGAGGTATTCCACGTACTGTAGTAGCTCTAGAAACCAACTCTCATACTATGCTACTTATAATCCTCTTTGTTGGAGGTCATGGAACTCATCAATATGACATTTTCTAAAATTCTTAGAAAAATATCATGCTTGAAACCACTCTAAGAATGTCTCCCATGAGAGAATGTCAATATATATGTGGTTCTTGCACTTGTCATGGTGCCACCAAGTAAAGGTTGTACCTCTAAGAAAAAATTATCACACAATGCTTTTACATTGCTTGCATATGCACATAATCCAAAGCATCTATCAAGACTAAGAATCTATGACTTGGCCTCTACTCCATCCATGGATCCCTCAAAATTAGGTGGCTTAAGTCATAACATCTCTCAAACATGATCTCCTAGGTCATAGTATTATTTATCCTCAACTGCTACCTCAGGATGGGGTACTTGTGATGGAGGATCTAAGTGGACTAATCCCCTCTCCCCCTCCTCATTGTAATCACCAAGAATGCGGAGGGGAATCCTATTGTGCTCTTTATGCTCTGATTCATGTGCCTTGGTAGAGTGATGAGTGTGTTCTATTCTAGGGCCTTCCTCTACTACTGGTAGTCGAGCATGAATAACCCCAATCAAATCCTCTAATACATGGAGGATCTATGAATTGAGGCTTTTCAGTGGATCATGTTGTGATGACTCAGACACATGTGGGGGTGTTGATGGTACCTTCGATCAGTCTAACTATGCACCATGTCTATGGCTGCATCTATGACCATGCCCTTGATTACTCTGCAACCTATGCACCATCCTCCATGACAACACTGTAAAGAATTATTAGTCATGGTGAACACACATGCCCGTAATTCTTAGTGTTGGAACTTAGGTTTTGATACCAAAATATCATGCCCAAAATTTAGAACAAAGGGAAAAAACACAACTAATAATTTTTTTGAAAAGAGTAACAAATACTAACACTAAAGTATTAAACATGTATGCTTTAGCAATATGATTGTGATATATATCATTAGGGAATCATAGTTTGATGCAATTGAAGTTTTAGTGCAAGCTTCAAAGGGTTGTAGAAGTTCAGGCTTTGAGCTTTCTTTATAACTATGTGAGTGGGTACACAACCCTTTCTAGGGTCCTCTGTCCATAAATAGTTTCACAGTCAGCTTCCACCCACTTAGGTCAAGTTGAGAATTGGAAAACTTGTCAAGGATATCTTAACTATATAAGGGTTATAGAGTTGATCCCTTATAATTTGACAGAACCCAGCCATGGATATTACAATTTGACTAAATAAGGCTTAATATTCATCATAATGAAAGTGAAATAATTTAATGAGGATTGTATCTTAAAGAAATTAGATAATGGTTCAAAATGAATATCACGTTTATAAAATTAATATAATCTATTCATTTTTTAGTGATGTTAATTGTGTATAACATAAGAATGTGCTATACTGAATGCCATAAATTGGAAGGAAGAAGAACAAAATGGTTAAGTCTAAAATTTACCTAAAATTTGGCTAAGTCTTGAAGTTGTTGGTCTTTTTCTTAGTTATTGAAACCTTGTTAGCCACTACCCAGGTTTTCATAACCTTTCCTTTTCTTGAAGATTAACCATAATTTGGCTATCTTGAAGTCATTGATATTTTTTGTTGGTTATTAAAACCTTGTCGATCGTTGCCCAGGTTTTCATAATAGTTCCTTTTTTGACGCATTATAACTTAAAGATAGAGGTTCATCTTTTTGAAGTCCCAAAGTGTGATGGTTCCTAAAAGTATTGATGTAACCTTTAAAATATTTCGCTTAAGTCAAGTCATTTAAGAGTTTCGTCCAAGTTGCAGAACTTTTTTCGATCAACAAACAAGTTATGATAACTTTCTATTTTTTCGCTCAATGTAAATGCAGAGATTTTAATTAAATTTTTTGTTTTTCTAATTCTAGAGCCTAAATATATTTTTTTCCCCACTATCCCACAAGATCCATGATGAAACTGACTCCTTTTCTCATGAAACTATGAGAGGACCTCGAGCTTTAGCATTACCTCATGTCAATTGCCTTAACGAAAATAAGAACAAAAAGATTAAGCTCAAAAAGTTAGACATCAGGCTTCAGCAATACCCTTTATCAAATTACCTAATGAAAGGGAGAACAACAAATTGGTTAAGTTTGAAGATGTCAGACTTTAGGCTTTGGCAATACCCTTTTCCAAATGCCCTAACGAAAGGGAGAAGAACAAAATGATTACGTCCAATAATGTCAGACTTCAGGCTTTAGAAATACCCTTTTCCAAATGCCTTATCAAAAGGAAGAACAAAAAGGATAAATAGAAAAACGTCAAACATCGAGCATCAAAAATACCATGTTTTTGAATGCCTTAATGAAAGGAAGAGGAAATAAATGGTTAAGTCCAAAAACATCAAACATTGGGCATCAACAATATCCTTTGTCTAATGCCCTAATGAAAGGAGGAAGGACCAAAGGGATAAGTTTGAAAATGTTAGAATTTGAGCTTCGACAATACCCTTTGCCAAATTCCCTAGCCAAAGGAAGAAGAACCATAAGGTTGAGTCCAAAAACATTGGACTTCGAGCACCAGTAGTTTCTCATATTGAATGCCTTAACCAAAAGAAGGAGATAGAAAATTTCAAGTCTGATTATGTCAGACTTCAGGATTAGGTGTTAATTATTATGCCTCAACACAAAGTAAGGAAGAGGTAAGGTGAAACCTTGACCTCCAATATCTTAAAGCAAAGTTGGAGTTTCACACTTTGGTGCTTTGGGGGTTACAAAATGGGTTTGTGATCAAGTAAGAAAGGTAAATGGTAAGGGGTAAGGCCAATGGATGAACCCTTTAGACTTAGGTGATCAAACTTATCTCTTAAGTCCTTGTAAGTTATTTAAGAATAAGGTAAGGGGGATTAGTGATCCTTGGCCCCTAACAAGTATTAATATTGGTAGAAATTTGCTACTCCATGAGGATCTTTCATCGACTTTTGCTAACCCCTAAAGGTAAGAAGATTGGTGAAATGTGGAAAACATATATTTCCTTAACTAATTCACATCATTGTTGTTAGTCATTAAGGTTCAATGACCACATTAAAAGGTTATGCTAGATGAGCGATAAACATCTACTCCAGGTATGATTTTAAAAATCTTTAGGCAAGGTTTGAAGTTATGATTCTAACAAAAGATGGGTATAGAAACTAAGTGTAAAAATTATTCCAAATCTAATCGATTCCAGAGAAGTAAGCTCATTAAATTTGGATGGCAGGGCAAGGTTCTATGCTAGAAAGTTTGATGGTGAAGGAAGAGTTGAAGGAGTGTTATCAAAACTTTAGATCTACAAGTCTCATTCTCTAAAACAATGGATTTACTAAATGATACACCTCCTTATCACTGATGCACAGAGAACCTCAATGAAATAATGATTCTTTCCCAATGAATCCTAGTTCTTACATTCACATAAAACATTTCACCTCTAATTGCAAATACTAATATATTGAGCTCTAATGGAAACATATATCGCATTCCTACACATCCATTACATACTCCTTCCACATGTATATTTAACATAAGTGAATATAAGCAATTGAATCAAAGGATGAGATTCTCTTACAGATTAGAATTTAATTCATCTACCAATTTACTAATACAACCTAAAACATATAAAGTATTTAGAATACAATCTGATTCACTCAAGGTTAGGAGGCATGAGATACTTTATTTCCAATTTAGCTCTAACAACTAGCTTAATATAAGAACACGATTATGTTAGAAACCAATATCAGACATGCAAACCAAAAGGCCTTCCATAGAAGAGAAAAACAATAAAAAGTAGAGCTTTGCATGAAGATGTGCAAATTGATATTATTCAAAATTAAGAAATTACAATGACATGAATTGTTTTATAAAAGCAATGTATGCATAACCCTAATGTTGACCTAAAAATAGCTCAACTAAATAAAGCTTACTTATTAATTAAGTAAACTAATTATTACCTAAGCAAAACCTAAGTAAACTTAATAAAGTGTAATTAAATAATTAATTACACCAACACCCTCCCTTAAGTGCAACTTAGGGAGACTAAAAAAGCATGCACCTAAAACTAAGATGAATGCAATAAATCATGAATAGGTCCCGACAATAAGGATTGATCAGGTACCCATGTACAAATACAATGAAAGAGTAAGAGAAAGAGGAGAAAACCTAGTGGGACAAACCCCGCCCTCAATGATATGACCTGCTGCAAAGAAGCAATGGAAGAACACTATGGAGTAACATTGGAACCTGAATCCGACAAGCAAGGAAAGATACTTTTGTTTACTACTGATACCATATGAGAGTCATTGATAGACTCAAGGAATCATGAAAAAAGAAACAACAGACTCGATGCCACAGAACACTCAAAAACTACAAACGGGAACAACCCTGGAATTTGTGAAGCATCAGTAAATAAAATGATGCCCCCCATAAGAGGGAATAATATGATGAAAGAATTTGGAAGCTGTGTATCTCAATGCCAATGCCAAACTGTGATTAAAACTGATCCATAGGAGCAAGTACCATGAAGTTCTGTAACATGAACCAAAAAATTTAGTGGCCCTCAAACTGAGATGTGACTCAATGCAGATCAATAACCATAGGCACTCAATCTGAAGTGTGAACCGATGTGAATCTGATATGTGTCAAGCAAGAGCAAGATGTGGCCAAAAGAAACTAAGAAACTAGATACAACCCATGCGAGTTGTCATCAATAATCAAGATGGAGATCAAAGTGCAACTAGAAACCAAGATCAAATGTGCAAACCAAAAGGCCTTCCACAAAATTGAAAAACAATAAAAAGCAAAGCTTTGCATGAAGATGTGCAAATTGATATTATTTAGAATTAAGAAATTACAATGACATGAATTGCTTTATAAAAGCAATGTATGCATAACCCTAATGTTGACCTAAAAACAACTCAACTAAATACAACTTACTTATTAATTAAGTAAACTAATTATTACCTAAGAAAAACCTAAGTAAACTTAATAAAGTGTAATTAAATAATTAATTACACCAATATATTTTATTAACAAAGGTTTAGTTTTGTTACAGGAAGAAAAGAAGAACAGTATGAAACATATTTTCACATCACTACCTAACTTTACACACAACAATGATTTATTTACTTTGTAACTAGAGAGAACAAGGCTTACTTCCATTCCACAACAGTTACATATATATCATTTAATCAGTAGTTTAAATACAGATTAAATTGAAATGATGAAATACCTATTTCTTCTTACAACATACAATTGCAACCTTTTTCCACTTACTAATTTACAATAATACAATTGATTTACAATACTCATATGTTCTTTTAATTGACCTTACCAAGCTTTAACATTCAACATAAAGGGTAGATTTCACCCAAAAATATTATAACACAATTACTCTCTTTTCTTTCATAATGAAACACATTGTTGTTTCCAATCCAATAATCCTATAAAACTTATAGTTAAACACATAGTATCACTTTCTTTCATGGCCAATAGGGTGTGCTCACCTCCCAATCATAGGTTTCTCACAAACTACCCTTAAGCTAAGAGGTAACCAAGTATACAGGTACACACAACAGTACCATAGACAGTCCTTTTCAAAACAACACACACAACAAGATACTCCCATCCCAAATTACACATTTACAAAAGGATTCTTTAAGAATTCCAAAATGGGGATAGAGGTGGACTACACTACCATATGGAGAAATTAGTGCACAAGTATCATAACCAGCATATAATTTTCATTTTCCTTCCTTCTCAATAACCCAATTGTCCAATACTTCACATACAACACATCTTGTTGGAAGATGGTCAACACTCCCCTTTGGATTCGTGACATGGACTAACCGCCTCCTGTGGATCTCTTAACTTAGGTATTTGTATCAGGCATTAACAGGTCGATCTTTTTGTGCAACGACAATTGTGGGCCAACAATTGGTATTAGAGCCAAAGGTGTTAGGTTTGAATCCCCTCAGGTAATGCTGAGGGGGAGTTTGTTGGTAGATGGTTAGAGCTCCCCTTGCGATTCCTGACATGGACTAACCACCTCTCGTTGATCCGTTAACTTAGGCAGTTGTATCAGGAATTAACAGGTCAATCTTTTGGTGCAACGACAACTATGGGCCAACACATCCTCCATACCATCCAATTTCATACACCCATATCACCATATTAACTTCAGTACTCATGCTCTTTTTTCCTCTCTTTCTTAAAGGAGGAAATCATTTTCTCCATGGAGGTTCCTACTCATTCCTATCTCCTACAAAGGATGTTCTTCCCAAATTGGGTGTTTTTCATCTTACAAACCCAATCCAATTCACATGTGAAAGCAAGGACAAATAAAACATAAAAAAAATTTAACATAAACAACCTTTTTAAACTTTCATACAAAAGAGAAGGCTAATATACTCAAAGTAGAATAAGGTCTACCTCAAATCCAAACCTAAATGGAGAAGAATTTGAAATTAACTCCAATTCCCCTTTCTCCAAGCTAACTCCCAAGAAAGAAAACCAAGTAAAAAAACCCCTCCTTTAGCTTTCCAAAGGATTCAAATAGGATTCAAGGTTTGAAACCCCTTGAAGGAGAGAGTGACACATGTCACTTTCTCATTCACTCCTATGGACACACCTCCCAACAATTTATCACACATGTGTGAGAGCTCATAGGGAAGTGAAGAGCCAAAGAGTGTTCTACACTCAACAAGATCTCTCATATCTCATAAATGAGATTTTGAAGCAAATACTCCAACCCTTCCCCAAATCCGTCACTCTTCTTAATGGGTAAGAAGGGTCACAACTTGCAAAATTTTAAAGATTTGGGATTGATTTGACCCCTAACACATAGGTAGTCATCCTAGTGGTTAAATAATGGTCGATTAACCAATTTAAAGACTTTTTCAACCATTTAAACTCACAAAAGAAATTAAATTTTAAAACATAATAAAAGTAAATCAAAATGTCCCAAAAATGCCATCAAAAGCCTAATTGGATTTTAAAACATAAATCACAAGATTAAACATTAAATCTTTTAATTACAAAATAAAATACAACACAATAAGACTATGGTACCTCCAATCCCATTTTCCATGGCATGTACCTACACACTCAATTGCTAGGGGTTAAATAAGGGTCAATTAACCCAATTTAAAGAATTTTCCAACCATTTAAACTCACAAAAGAAATTAAATTTTAAAACATAATAAAAGTAAATCTAAATGTCCCAAAACTCCCATCAAAAGCCCAATTGGATTTTAAAACATAAATCACAAGATTAAACATTAAGTATTTTAATTACAAAATAAAATGCAACACAATAAGACTATGGTCCCTCCAAATGAACCATAGTGATTTTTACATGGCTATCACAATAGGGTACTCTTGGTTACCTCCAATCCCATTTTCCATGGCGCGTACCTACACACTCAATTACACATGTCAAAATATCCAATGCAAGATAATTGATAATCAAATCAACAATTTCATCTACATAAGATTAATCACAATCAAACCCTGAAATCAATAGATTCAACATCCACAATTACTCTTTTTCTAGTAAAATTAACACATTTTATTAATTCATGTAAAGTCATGGCGTGGTTATACAGAAATCACATCACTGCCTAGTTTAAGTTTAACATCTGATCAATTCTATCTCATAGACAATTATCCATTTCTATTATGATAACTAGATCAACATGATCATAGCAACTAAAGAAATGCATACGACCACCATAAGCATCATAAATAGGAAACAAGCATAATATCCAATATTCATGATCAACCACAATAGTCTAATATACATATCGTATCAAAAGTGCTCAAATCAAAATATTGCCAAATAGGGTGTATCAAATGGTAGGCCTCACACTTCTACTTTGGGTGATCGCATGACCTTCTATCTTTATCTCTCGAATGGGGGATTTATTTCAGTGGATCATATTTTATCAAAATTCTAGTACTTATGTAGAGTGCCATGGTTCACATTTTAGTAGTGTGCACATGTCACTCATGCATTTATTGACCATACTCTAGAATCATGGTACTATCTATATTTTCAACTTCACAGGCATCTATGTATTCATGTTGAGTAGTTTTCATATGTTCACTCATGCGTTTTTCATATATTTTATCTTGATCTACATTTCTTGGAGGTTCGTTGATTCCAAAAAATACCAGTTCATCTTCAGTAGCGTTTACAACTTTGACATGCTTCAAGAATTCATCATCATCATGTTCCTATCATCATGGGAGATATTTTCAAAAGGTCTTATCTTTCTCTTATCTCTCTTTTGGAGGATAGTTTTTCCCACTAGGTTTTTTATCTTTCTCCATTTACGAGAGATTGCATTGTACATGTGTACCTCATCGGGCCTCATAGCAGGGACCAATTTTCATCTATTGCACTTTTGTGATCTCCCCAAGTATCACTTAAGGGAGGGTGTTAGAGTGAATAATTTATCTACACTATAGCTTAAGTATAACTAGGTTGATGAGGTTAGACAACATCTTGTCTAACTAAATTTGCAAACTTTTAGACCTCTAGAGGTTCCTTAGTTATTTGGTAAACCTCATGTGCATACCTTTTGAGGTTGGAAGACTTTCCATCTCACCTCAAAGGTCACTTTGTAGTCATTCAACACTCGTCACCAAGGTTGATGCCTTGTTCAAATAGGTTGTTGATTTTCACATTCCAAGTGATCCAAAGGTTGACACCTATAGGACACTTGTCTACTTATTTGTGCCACATTATGAGGTATTTGTCAACCCACATGATAGGTGGATTGCCTCTTCCTTGCTTATTTAAGCAAGCTCATATGTACAGTTTAATTGACTCTTTTATCAATATCTTTGATAATGTGAATTAGGCTCATTGTGTGCAAGTGTTTTGTGGAAGCACAAGGTTTTTGCTATTATGATCTTGTTTGGGAATCCTAACAAAATGTGTCATATCTCACTTAATTGTAAAATGGTGGATGTAAATGCTAAGTGATAAGAACAACATTCCAAATCATGAATAATGATTTTAAAATGATTATTTCGTCAACAAAAAAAAATGAAATTATGTTGTGTAATGAAGAAATTGACCTCCATATAAAGTGGACCTTTATTGGTATTAGCAAATATGTTGATTAATCGAAACATGCTTACTAAATTCTAAGTGATTATCTATTAATTATGTGTATTCTATTGTGGCCTTTGTTACCATAAATACAATGGTATGGCTCCATTGCCCATTTTAATGAGAAAAATGATGTTCCATTCTAAATAACCATTTTTTAGTGTACCGTAATGTTTTTCATGTCTTTTTAGGTGAGGTTTGGTGCAGGAGGAGATGAATACATTGGTATCCGAGAACCATAGAGGAATATTATTGTCTTCAGATTGGTCATCGCATGTACTGTGAAGCAATACAAAGAGTCTTCTTTCTTGACATAATTTCAACGTCATTCTATTCTGTAAAAAGAAAAAAGGTTCATCTACAAAACCACCTTAACTCTACAATAAAATAAAACAATCTTCTACCTAAGAACATGAAGATGTCTACATTGACTAGTAGGTATTAAGTTTTCAGCCATGCATTATTAATTCCAAAATAGACGTTTTCGTGGTACAGGGGTCAAATCCATCAAGGAAAGACCACATTTGTTGGTTTAACGTGCATGGAATGCAGGCTTAATTCCTTCTTCAAATAGACTTTTGGTCCCCGTTTCTTTCAGTGATGTTAACATCACAATTATTATATCATACAATATAGTATACCGTTGACATAACTTAAATTATTTATTACAGTAACATGCACCATTGACAAATTTTGCCTTGACGTTGATTGAGGGAAAAAGGATTTCACTATCTCCATCGTAGGGCCTTCCCCACGTTACCTACTGAATTCATTCAACCACGGCTCCAATCTTTTCCATATTTTATCCTAATTTTTCCCAAATCTTTACTCCCTCACTGGTAAATTTAAATGGGTCGTTGAATTCGGGGTTATTATAGAAGTCTATACAATTTATTTTAATGTAGCAAAAATAATAATCCAGAAAGTTCCACCGGCGTCGGTAACGCCGTAAACCATGGTTGGAATCCCAAATGAAAATCACTTCATTAATATTGAAAACCAGGCTATTGCAGTTGCCATACGGAAACCTGGGTGACTGTCCTTTTCACTTTATATACTGTAATATATAATATTGACACAGCTCAGTCCTGAAATCTTTACATTGAAAAGCTAGATTTTCTTTTTTAAAAATGAAATTTGAACTTATCTTTGACACTCCTTTAATATTTTTTTATTTATAATTTAAAGCCCACGACTTTGAAGATGCCTTAGATGCCTTCTACACAGATGGGCATCTTTATTTTTATATAACGAATTACAGTATATAAATATTTAGGCCACAAATCATTCATTAATAAACTACTTCTGTTTTTGGTTTTATTGTTCTTTTATTAGATATATACTAATTTTTTGGAAGGAAAACCTGGAATGAACAGCTATTTACGTTGACAGAATGTTCTGATATACGTCAATGATTAGTCATCTATGACGCAAATGATGGATTCTCTACTAACCGTTGTTTTGGCATTTTGCATGGCTTTCGGTCTGTAAAGTGACTGTTTCTAATACAGTACTTAGAAGATCATAGCCGTTGGATTGCCAAGCATATATAAATGCAGGTAGTATTTTCATAGCATATAATATAGGTAAGGTGGGAAATGATTTGATTATGATAATATCATAAAGTTGACTTTGTGTACTTGTATTTATTCAAACTCACTTAGTGACAAATTTGGAGGTCAACTCCATTTAAGAACTCCGAGAACACTTTCTCCATGTGAACTCTAGTGATTCCATCTATGAAATTAAATGAGTAGGAGTTGATTGCTAATATAAGAGCATCAATTATGAGTTTTATTGATGAATGTGCATTCATGGAGATAGTTTTCACACAAAAGTTGGAGTGGCCCCATGCAAGATTTTTGCCCATTTTAAATCAACAAAATTGGATTTTCAAATACATTTTAGGGAAACAGGTTTAAAGGGGAGTGGACTAGTCACATGAGCATGTTTAAACACAAGTTAATATAATTATATAATAATAATAGTTTTTCTCTTAATTATTAATATTCATTATATTTGTTTATAAAAAAATAGATAAAATTTATTATTTTCACAAGTTATATTAAAGTAGTTGTTAATTATATTAAGATATATAAGAAGATTAGTAATGTAAGCTTTCATCTACATGTTTCAATTTGTAAATCAAAAAATTGATCATTCAGTCATTAGAGATAAGAGGAATCGATGCAAACAACCACAATATGCAATCTTAATACTCAATATGATCCAATTTAATCAATGGAAAACATGTGGCAATAGATAAAACCAGATTCAAACAAATGATACCTTCACCTTTACCGTGTTGTCAAGAATTACTTCTATTGTTTCTTCTTTGTATGCTTTTGCTCTTCGAAATAGGTATGCTATTCTTTCGCTATGAGCTTCAAGTGTGTGTGAGATGATCACAATGATGCAAACATCGTAGTTTCAAAGTTTGTGGTTAGCCATCAACGTGCTATGAAGGCTTGTTTTTATATAAATAGTTGTTTTAAATGAACGATCTAAATTCAAAGATGAAAGATGAAGATCAATGATCGAGGTTTGTTGAGAAGAAATAGATTGGAGATTTAATTGGCTTGATTGATTCAATGAAGGGAATTGATTGGATAATCAGTGGAAATTGATTGATAATCAATGGGATTGACTAATTAATCAATGTGATTGATTAATCAATGTTTTGAGAGGATAATAATTAATTGATCATTGGAGAAATGTACAAGTAAAGATTGATTAATAAATAAATGTTTATTTATTAATGGATAATGTTGGAGATGAAATAGGGAAATTAAATAAATTAATTTAATTATTTAATCTAGAAGTAGGAAAGTGGTTTAATAAAATAATTAATAACAATTATTTAATTTAAGAAGGGTGTTGAATGTTAAAATTAAATAATTGTACTATATAAAAATGTACTCTTTTACATTTTCACACTATGTTTGCATCCCCTTAATTAATTGGATTTAAGTAAGCTTCTAATTACCTAAATTATGCATTCCAAAGCCTTAATATTCCCGCTTTTTGAAAGGGAAACTTATATTTTAAACAATTATCATCATTAATTTAAGCACCTTGAAAATTGTATGTCTTGGATTTAGGTCCCATGTCCCATTCACCCAAGCGCAAATGGGTCCTCCTTAAGTCCCAAGACCCAATTTTTAATATATTTTTGGCAGAATTTTAATGATTCAAATTCAAGTTTCAAATGTCGGCTTGTGGAATCTAATTTTTAGAAAATTAGATAAAAACCTATAAATACATAGTTATTTTATCAATTCAACATTAAGAATAAAGAGGTAACTTTCATATTAGGAAATATTATTATCAAGAGCATTCAAGAGTAGATTTATTAGTCATCCACATCAATAATCAAGATCATATCATCATGTCATAGTTTGGAACTAGCATTGTGATGTATGTTTCAAGCATTCAAGCATCAAATCAACCAATCATTCAATCAACTCATGCAAGATCAAACTCCTTGGAGTGATGTGTTAGACTTTAGTCCTCTAAGGGTAGTCATTAAGGGTTTGGTGAGTTGTGTCATAGCATTGTCCATTCATCAATTCCTTTCATTTATCATTATTTCATTATCAAAGTTTAGTTACCACATGGGGGTTTGACCAAGGAAATTCCTATTCACCCAAAAACAAACATTTTTCTTCTCTCTTTGTATGTGTAGATCTATAGGTGAAGAAGGACTGAAGACTGATCAAAAGATATTTTTCAAAGTTATCAAAGTTGTCAAGCCACATAAACTCACCTATAGATTTTATTTCTAACTTTCCATCGGTGAAACTTGGGGCAAACAGAAGCTCATATCTTGCACCAAAGGACCCTTGAAGTTGAGGAAAAACCTTGAATAAAGACCCATTCTCCCTTAGGAAAATGAGTCCTTGTAGGACACTTAGAACCCACTTTTATGGGTAGGTTTGTAATGTTTTTCATTTCCCAGATCTACCTAAAATTTTTTTGTTTCCATTTTTGCAATAAGAGAAATCTTCATTTGAAGTATTAGGTCATGCAATTCACTTAGTTAATGCATTTTAAATTATCTCCCAAAAGTGCATTTTAGTCATTTCTATCATAAGAAAATAAAAGATCCACATCCCAATAGAGTTGACTCACTTTAAGGTTGAAAGTCAATTCTATCATTGGGAGATATATTTTTCTAATGAAACTAGGAAAAGTGAGGGTGTCCTCAGTCGTCATTTCATTTTGGTGTACCTACACTTCTCCCCCTTCCTCTTTTTTTTGATGTTTCAACAATTAATAATTAATTTTTAATTAAAATAGAAGAATAAGTGTGATTAGCGATGCGATTAAATAAATAAGGTTTTTTTATTCATAATATGCAATCGAGGTTGCATGCATTATATTAGATTAAAAAAAGATGTTACATATTGCTATCCACCATAGGCGAGCAAATGATAATCCCAAGACAAGAAGCCCACCACAGATTACAAAATACCCTTAATTGCAAAAACAGGGTTTTAGGCAAGATTAATTGATAAATATCTCAAAACCAAGAACCATCAATACATTCGTAATTGCAAGATGACCATAAACAATTAGTGCGACACCTCAACCAGCTTCATCGTAGAAGTGCCCCTCCTTCAAGATTTCAATGAAGTTTTCCAATCACTGCTCCATGTCATCAAGCACCATCCCTAGTCATCTGCAAAGATAATTGAATCCAATCATTGCCTAACACTTGTGGTTGGCTAGCCCATGACCATTCAAGTTCAATAGGAAGGGTTGTCATTCAACATACACCCCCAAGCAAAACATCTATTCAATATTGTTAGGCCAAGGAATTCCCACACCAAGCTTCACCATAGTGACAATATCCATATCATCTTTCATTTAGGAAACCTTAAAAACAAGCTGCAACATCAAAAGGTAGCTCACCTTCAAAGTCTCCAAATCAAGCAAGGAAGCCAAAAACCAAGAGGGGATGTTGGAGTTCACCCTGTGTCGGTTGGCAGACATCAATAATTCATGGCCAATAATCATTCTCATAGCCTCAAGAGAGAAAATTTCCTTGATTCAGTAGACTCGCTTTAGCCTATGGTCAATGATGAAGCCTAGAAAGGCCATTTTCTTCTTCAAATAGTGTAACCTCACTAGAGCATCCATCATCTTCTTCATCGAGGATAAAAATCTAGGAGATGACCAAGTTTAAATAGAAGAGTCTGCTACACTTGTACAAGTTTCCAACCAGACCCCATCCATCCAAGCCCCTACGTGGCACTTTACTCCCTCCAATGTCAGATTAAGGATACTCCAACCATTAGTTGCATAAATGAAACATGTACATTCAATCTATTGGCATAATATAAAATCCTTCATTGTAGTACAACCATTTGCACCGTCATTTCAAAGTGTCATTCATATGATGATATTCCCATGTGCCAAATCTAGCCGCAATGAATGAGCTAACATAGACAAAGCCTGATCTCTGGTGACACATGGGCGATAAATAAGGTTTATTTAATTAAACAAGAAGATTAACATTAATTAGAACATAATTAAATAAAAAATATTATTTAATTAATTAGAAACTTGGGTGGTTTAAAATTAATTAATTAATGCAAAGTCATTTAATTAATAGTAGAATATGATATTTGATAATAATTAAATAATGAAATATTATTTACTAATAGGAGAAAAGGGTGAAAGTTATTAGAAAGGTGTTAATCGTAGACGGATAATTTTAGGTATCTACATTTTACCCCTCATTTGATACAATGCACTTTTATAGCATTGTATCAAAGAAAATACAAAAATACAAAATTCAGGTTCAGGAGTTGCCCTAATATGCATCGGTAACTGTGGGTTAGGATAGTGCCCCCTCAGAAAAAAAATGTAAATTTTAAACAAATTTTAAAATATTGGGAAACTATTTCGATAAACTAATTTTATAGCGGTAATCACACTGGTAGAAAAAGATTTTAATTTTAAGACATTCAGGGTGTCCATTTTTGCATTTGAAGGTAAAATTTGATGCAATCAGTTATAAAGTAGGGGTCAAAAATGTTAAATATCCAAGATACTGAGAGGGGGGTTGAATCAGTATCTTCTTTAACTTATTGAACAAATACCATCCAATTAATCCAATGCATATGATAATTAAGATAAGCAGAAGCATTAACTAAACATGAAGCACATAACACACAAACACCAAGATTTTTATGTGAAAAACTCGAAATGGGAAAAACCACGGTGAGGATCAACTCACAATATAGTATAACCAGTTATAAGATATTACAAAAGGGTGGCTCACTACCAGGACTCACTGTCCAAAATGGAGGCTCACTGCCTACAAAGTATAGAGACAAAAATGGCTTACAACCAAAGAATGAACTGATGTAAGTACACCTTAGAGTGTAGATTTAGTTCCTTTGAAGCTTGAGAAATTTGTATGCCAACATATAAATCTTCACTCTTTTTGAATCCACATATAATCTACCAACATTCACATACATCAACTTACATACTTGCTCTTATCTCCAAAGACATCTTAATGGGGTAGGGTTGGATGGAACACTCACTGTTCCATGCTCTGGGTCCTTTTCCTCAAGAACACCTAAGCTACTCCCCACCTTAACCTGTAGGTCCTATCTCAGTTGTAGGCTCCCCTGGTTCTACTGGCCAACCCTACTATCATCAAACCCCTCTGTCTACCAAGCCAAGCTTGGTGCTTTGCCACTACCTTCCTCCTTAGCCCTTAATCTCCCCTAAAGGCTAAATACTCCCTTCCTTCCAATTGCTCTTTGTAGACGTGTGGGATTGCTTCCAACAACTTCCCACCATCACAAATTGATGCTTATAACTCCACCTTGTGCCCTTTTTCCATCGCTAGTTCTAAACCCTCACCTAGGGTTAATAAGGCTACAAGCCTAAAGCCCCAAATCAACCCTCCTAACCCGAGAACAATGGATATTTCTCAAATCTCTTCCAAAGAACCCCAAAACTTTCCTATGGATTCTTGGTCCTGTTACCAAGCCCTTCAATATTTTCAAGGTCTCAACCCTTGTTTGGCCGTATGCTGACTCATCCATCAAATTAGCAAGTTTAGGGTTTTTAGAGTCATTTCTTGACCACCCGGTGAACTATTATTTTGTTCTCCCATCAAATGGTCCTGTAAAATCTCCTCCTTCACACCAAGCCTCTACAAGGCCTCCATCCACCTTCCTACCACAAGATTTAGCAAGGAGAGGTCACCCCTACAAGGTATGTGCATTACACTTCACAACTTTCCTAGCCAGGCACAGTCAAGCTCGCCTAGGAGAAGTCATTCACAATGTGTCCATGCCTCCTACCTACCCCTACATCTACCATATGTACACACATGGAGTCTAGCTCCAATCCCCAAAAGGTTGTACACCAAGTATAGTGGGAAAAGGAACTAGAACCCCATCTTTGACAGGCTGCCAGTCAGATTAGTAGTGAGAAAGCACTTAACCAACTACAAACAAAAGCTTGAAAATGATGAAAGTAACTAATGCAGAAAAAAAACAATGTTGGACACTCCCTACATTACATCCTATACATATTTCATTGCCTAGTCATGCTAATAACTCACTATCAGGATCAAAACATAGAAACTTAATCAATTTCCACACTGTTTTTTCTTTTCAATCATGAGAATTTTTAAATTTTCAGAACTTCCAAATGACTTCCAACCCATCTACAGGTCGAGGCATACTCTTTATATGTTTTTCCAAAGTAGTTGGCCTCCCTTGGGTCAGACAAATCAGTTACCAAGTGGGAAAAAGTGCACAAATGTCCAATTTGCCACTTTTCCCAATTTCCCAATTTCCTAGACACTAACACAAATGAGTGTCTAAACTTAATATCTTCACCACTCCTGATAGCTCATGACTAAACCTTTTATTAGGTCTCTAACAGAAGCTAATGGTCAACATGAACTTATAACATCAAAAACAAAACTTCTTAAGCCTAGTGTTTCCTAGGTGCTTTCTAGGAGCTCCTGCACCATTCTCCCCCCCCTCTCAGCCAAACACTAAGGAATGGAAGGAGAGATCAGTGACATATTGATGCCATTCTTCTTGAACTAATCCTCTTGTACCCATGTAGCCTCAGATTCAGGCTTGTTCTTCCACTTGATAAGGTGTTCCATGTACACTTTCTTTCTTGTAGATTTCTGTACTCTTGACTCCAAGATATTTTATGCCTAAAGCTTCTCTTGAATAGGTAGTGCTATGTTACTGACATCTTGGAAAACCTCTCTACTATTCTAATCCATCTCTTGGACTGATCCCTTGTACTTGATCAAATCTGCAACATTGAAAACTGGTGAAATTCCCAAATCAGAAGGTAACTCCACCTTGTATGCATTCTTGCCATACTTGGCTAATATCTTGCATGGTCCAACTCTTTTCATTTGCAACTTGGTTTCCATTCCCTTCTACAACCTTGATTTGTTAAGGTGAACCATGACATAGTCTCCTACTGCAAATTGCACATCCTTCCTTGACATGTCTACTTTATCCTTCAATTTTTGAGTAGCATCAATGACTGTCCTCTTTACCTGCTCCTGAATCTCTTTCATGGTTTGAGTGAAGTCTTCAGCGTGTCCACTCCTATTCTCCATAGCTCCTAGATCCCTAAGCTCACAAATACCTCTTGGGTGCATTCCATACACAACCTCAAAAGGACTCTTCCCTGTGGTCTAGTTGACACTATCATTATAGGCATACTCAGCTTGTGAGATGACCATATCCCATGTCTGTCCATATTCCTTGGTTAGGCACCTAAGAAGATTACCCAACACCCTATTAACCACCTCCGTTTGACCATCGGTCTGAGGATGGTAAGCTGGTCCAAATGACAGGTTGGTTCCCAATCTACTCCATAGAGTCTTCCAAAAATGACTTATGAACTTAATATCCCTATCTGAAACAATGCTTAAAGGTAAGCCATGAATGCTTACAACCTCCTTAAAGAAAAGGTGAGCTATGTAGCTAGCATCATGAGTGGTTTTGCAAGGAATAAAGTGACTCATTTTGCTAAATCTATCCACCACTACATACACACTATCAAAACCAGTCTTGGTCTTAGGGAGTCCTACCACAAAATCCATACTCACACACTCCGATGGTCTCTTAGGAATGGGTAGGGGTTGATAAAGACCAGCATTACTAGCTCCTCCCTTAGCTTTCATACACACAACACATTGTTCCACATACTTTCTAACATCTCTTGCCAACTTAGGCCAATAGTAAAACCTTTGTACTAGTTCCAAAGTCTTGTTGATGCCAAAATGTCCACTAAGACTGCCATTATGCTTCTCTTGAATGAGGTTTTCTCTCATTGATCATTTTGGAACACACAACTAATTCCCTTTAAACAATAATCCACTTTGCAATGTATACTCATCATATTGACTATGAAAATGATTCTCAAAGTCAGAACATACCTTATAGGCTTCTAAGAAATCTTCATCCTCTCCATAGAGATCTTTAAAGCTTTCAATCCCTATGCTCTTCACTTGTATCTCTTGCACTATCAACAACCTCCTGCTCAATGCATCTGCTACCTTATTCATCTAGCCCTTCTTGTGTTTGATGGTGAATGTAAAAGCTTGGATGTATTCCATCCACTTCAAGTGTCTATTGCTCAGCTTCTCTTAGGTAGAAGGTAATGCCTCCACTTCCTGACTGAACCAAAGCATAAAGTTCTAAGTCATAAGTTGAATACTTCTTCTTTGCTTCATTGAGCTTTTCACTAAAGAAGGCTATAGGCCTGCCCTCTTGACTTAAGTCTCCTCCTGCTGCAACTCCACTAGCATCACATTCCACAATGAACAACTTGTCAAAGCTAGGTAACAAGAGAATAGGCTGAGTTTCCACTTCTTGTTTCAGTTTCTCAAACCCTTTCTCAGCTTCTTGTGTCTACTTAAACTTGGTTTTCAGACCACCTTTGATTGTATCTAGGACCGGTGCACATATACCACTAAAGTTCCTTATGAATTTTCTATAGAATTGAGCCAATCCATGGAAACTTCTTACCTTAGTCCCTGTTGTTGGTGTAGGCCAATTTAGGATAGCTTCCACCTTGCTTGGCTCCATCTTCAATGATCCTTTAGACACTACAAAACCCAGATATACAAGATCTTGCTTAAATAACTCACACTTCTCTAGATTGATTGCCAACTTCTCCTCTTGCAACCTTCTAAGAACTAACTCCACATGTTTCAAATGCTCTTCTACTGTCTTGCTGAATATGAGGATATCATCAAGCTATACCACCACAAATACTCCTATGAAATCTTTGAGCACTTCATTCATGAGCCTCATGAATGTGCTAGGGGAATTGGAGAGACCAAATGGCATCACTCTCCATTCATATAACCCATCATTTTTCTTAAATGTTGTCTTCCACTCATCACCATCCTTAATTCTGATCTGATGGTATCCACTCTTGAGATCCAACTTGGTGTAATACTGAGCTCCTCCAAGACAATCCATTAAGTCTTCAATTCTAGGAATAGGGAACCTATACCTAATTTTGATTCTAGTTATTGCTCTAGAATCAGTACATAATATCCATTTTCCTCCCTTCTTGGTTTCCAAGACTACTGGTACTGCACATGGGCTGATGCTCTTTTGAATCATTTTTTGATCCAACAACTCTTGCACTTGTCTAGCCACTTCCAAATTCCAATTCGGTGTAAGCTTATATGCTGCTTTGTTAGGCAAGGATGCTCTAGGTATGAAGTCAATCTGATGACTAATGGCCCTTTTAGGAGGTAAAGTTGTAGGTGTGCCATCACTTACTATGTCCTTGTACTTCTCAAGTAAATTCTAGACTGCTCTGGGTATGACTAGTTTTTCAGTCTTATCTTCCTCCTTGGATTGCAACAATACTACATATCCTTCTTGACCTTCATGTAGGGTGTTGAGGAACTCTTTTCCACTACTTAGTAGCACACTTGGTGTCTTTGACTATCCTTCATCCTCTTCTGACAATGACTGCAACTTAAAAGTCTTTCCATCCTTCTTAAATGAGATTGTATTCTCCTTTCCATCATACATGGCACTCCTGTCATATTTCCATGGTCTACCCAATAGTGTATGACATGCATCCATGGGTAAGACATCACAAACTAGCTTATCCTTGTACCCTCCAATGGAAAACTCCACCGTTACTTGCTCATTCACTTAAACACTTTGCCCTTTGTTAAGCCATGTGACCTTGTAGGGGTTAGTGTGGGGTACCTTCTCCAATTTTAGTTTCATTATTGCCTCCTCTGAGATAATATTGTTTGTTGAACCTAAATCTACTATAACCTTGCATACTTTACCAAGTATCTTGCACCTCACCCTGAATAGAGCTCTCCTTTGTCTTGGTTCTTCCTTGACCGGTTGTCTGATCAAAACTCTTCTAAACATCAGACTCTCTCCCATCTCGGATTCAATGTGACTGACCTCAGTTGACTTAGGACTCATGGTGTCCTCTTGTGCATAAGCCACTCTCTTCTCATTGCTTGATGAAGATGCTTTCTCCGAGCACCTATAGGCTGGATGTCCAACTTGGCCACAATGGTAGCATTTCACGTTTGCAAAATAGGAGTTGCTCTTGCCTGCTCCTCTTCCTCTAGTGGATCCTCCTTGAGAACCTCTACCTCTGTTATACCCTCCTCTAGAAGGTGTTTCATTGCCATGATCTGTGGTTTTAAACTCTCCTTGGTTTCTTTGGTCATTGCCTCTACCTTGGTAGCCACCCCTTTGCCCTCTTTGATCTCTTTGTTCTCTGCCTTTGCCTCTGCCTTTAGAATTGGAGTCTTGTTTCTTTTTCAACTTCTCCTCCACCTTAAAAGCCATTTGAAAACAACTATGGAGGTTGGTGAGTGTAAAGAGACTCAACTCTTCTTGGATGTTCCATTTGAGGCCATTTAGATACCTCACCACCTTGATGCTTTCCACTTCTTGCACCCTAGACCTAAGACCTAGTTTTTGGAACTCCTCGGTGTAGGCAGCTACATCTAGGTCTCTTTGCCTAAGGTTTTGCCTCTTCTTATGCAATTGGACCTCATAATCTTTAGGTAAATAATACTCCTTCAATTTAGCCACCATATCCTTCCAACTTGAAATGTGTTTCTTGCCTTCATTCTCTCTTTCTTCTTGTAGGAACTTCCACCAAGTCAGTGCTTGTCCCCTTAGCCTTGATTTTTCTATATTCACCTTCTATGCCTCAGTCACTCCATCAAACTCAAAGTGATTCTCCATTCCTTCTATCCACTCCATAACCAACTCTGCATTCATTCTACTTGTGAAGATGGGAATGCCTTCAATGCCTTGAGGAAGGGTTCCTCCTTTAGTGGTGGATCAAGGTTTGGTTCAATGTCCTCAACCTGATCCTCACCCTTTTCTCTAACCACTCCTAGATGTACCTTCATCTTGCCTGCAGCCTCTACCACCTCTTCTAACCTTTGCTTCATCTCTTCAACCGCCTCTTCAAGTTGCCTGTTCTTCTCTTGTTGCTCTGTCAGGTCTCTTGCCAATTTCACATTGGTCACCATGGTGTTGGAACTACTTGACTCAACCTCTGACATACAAGTCACTATCCCAAACCTTTCACTTGCTCTGATACCAATTTGATGGGGTAGGGTTGATGGAACACTCACTGTTCCATGCTTTGGGTCCTTGTCCTCAAGAACACCTAGGTGACTCCCCACCTTAGCCTTTAGGTCCTATCTCAGTTGTAGGCTCCCCTGGTTCTACTGTCCAACCCTACTATCATCAAACCCCTTTGTCTACCAAGCCAAGCTTGGTGCTTTGCCACTACCTTCCTCCTTAGCCCTTAATCTCCCCTAAAGGCTAAATAATTCCTTCCTTCCAATTTCTCTTTGCAGGGGTGTGGGATTCCTTCCAACAGCTTCCCACCATCAAAAATTGATGCTTATAACTCCACCTTGTGCCCTTTTTCCATCGCTAGTTCTAAACCCTCACCTAGGGTTAATAAGGCTACAAGCCTAGAGCCCCAAATCAACCCTCCTAACCCGAGAACAATGGATATTTCTCAAATCTATTCCAAAGAACCCCAAAAATTTCTTGTGTATTCTTTGTCTTGTTACCAAGCCCTTCAATATTTTCAAGGTCTCAACCCTTGTTTGGTCGTATGTTGACTCATCCATCAAATTAGCAAGTTTAGGGTTTTTAGAGTCATTTCTTGACCACTCGGTGAACTGTTATTTTGTTCTCCCATCAAATGGTCTGGTGAAATCTCCTCCTTCACACCAAGCCTCTACAAGGCCTCCATCCACCTTCCTACCATAGGATTTAGCAAGGAGAGGTCACCCCTGCAAGTTATGTGCATTACACTTCACAACTCTCCTAGCTAGGCATAGTCAAGCTCGCCTAGGAGAAGTCATTCACAATGTGTCCATGCCTCCTACCTACCCCTACATCTACCATATGTACACACATGGAGTCTAGCTCCAATCCCCAAAAGGTTGTACACTAGGTACAGTGGGAAAAGGAACTAGAACCCCATCTTTGACAGGTTGCTAGTCAGATCAGTAGTGAGAAAGCACTTAACCAACTACAAACAAAAGCTTGAAAATGATGAAAGTAACTAATGCAGAAAAAAAACAATGTTGGACACTCCCTACATTACATCCTACACATATTTCATTACTTGTTCATGCCAATAACTCACTATCAAGATCAAAACACAGAAACTTAATCAATTTCCACACTGTTTTTGCTTTTCAATCAATAGAATTTTCAAAATTTCAGAACTTCCAAATGACTTCCAACCCATCTATAGGTCAAGGAATAGTATTTATATGTTTTTCCAAAGTATTTGTGCCTCCCTTGGGTCGGATAAATCAGTTATCAAGTGGGAAAAAGTGCACAAATGTCCAATTTGCCACTTTTCCCAATTTCCCAATTTCCTAGACACTAACACAAATGAGTGTCTAAACTTAATATCTTCACCACTCCTGATAGCTCCTGACTAAACCTTTTATTAGGTCTCTAACACAAGCTAATGGTCAACATGACCTTATAACATCAAAAATAAAACTTCCTAAGCCTAGTGTTTCCTAGGCGCTTTCGAGGTGCTCCTGCACCACATCCTATATATATATATATCTTATTTTCCCATAAGTAACAACCAGGTCGGGTCCAGGTAAACACAAAATCTTCTCAAAAAAAATTCAGCCATGTGGCATGGATTATATAAAAAAAAATTTAATCCATTTCACCTTCAACCGCTTATTAGGTCAGCCAACAATAGACCTAATATCAAAAAAGTAAACAACGAAAATGATGTTGGCGACAACCATGAGCATTTGTACACACAAGATCCTGTCCATGCATCCTTTTATCAACCAAAAACCATCTCCCAAAAATTGAAGTAACAACTATCACTGGAGGAGAAATCCAGAGAAAAATTCCAAAGGATGAACCTGCATTACCGGTTCATAATACTGGATCAACATGACTTTGAATCTTCCAGTTGCAACTCATATATCATGGTGACATCAATGAAAACAAAAACTATATCAAGGGATGTGATCTTCTTCTTTCTTCCAACAATCTCCCCCTTTTTCATTGATGGCAACATGTGCCAAAAGAGTTTGTAGACTTCCTATGTATAGAGTATACTTTATTTATATTTCCACTCTCCCACTTTGACATCAAGGACAAAGATCGACTAAAAAGTATGAAAAATATGTACATAGGGTCCAGAATGCACATCACACATAATTAAGCTACTGAACTCCCCCTGAGGAGTTTAACCCAAGTAATGTAAAAACTAGAAAAGTTTTACCTAGAGGAGGGAGCACTTTGAAGTTCCTGAAGAATGCCTTGCTAGGCCATTTACCATTCTCCCAACTCTGCTTAGCAGATATCAGCATTTTGGTCAAAGATTCTAAAGCAATAAAACTTTCAACAACCACATTTGGAGTATCCAAGGTCAAATTGATCTTATCCAAATTCTTAGCATTATCCAAATCATTGGCTACTAGAGTGTACTCCATCCTTACATTGTCACCAAGTACGCCAATTTTTTTTATTATCCCTTCCTTCTACTTCTGTAACATGAATTTTTTTTTTCTATGTGCAGAAATGGCATTCCATGCTGATCTATCTTTGTCCATGGATTCATTGTAGGTACTGAAAACAAAAGTCGATTGAGACTCAATGGAGTCCATGAGATATTTTATACTTTGTGTGGCATCAGGCCACCTTATGCAATAGGAAAACAAAAAATTGGCTTCAAATTCATGGGCCTTTACAAATTCAAGGCTCTTTTATACATTGGTATGTGCCAAAGCACACTTGTCATGAAGCATCAATAGCCTTTTCTCATTCAATTTATCTTTAACTTCTGGTTTTGTTTTCTCACCAAGTCTGATGGCATACTCCTTGAAGGAGTACGATAGAAGCTTCAAGTTTTCAACCGGAGTGTGAGATGTGTCCACAGACATATCAATGGTGACATCTTGCAAAGCCTTAATAGAATCTTCAATGAGCTCAGTTCCCTTCTGATGCATTTCCAAGATTTCTCTTCTATCGAATGCATGAAATACATCACTTAACACCATTTTATGTATGGGAGAAATCTTGTTCAAATCCACATAGCCTTAATTCATTGGGAGTTGTAGGAGTTCTAGAGGAACTACCGGCTAGAATCTGATCTACTTAGATAACAGTCCCTTTAAGACATCATCACTGGAGGAGGATTCTCCAATGGACTTTTGTGATTCCACAACTTACTGAGATACTTCTTCATTCTTTCCACCAGGTTCACCTGATTCCTTATTTCTATCTTCTTCTTCCTTTGCTTTCTCCTTCTCCTCTTCTCTCTTTTCTTCCATCTCCTTTTCTACTATCTTTTCCTCTTCTACTTTTTCTTCTTTTTCTTCTTCCTTTTCATCTTCTCTCTTCTCTTCTTCTTTAGGGTGTACTAGAGGGGTGACATCATGAATTTGAGCTTCAACATTTTCTTCAACCTATCCTTCATTTTGCAAATCCTTATTAGCAACAATAATTTCTAGTAGAACATCTATACTACCTATTTTTGAAAGGGTACCAGATTCATTCATTTCTAGAGGTACGTTTTCATTAGCGGTACCGGAAGGAGGATCTTCCATAACTTTTGGAGAAGCTTCTTTTCTTGATTTGGGTGTCATACCGGATGCACCAACCATACCATACTTTACTATTGTACTCTTGATAGTACTTATTGTTTCCTTCCTTATCCTTTTGATTTCATTCTTATCTCTGGTCATCAAAGTATTAACTATCTTCTTCATCTAGAACAAGTTAGCACAAACCTTCTTCAAGGTTTCCATATCACCCAGAGACAAAGTGGATGAAATCTCCTTATATGCCTTAGCTATTATTTTTTATTCCAACTCAACCATCTCTGCTCTTCTCTTCATCAGTATTTCCCACAAATTTTTAGGTACACCACTCTTAATATTATCCCACTTAGCTTCCAATATGATGAAATATTTAATGATAGCCATTATTATTATTTCCTTATCTTCTTCAGCTTATAGATCATAAATTTCTATTGTGGATTTAACCATATTTTCTTGATGCACTAAATTATTCACCAAGGAATCTAATCTAAGAGGGGAATCAGGTCTTACTGAAGATATGTTATGTTCTTCCTGGTCCAATGAAACCTCTTCTACAACTCTAGCCTTCTTTTCATTAGCTTCATTATCACTAACATCTTGTTCATCAACATCCTCTAAGGAGGATACATAGTGAACTTTCTTTGATCCAACACTGGTTTCTTGCGATGCTCCTTCATCGGAGGGAATGCTTAGCCTTCTCTTCCTTGTCAACTTAGAACTCAGGTCTTCCTCCTCTTCTTCTTGGTTGACAATGATGCTGATATTATTCTCCCTTGTAGCCTTTTCTTTTCTTCCTTGTTTAGCACGTGCTACCAAAGGAATACCTTTTCTTTTTCCTGATCTGGTAGTGGGTCCGAAAGGGCATAGGACTTTTCCTTTGTCAGAGGTGTTAGGCTTAGTATTTATTGAAGTTGATCTAGAAGCTGGTTTGGGAGGAGGGATCCTACCAAATCTCCTTACACTAGGTGATTCTCTAGATGTTTTTCCTCCAACAACTCTTCCTAGTGATATCTCTTCATCTGTGAAACTGGATTTTTTTTAGCATTTTAGTTACATTTTTCTTCCTTGTAGATTTTTTGTGCTCCAAATGAACTTCCATAGATTTTTCAACATATGTTCCAATGCGAGGTTCATTTGCATCTTTTGTACTTTTCATTAACACTTGCACATAACCTTCAACTTCTTCTTATGTGATTTCATATCCAAAGGGTTGAATCCACATAGTCTGGGGTTCAACCACTTCCACCATGCACTCATCAGAAGACACATGAAATATGATGTCATTTTTGTACTTTTCAACAATCTTCCTCATAATTCTATCTCTCTCATTCATATTATTCTTGAATAAAGAAAAATAATGTTGTCAAGGAATTTCCTATGTTGTTCACATAACCCACATTATGCATATGATCAAAAATTTGATGGGAAATTGGTCGGGATGGGTCCCAAAACACTATTTCAGATTTTCCTATAAGAATTCTGAGAAAATAGAATAACATGCAAAAAATCAAAGAACCAAACTTGAACGGATACTTCTTCTCCTTTGATATTCCTAGGCTCTCAAGTAGATGTTGTCTAATAAGCTCACATAGATCATAATTTGCACCATTCACAACCATGTCAAAACTAGTACAAATAGTTGTGGTAGACACAGAGTTCTCTCTTTTGGTGAATTAAATTTTATGACCAATCATTATGGATGCATAATTCATGGTTGGATTAGTGATAGACTTTGTTGCGAGAGACCTCTTGTCATATCTTGCATCGGTGATTTCCATCACCACTTCATTTTTCACTGTTTTCAGCACAGGTACTGGTTCGGTGTCTCAAAGTCTGGTGACAACTTTGATCGATTCCTTAGTTATCAAGTGCAGCTCATGGGTCCACAAGAATTGATAATGTATTCTACTAAATACTGATTTTACATACTGATCATCCATTGTGGAACATAAAATTGGGAAGTTGAACATTCCAACAATCCAAATTCTTTGTCACAAGATTCAAGTACTCAAGTTTCACCATAAAATTATCTTTAGTGAGTTATTTCAACCATAAGTCAATCAATTTGGTGTGATTGAATTCCTCAATCTTAACCCTAATTTACATTCTTGCATCCTTTGTTGGCATGATGCCATGAGGAATCAAAGAGAAAGCGCCCATAGGGTCATCTTCAAAAACCTTCATTGAGTATTTATTTTTGTTGTATTTATGACTACAAGGATTGCCATTATCTATATACTGAGCTATTAAAGTATTCAAAAAGATAATTTTCACAAGCTCACAACTGCATAGAATCAAAAATACCTTTTTTTTTTGTGAATAGCCAAAACTAGGATTTGCACCAGTCGCACTTCAATTTTATCCAAATCACTCTAAATCACTCTTTGCCTCCTTCAAATGCACAAGTGATAAAAATTTCTTTATTATTTTGTTTTATAGATCAATGTGATGCCCTAATTCACATTAAATGCAATGACATTTGAAAAGATGGCAAAAACCCTTCAACAATGTTGAAAAACCCTAATATGCTCCGCAAGCGAGCATACATGCAGTTTTTCTTCCAGTTTATTTTTCAAAACCTCTTCCTATTCATCTTTAACAACATCTCCTTGTGCCAAAGGTTGATATGCTCAAAATCAGGGGGTTCAAAATATTTTCTACTAAAACTCCCCCTAAGACCATGCCAGGTCTAGTTCTTGGAGGAATTTTTTGCACCTATAGAAGGCATAGATTCATCAAAACATTTTGATTCTTCTTTCTTTTTCCATATCTTGCTCATTTCTTGCTTCACTTCCTCTTTGTTAACCTTCTTCACAAGTTCATTCTTCTTTATTAGAGCATTTTGTTTTCCCTTTTTACTTTTGTATACCTTTGAAATATGTCTTGGTTTGTTGCAATTGTAACAAACAATATTTCTTTGATTTGTTTGACTTCCATTAAATCTTGTTCTGCACTGATTCACTTTATTCCCATATTTTTTGCAAGTATAGCAATAGCCAACAAAGGATTGATTCATTCTTCCTCCATTAAACTAGTTCATCATTTGAGCTCTGAATTCACTAGCTCTATGTCCAAACTTATTACAAGCATAACATTTTCTAGAGAAGGAACTAGAGAACTGATTCATCCTACTTCTGCATTCAGTTGCCTTATGACCAAACTTGTTGCAAGAAAAAAATGTGTCATTGAAAGATGGGTACCTTTGTGCATTTAATGATATGATAGGTGGTTTCATTCCTGGATTTCTTTTCTACTTCCCTTTATATAGAATCTTTTTATCGTTTACAACTTTTGAGCTTTCACTTGATTCTAGTCCCAATCAACCTATTGTTCCTTTTTATTGTAACCAAGCTGATCTCCTAATCTACCTATGGACTTGCCAATTCCAATAAAGGGTAGCTTGAAGGACCTGGACCAAGTAACGAGGATTTTAAAAAGACCTCCTACATTTTGGGCTCTGCAAGACCCGGGAGGGTGATCCCCTTAATGTGTTTACAACCTCTGCACCAATATTATAAACAACATTAACAATAATAGATAATCTCATTTAATAGCTCAACATAACGGGATAATACTGAATAGAATTGGTTGTTCATCAATAATATCAACTATTTGGAGAATGAGA
This sequence comes from Sequoiadendron giganteum, assembly GCA_007115665.2. Classification (NCBI taxonomy): domain Eukaryota; kingdom Viridiplantae; phylum Streptophyta; class Pinopsida; order Cupressales; family Cupressaceae; genus Sequoiadendron; species Sequoiadendron giganteum. The sequence continues at coordinate 396,817,157 of CM021110.1, read as the reverse complement.
TAACTACAACAACATTTCACAGTATAAGATAATCATTGATTTGCAATTTGTAGCAAGCTCTAAGTAAATACAAACAAATACTGAACCTCATGAATAAGTACAACCTAGATCAGTGCCATATACCATTGGAGGAGTCATATTCATAAGCATCTAAGGGTTTATGATAGATTTAACACATAACATGTAAAATCTCTGATAATATTGCCTTACAATATCACCATTATGTATTCTAACCCAATACTACATAAAAAATCCTTATATAAAACATATCCACCTATGATTCCATTCAAGCATTTTAATTAATTCTTTGAATTAAAGCTAAAATAAGAATCATACACACCACAATAGTGAGATGAATGGAACAACCCTTGATCATTTTATTCAAGATTCGGATATGCTTATACAATGGAGAGACATGAGTTTGAAATAAATCATTTCAATTCAACTGCCAGTATTGTCATAAAACATCAAATTCCCATGAGTTCAAAACCTACTATAGAATGACCCAAAACCTAAATTTCATTTCACAAAAAACATCAGGCTTTACAATTTCTCTACAACTTCACCTAGACTCGACCAAAATTATCTAACTTGCTAACCCATACTTCTAGCCTTGAAATCCTTCTTATAGAAAATGAAGGAGCAAACAAGCATTGGGCTAGAAGTACACATGTCATCAGTCACTTGGATCACCTTGTGACATTTCAAAAATTTGTTACAATAGTTGATCCTCGAAGAATCTTCTTGTTCATCCTACCCACTAAGTATGGCTGATGCATCCACAAAAATTTAAGAATCCCATGCCAAGACTGCCACCAAAAGAAAAACCGAAAACAATTGTAACTACAATAGCTGAGTTGTTAACTACCAGTAGCCAACTTTGTTTTACTCTTCCTTGGTAAAGTAAACATTTACCCATCTCTAGTATTCTTCATCAATTGGCCAATCAAAGTCAACTACCTCATTCACCAACAAATCAATTTAATTTGTCCATTGATGACCTCATTTGCTCTATCTTGCCACTGTTGCAGTGATTTAACATTTCTTTTCTTATCAGTTATATCAGGTAACAACATGTCACTCCAATCATCAAAGTTCTTCACCAACTCTCTAATTTTCTTACTCAAGTCATCTAGTAAGGCTTGAAAACCTTGCAATGACTTAACTAACACTTGAGTAGGCCTTAATGATTGGGGCCTATTATTTGTATTAAACCTTGAGGCTTTATACATTATGTCTAAATAGTTGGCCCTAGGGATCCACTTTTCAACCAATGGTAGTAGTACCTCCTGATCCCTAATAATGTTCTTTATTGCATCCAATAATAAAGAATTCAAATAATACACTCATAGCAATTTATCATCAACCTTCTCATTCAAATGTCTAAAAACTGTATTAACAATCTACCCTGCTTTACAAGTGTTCCCTCCTCACTTGCTTTCAAGGATTCCTGTAACTCTAGAATCTTGTGCATTAGCTACTTCTTTGTGGGATCAATAGAGTATTCTAGTTCTTCCTCAATTGTCTCTAATGTAGGAATGAGGGAAGGAGTTTAGATGGGGGACCCTAATGTAGAAAGAATAGGAGAAACCAGAGGCACTAACCTTGATGTGGAAGGCAATGTCATAATACCTAGAGCACTTGATGTCTCCCCAATCTACCTGTATTCCAACCTATCCACCTCAGTCTACAGTTCAAAATTCCTTTGTTCCACCCTACTATACTCTCCAATTATGAAGTTATACTTCTCCATTAGGATTTTCTTTTCAACCTCCTCTCTTTCAGCAGTTTTTTGACCCAATTTGGCCACATTCACAGTCAGGTTAGTATCCTCTGTGGTTGAGTTTTTTGAGGCTCTCTTTATTATTAACCCTCCCCTTAGGTTTAGGTTAATGTGAGTGACATTAGGCTTTATACCTTAAGGATCCAAAGACCAAATTTCTAAGGTCTCATATTCTTCACTAAAGGTAGAATCTTGCAATGCTACCTTGACCTCTTCTTTAGAATCTTGTAGGGGATGCTTGGAATTTAGAATAGTATTAAAAGCTATTGCATCTGCAATGTCCCACTCAAGAAAAATCAATACACCAACCTGAGTCACTAGTTTTCTCCCCTCCTCAGGAGTGATGATCTTAAATTCTTCCATTAGTTCATTTTTTACCTCATCAACATTCTCTTGATCTGATCTGTCAGTCCTCAAATCTCTTCTCCTCTTGCATCTATCTTGATATTCCTCTAGTCTCATTCTCCATACTAGTTGCAAGAAGACTAGAGTCTTGAAAAATGCATCATCATCCAAAAAGGCCTTACATGCCTCCATCCTAGCATCTTTCACACTCTTTCCTTTCATATCCAAATTAGACAAGACCAACTCAACTGGCCTAGGAGGAGAAGGCATACCAACCTGCATATCCTGATCTATGAAAAAAATTTCATCCATCAGTTCCTCTTGTACTTTCTCAATCCTTTGCCTCTTAAGGATTGGCTCTGATGGTGGTGGTGAAGGTCTATCTTCTGGTGATGAGTCCAAATCAATAATTTTGATGGCCCCAGGTGTCTTGAACCTTGGCCCTGACTGTGCTGGTGCTTCCATGATTTGTTTTCCCTTTTTATCCTCCTCATCCTCATCACTATTGTCATTTCTTTTTCTTATATATATAGGCCACTTCTCTGTAGGTTGATAGGTTGGAATTGTTTCAATTTTCTTGGCATCTTCCTCATGTATACCTTGATCTAACTCCAAGTCTATCTTCTTTATCATTAAGATGACCATAATCTCCTTGAAGTTGTCCATCAAAAAAATATTTTTCTTGTGAAATGGACTAAACTCCATCAATGGATCATATTTAGGATCCATTTTGTGCATAATGGCCAATAGCTTGTCAAAAGCTATCCATTTCTCCTTGCTCAACTCTTGCTTATTTAGATAAAACTCATTTCTAATCAAGTCTTCATAAAAGTTGAACTCATGCACAAACTTACCACCCTTTATTCATTGTCTGAAAAGGGAAAATAAGCCCTTAGGATCATGTTGTCACTTGGCACCACACCTCAAATGGTAATCATCAAAAAACTTCCCAAAGTGGACCAAACCTCATTTTGAAAACACAAAATCTGACACTACAGAGTAATCTGGGAAAAAAGTTCCTTTACCTTTCCTTGTAAGGTTGTCCTCATGGATACAACCAATCTTCCACATAACTTCTGCAAATCCTACTCTTGGTGGCACATTGTATGGCAGTATATGTAAATTTCCTGGGAAACCGTACACCCTGGGTATGGAATAATATCACCCTAGTTATGGAAAACCTTCAATTCAGGCTTCCTTCCCTTCGGTCTGAGGAAATCAAGTAACTCCTCAGGGATTATAGGTACATTTACCATCAACCTAGCCCTCAATCTAGAAGCAAAAAAATTATCAAACTGCACAAAACTAGAACCCTCCCTATTATAAGATAGGTCTGCAGTCCATGCTTGCATTGGTAAGCTTTCTCCATTAACCATTTTCCTTAATTCCATCTTCTCAGAAAAGAAATCAGCATTCTTGTACAAGAACGTGTACATCAACATGGAATACTAGAAGAATGGAGTACCTGCATCCTTTTGCTGCAAGTTTAATAGCCCTTCATGTATCTTTTCAGCCAAAAAGGAAGCAAAGTCATAGATTACTGTAAAATTAGTGTGTTGTATTTTCACCCCCATAAACATGTGAGCAATTGACATCACCGTATGAGGGTTGAAACCCAAAATATGGCACAATGAGTAAAAGCTAACCAAGAAGTGGTTTGCAAAATAGTTTATCCTAAAAGGCTCTTGGTGACTAGGGCTAATATAAAACTTTGAACCTACTGCCCTTGCCAGATGAGGTGGGAGCAATTTAACCCTCAAGAGTGACTTTAATCTCCCATATTCTTGTTTCATCTCCTCAAGATCAATTGGAACCAAAAAAGTACTAGACTCACTCAAGCCAAAAACCAGTTGGAATTCTTCTTTGTTGATGTTCAGGATAACCCTTCCATCATTATCTCTTATCACACTTGTAATAGGGTCATAACATGCAGCCACTGCCCGTCAGGAAATACATGTGGTACCACCATCTTCCCCATGTCATACCTCCAACCATTTGAGAAGGGGTGGGGAAATTTTCTCTGCCCATACCATAACCTAAACATCTCTAAACCTATCATGGGAAGCCTAGCATTGGCAATGTTGGAACAGTTATATACTAATCCCTCCCCTAGGGTTCTTCCACTCATCAACACCAACCCCTTCTTCCTATCATTAGTTAATGATGGCAATTTATCCAAGAATTCATCATATAAATTTCTGTGTAAATAGTCGACTTGGCCAAAATGAGGCTTTGGCGGCGCCATCTTTTGTAAACTAGGGCTTCCTTGATATTTCAAACCTTTAAATAAACTAGGGCTAAACAGAAAACAAAAGTATAGAGTATAACCCTGCAATTTATCACAATTCAACTAACCTATAGCCCCAAGAACAATTATCAATGAACTCTCTGACAAGCACACCATAATTTTCCCAAGTTCTCAATCAAATTAACTAGGAGGTATAAAAATTAACTCACGGTTTTGTGATTTGTAGAAACCAAAATCCTTCGTTGTGACAACTTCTAACTTCATCCTTGGCTCTGAAATTGCTTCACAAAGATGTTTGAATACTTTGTGAGACACTAGGTTAGGAGACAGTCAGTTTATTTTGATCAAAATATTCCAATAGACATCTCATCCACCATTAAAGCTTACTTGCATGCCGTGCCAAGGACTCCAATCGCATTTGATACAAATTCAAATTCCAATCGTCGATCCTTCACTTCCGTCAAATCATCAAATGGATACCTTCAAAATAGGTTGATACAATCTCCATCATGGCACTAAGGGCACACCATATTATGTGTCACCAAGGAAATCCATGTGGCTCCCGCCTATGATATCGTGATCGATAAAAACCTTGCAAATTTTGATCACGTGATGGCAAGAAATTGTTGATCTCCACTATCGAAAATCGTGTTCATTCAACATAGTTTCCAGCATTGTAATTAACCATCAAGAATCTTTTCCATCAAGATTATAACATCTCCATTGATTTGGAGCACATGCATCTCGTAACCACTTTAGTAACCCGCTACATAATACATTAAAATTGAACAAATGTATTAAAGAATTTTTATCATCTCCTCGCCTTCACCATGTGAGACACGTGGCACTCACCCATGATATCAAAATTGGTTGTGACTCTATGGTGGGTTCATCATGGGATGGCAAGGAATGGCTGAGATCAACCGATGGTTGATCGACAGTCACTTAAAATTGTTCCCTACAAAATATAAAAAAATTATTAACAGCACAAGGGGACATCACCTAGGTTGACGACAAACAATGGCTTAAGTTATTTTTAAATGTTGGGGCATGGGCCAACCTAGACTTAGGGAATAATAAAGTCAAGCAAAAAAATTAAAACAATAAATCAGAAAGGGGCCCGAATTAGATGGAGCAATGGGGCATAAGTTGTTTTAAAACCCACTTCAAAAAGTTAATGGCCAAATAGATCCCACCCAAGGCATAATATAAGACACTAGGATTTTCATGAAGACAAAAGTAAAAACCCCAACCCTAGGTTTTTCCCAAACAATATGAAAGACCAGGACAAGGGCAAGATAAAATGGAATTCCATGAGCAAAAATCTGAAGTTCCATTAATGGCTCTAGTTGGGGACATTCATTCCACTGGAATGATGAGAGAATTCAAAATCTTAGGTTGAGCAGACCAATTGGAGAGATGAACAAAAATTATTGTCTAGACAAAACAACCCGATAGGAAAGAAACCTACAACTAACATATATACAAATCTACACTACTGTTCATGGAAAATAATACTTCAATTGAAGTACAACTTCAAGAACTATCCATGAACTGGCAGTTCAAGAATGTCTCATGTCATATCTTGGAGGAAGAATGAATCTTCACCCCACTTAATATTAATAGAAAATGGACCCAACTAGATTGCATCAAATTTTCCATGTTTTCCTTTATCTTCCAATTTGGCATTCCATATTGAGACCAAATCTCCATCTTGGAAGCTCCTTGCAGTTGCCCTTTTATCATACAATTTTTTTACTTGCAACTACAATTTTGCATTTTTTATTTGAGCTTCCCTCCTGGTTTCATCTAATTCTATGAGAGATTCCACTCTCAATTGCATTTCATCATCCATTTCATTATCATACATCTAAAAAAACCTATACATTTCCATCAAGTTATTCTGGGGCAACCTTGCATTTATCCCATAAACTAAGTCAAATGGAGCACAACCTATTGCCTCTTTCACAGTTACCCTATCTGCCTAGACTGCTAACCTCAATTTAGAATCCCATGCCTTCTTATTTTGATCTAGGATTCTCTTAATGATCTTCATCAAGCTTTTATTGCTTGCTTCTGCTTGTCCATTTCCTTGTGGGTGATATGGTGATGAATAAGAAATTTGGATGCCATGTTTTTCATAGAATTTTGTGTATTCCCCAGATCTGAAACACATTGCATTATCTAACACAATCCTTTCTGGACACCCAAACCTAGTCAATATATTTCTCATCAGGAAGTCAATTACCACCTTACTAGTGCTTTCTTTGTTGGAATTGCTTCCACTCACTTGGTAAAATAATTAGTAGCCACCAATATCGATGAATGGCCTCCACTAGATTTACATGCTATTTCTCCTACAAAATCAATACCCCATTATTGGAATGGAGATTGCACTGCAACTAGTTTTAAGGGAAAGTTACCAAAAAATTTCAACTTACTAGAGAAACATTGATAGGCATCACATGTCTTCACTAATTTATGTGCATCCTTAAAAATAGTAGGCCACCAAAATCCAACCCTCATTACCTTGTGTGTAGTTTTTTTGGCCATATAATGCCCTCCACAAACTTCACTATGCATCTCACTCAGGAGTCCCATTGCTTGATCTTGGTCAACACACTTCAACATGACACCTTCTCTAGTTCTCCACCAGAGCTTTCCAGCTATGATAACATATTTGATAGCATGTAACTTCAATGTCCTCTTTTTATTTTCATTCAAATTATCAGGACATTTCATCTTTTGCAAATAATAGATCACGCCCTTATACCACTCAGAATGTTCCATATCACATATGTGTGATCTATTCTCTTCTTCAAGCAAATTTATCTGATTTTCTTCTAGATTACTTTGGGCCATAAGCTTGGCCAATCCTTGTCCTCTCACCAGCTTGGTAATCTGGATTTTAATTTTGAACTCCTAGATCCTATTGATCCATCTACACCTTCTATGTGAAAATTTCCTTCACAATAGTACTGGGTACATAGGCAATTATAGTAGCTCCCATCAAATAAGTCTTGAAAGCCTTTACTACTTTTACCAATGCATATGCCTATTTTTCATTTATATCATATTTAAGTTCTGCAACCTATAAATATTTGCTGAAAAAGGCTATAGGTTGTTCAAAACCTTCTGCATTCTTTTGCAACAACACAATTGCAATTGTGTGGAAAGAAGGAAATGAAAAAATCTATAAGGGTTTAGAGAAATCAGGGGTTCTTAACATAGGAGCTTCCTTTATTGCTTTCTTAATGGCCTGAAAATCCTATACAGACTCCTCTTCCCATTCAACCTTGGCTCCCTTCTTAAGCATCTTAGAAATCAGGCGAACTATTTCAGCAAAATTTGTCACAAACCTTCTTACAAAATTTATCTGCTCAAAGAAAGATTGTATTCCTTTGATGTTGTGGGGTTGTGGGATTTTTTCTATTGCAATTACCCTTTCTGGATCAATTTTGACTCCATCCTTGGAAACAATATGTCCTAATATTTTTCCTTCCCTTACCCCTAAAGCACACTTCTTTGGATTCAAGGAAATACCATACTCCAGTACCCTGCTAAATACCTTCTCCAGATGTTCACAATGATCATCTTCTTTCTTGGAATAAGCTATCAAATCATCCTGGTAAATCACCAAAAACAAGTTAATGAAATCTGAAAATGCCACATTCATGGCTCTCTGGAGAGTAGCCCCTGCATTTGTTAAACAAAAAGGCATTCTCACATAAACATAAGTTCCCCAGGGTGTAGTGAAAGTTGTCTTAAACTGCTCATACTCCTTGACCATGAGTTGGTTGTAGCTAGAGAACCCATCCATCATAGACATTAACTCACAGCCTGTCACCCTCTGCAACATGGCTTCCATGTTCGGTAATGGATAGTTGTCTTTCAATGACGACACATTCAAGTTTCTAAAATCCACAAATAACCTAATGTCTCCATTTTTCTTTCTCACAGGTACCAAATTTGACACCCAAGATGAATGTTTGATTGGCTTGATGATCCCTACATCTCTTAACTTCATTAATTCTTCTTGCATTTTAGGGGCCAAGGTAGGATTAATAGGCCTTTGATTTTGCCTAAATGGCTTAGCACCATCACTCAAAGGAATTTCATGTTGAAATAAATCCTCCTTATATGCCTTAAGATCATCATAAGACCATGCAAACACATGTCTGAACTTCCTTAATAAATCAATTAGCATCCTTCTCACCCTTGGTGACAATTTCTTTCCAATATACACCTTTTTTGGTGATGCCTCTGTTCCAAGGTTTATCTCCTCCAATTCATCACAATGGGAAGAACCACAATTAGCTTTTGTCCTATCTTGATTATTAAACAATCTTTCAAGTACAACTAAACCTTTAGGAATTGTATTTGTCTTTAATTGAATGACTTCATTACTAAACACAATATCTTTACCATCAATTTTTTCAACAAAAGCTCCAAAGTCAATTTCTTGACTCTCATATTCATCCACACAATTCAAGAACCTCAGTATATCATCATCATTATCAAAAAATTGCCAGTTTTTTATATTATCAGGGATAGATGGTCTGGTTTTCACTTCAACCTTTGAAATTCTAGCATAAGTCATATCATCTGACTTTAATGAAATATTTGCTAATAAATCTGCCACCTTGTTGTGGCCTTTCTCCATCCAACCTATTCCAAATGCATCAAATTTTTCCAATTCATCCCAATCAATATTCCTATACTATTTCAAGCTTTTTTTTTTTGATACATACCTAGATCGAACTTGGGAAACCACAAGCTCGAAATCTCCAATTACCTTGAGCTTCTTGATCCCATGTTTTTCAACCAATCTTAGCCCCAATATTAGGGCCTCATACTCTACCACATTATTTGTGCATTCAAATAACAAAGTGAAAGAGAACCTAAATGTCCTTCCACTTGGAGATCGTAACAAAACACCTGCGCCACACCCTTCTTTTGAAATTGCACCATCAAAGTACATAGTCCACAAGTCATCAAACTCTAACAATTGTTTTACTTCTGTATCAATCGGTGCAGTAAGTTTATCACAATTGCTAGGGGATTCCTCAGCCCTGAATTCATTTATGCTACTATCAATGAAACATGTCATATTCTCAGTCGGGTCATGCTCAATCATATGGAATACTTTTGACTCTTTTTCAATCTTGACATCCTTACCATCAATGTAGAAAGTAGCAAATGATAGATCACACTATATATTACCCCCCATTGATGCACTCCAATTTCTTAACAAAAGCATCCCAAAATGAGGCGGGATGTCTACAACTAAAACAATCATGGCTAAATCCTTCTCAGGATACCGAGTCAGTTTATAAGGAAATGCTTTAATAGTCCCAATAACTGGCACTTCTCTTGAATCTAATGCATAACATTTACCTTGAGTATTATCTACTATCAAGCCCATCACCTCCTTTATTTTGACTGGCATAACATTATTGGATGGCCTTGAATCTATCATACAATTTCTCAAAGTTTTCCCTTTTATATCAACACTTAAGAAAAAAGGGGTTTATGTTTTCAGGACACATATTAATAGAATTTCCTAAATACACAGGGGGAATTTTTGACACAATTCTCTCCACTTCTTTCTCTTTCTTTCATCTTCATCCTTTGCTTCTTTACAATTACCTTGTTCAATTTTATTACTAGCAACACCTGTAATCAAGGCTATTGTCTTTTCCTTTTGCTCAATTATTCTCATCATTTCCAGCAAAGGTACATAAAATTTAACTTAAGAAAGAACTTGAAACATGTCTAAGGGTGTATATTTCGATAGAACAGAAACCATACCTTCATCATTTTCTTTCCTCTCTAGTTGTTGATTTCCTTCAAGTTTCTTTTGCTTCTTCTCTTCTAGAGCAGGTTCAACAAACTTTGTAATCACCTTGATCTTTACCGATGATGAAGTAACATCCTCTTGAGGCTTTGGGGTTTCAATATTTTTTTCCCAAACCTTGTCATTCTTAACCTCTTTTATTTTGACATCCTTTTTTCTACCTTAACTCCCTTGTTCTTGTCCTTCTTGTCTTTTATAAAAAGGCTAGCAGGTTTACTCTGTTCACCACCCACAATTCTATTTCTCATCTGAAGTGAAATTCTCATCTGAGCATCCATTTCCTCAATCAACCAAGGAATCTCCTCTTCTGATGGTCTCCTTAAGGACACTAAATCTTCAGCTTGCTCCATATTGCAAGCATGATGGTCAAAATCACCTTCTTCATCAGAGAAAACCTGTTGATGGTACATCTCATTTCTCTGTCTTTGGTTATCTACATCGGCTCCCTGTAATTCATCACCAGAAGAAAAATATTCTTCATCAATATATGATTGGGCTATACAAACATCTGCATCACTCTACTCATAGTTAGGAGTCTGGTCATGAGCATCTTCCTCTATTCCTTCAACAATAAGAAACTAAGCAATACCAGCATTATTTTGATCATGTGGATGTTCACACACCTCACACCATGGTCTATCTTGTACTAGATTTATTGAATGCTTTTGCAGGGGGTTTGGTGTATGTTGATCAGTTTTAGGCTTCTGGCCTGGCAAGATTGGTTTCCCATCCTTCCAATTTATGTTATAAGGATAATTTTGTAGCCTAGGTAGTCTATCATTTTTATTATACTATTTCTTTTCATTTCCTATACCCTTTTATTGCTTTCAAATAGTATACTTTATGTCTTTTAAAGTGTTGAAGACTTTATCCCATTTCTCATCATCCTTAGGTTTTGTAGTAGAAACCTTCTCAGTCTTATCCTTAGGATTTTTCAAAAGTGTGGGTTCCTCCCTCCTACCATATTTCCCAGAAGCTGTCCTATTACTTTCAATATTTATAGCCACCTTGAAAGCATCTCTCATGGTATGAGGGTCCTTATCTCTGAGGAGATATGTCATTTTAGCATCAAAAGCATTGAAATATGTAGTTAAACAAACATTTTCATCAAGCCTCAAAACCTAAAACAACTTATACATTGTCTTTTGGAATCTAAGGTTAAATTCTATCATAGGTTCATTCAATGAATTCTTGATGTTATTGAATTCATTTAACATGAAACTAGCATTAGTTTTATCACCGCATTGTTCCTTGAAGCACTTTTTAAATTCATCCCATGAACCAATACTAGCATTCGGTAAGCCTTTGTATCAATCCCTTGCATCCTCCACCAAAGATTTTATAAACAAATTCATTACAACATCTTCATGCTCTACCTCGTAGTCATTTAACATATCCATGAAGGCTTTTAAATGTTCCTCTACTATCACAAAATTGTTTCCAGAAAATTTATTCATCTTTTCTCTCAGCTCATTAGGGATGGGGTTTGGATAACCTGGAATACTATAAAAGAATAACTACCTATACCTTTCCAATTGTATAGGTCTCCTTTGGAATAATCCTTCAGTCTTTTGAGAATCCACACTAGGGCCTAAATTCTATGTCTTAGGGCCATTCTAATGTAGGTTTACAAACCTGGTTGCATGAACCTTTGGACCCAAGTTGTTTGTGGTAGTGTTCAGACTGGTTTTAGGATCATTTTTCAAGGCATTTTGGTGAAATGATGAGGTTGCAGCTTGTGTTACCTCATCCACACTTGAAATTTTTAGGAAACTTATTTTCCTCTTTATTTTTGCATTTGTAGCTTCAATCTCAGTCCTCTCTAACTCCTCTTCAAGAGCCTCACCCTCCCTCCTAACCTTTTATAAGCTCTCTCAGCTTGTACAGATACATCTGGTGGGGGGTCTCTTTTAGCGGGATGAGAAGTCACCCTATCATTTATCTTAATCCCCTCAACCTTTTGTTTTCCTTTGTCTAGAACAAGCTCAGGGTTTGGATTACTTGGTTGAGGCTTAACAGGGTTTGACGGTTTTGGGTCTACAGGTTTTGATTGGGAATCAACTTGACCTACAAGACCAACTTTAGACACAGGCTTTATCTCCTTATCAACAATTTCATGTACAATAGGACCTTCCTCTTCTGGCTCAAGTTTTTTTTGGTTCAGGAGCTTCATTTTTGCCAACTATCTAATTAGTATATCCCTCTCAATTACAGCATGCATCAGTTATGTTTCCCTCTCCTTATCCTTTTTCATCCTAAGCTCAACTTGTTTTTGGATCTCCCATCTTAAGGAATCAATATCTCCAAAAAAATCATCAGGGTCAGGCAAAGTCATATCAAAACTCGATGGATCACTTAGGTCTATCAGGTTTACTTCTTCAAGCACATGTTCAGACAATAAAGGTGTTCCATCATCTTCAGGAGGAGGAGGAGGCACATCACTGGTGCTTTCTCTGTAATGGCTTTGAATTCTACTCATGCCTCTTCTCTTTTTAGCATACTAGACACTAACAGGTTCCTTATTCTGACATGTTACATCCTCTTGAACAGGTGTATTAAATAATGCATCAAAAAATCCACAACTATCTGACTCTGAATTTCTAGACACTTGTTCAAGAGTCTCAAGGATAGGATGTAAAAGCTTACTTTTACCTTGGTGTACGAGATTCTGTGACACAAAGGAAACATTGCTAGATTCTAGTTTCTTCTTTATCGAGTCCTTCTTCTTCATTTTAGGAAGTTCACCCTCCAATTTCTATTTCAAATGATTCTTCATGAACAACCTGGTGTTCTTCATTCTATGTGCTTTTCCAAAGATCCTTCAATTTATATTAAATCTTCAAATAAGAATGCACACTAGTGCAAAGACTTTAGAGTCGCCACCCAATTATCTTGGGAATACCAACTATCCAGAGACACTTGGTGGAATTTAAAAGATCTTTAGAACTCTTGTACTGAAAAACATACAAAAAAAAAAAAACTTCACTAAATAACTTGAAACTGTTGCATGATAGAAGAGATGGACAAAAGAAACACAAAACTAGGGGCTCAACCTTCAAATCATAAAAATACCATGAAAAATCTATGCAAAATGGACAAAAGACACACTGACAAGAAATATTTAGATTAACATCCTAGTAGAGTTGCCATTTTGTTGGTTCTTTTTACTGTAACCAGGTTAATCTCCTAATCTACCTATGGACTTGCCAATTCCAATCAAGGGTAGCTTGAAGGACCTAGACCAACTGATGAGTATTTTAACAAAACCTCCTACACTTTGGGCTCTGCAAGACCTAGGAGGGTGATCCCCTTAATGTGTTTACAACCTCTGCACCAATATTATAAAAACCATTAACAATAACAGATAATCTCATTTAATAGCTCAACATAATAGGATAATACCGAATAGAATTGGTTGCTCATCAATAATATCAACTATCTGGAGCATGAGATAACTACAACAACATTTCACAATATAAGATAATCATTGATTTGCATTTAGTAGCAAGCTTTAACTAAAGGAAAACAAATATTGAACCTCACGAATAAGTACAACCTAGATCAGTGCCATATACCATTGGAGGAGTCGAATTCATAAGCATTTAAAGGTTTATGATAGATTTAACACATAAAATGTAAAATCTATGATAATATTGCCTTACAATATCACCATTATGTATTCTAACCCAATACTACTTATCAAATCCTTATATAAAACATATCCACCTATGATCCCATTCAAGCATTTTAATTAATTCTTTGAATTAAAGCTAAAATAAGAATCATACACACCACAACAGTGAGATGAATGAAACAACCCTTGATCATTTTATTCTAGATTCTGATATGCTTATACAATGGAGAGACATGAGTTTGAAATAAATAATTTCAATTCAATTGCTAGTACTATCATAAAACATCAAATTCCCATGAGTTCAAAACCTACTACAGAATGACCCAAAACCTAAATTGCATTTCACTAAAAACATCAGGCTTTACAATTTCTCTGCAACTTTGCCTAGACTCGACCAAAATTATCTTTCTCACCAGTAATTCTAGCCTTGAAATCCTTCTTATAGAAAATGAAGGAGCAAACAAGCATCGGGCCAGAAGTACACATGTCATCAGTCACTTGGACCACCTTGTGACATTTCAAGAATTTGTTAAACCAACCAATCCTCCAAGAATCTTCTTGTTCATCCAGCCCACTGACTATGGTTGATGCATCCACAAAATTTTAAGAATCCCATGCCAAGACTGTCACCAAAAGAAAAACTGGAAATAGTTGTAACTACAACAACTGAGTTTTTAACTGCCAGTAGCCAACTCTGTTTTACTCTTCCTCGGTTAAGTAAACATTTACCCATCTCTGGTATTCTTCATCAGCTGGCCAATAAAAAAAAACTACCTCATTTAACTTAGCATTATAAGGTGTGTACTTAACCGCCACCTGATTTTCTTCTTTCTCAAAAGATTCCAAATATCAGCTGATGCTAATGATCTTGTCTATACAACTCACCAACAAATCATAATCTAATTCACCACAAATAAATTTAATTTGTCCATTGATGACCTTATTTTCTCTATCTTGCCACTATTGCAGTGATTTAACATTTCCCTTCTTATCAATTATATCAGCTAACAACATGTCACTCCAATCATAAAATTTCTTCAACAACTCTCTAATCTTCCTACTCAAGTCATCTGGTAAGGCCTGAAAACCTTGCAATGACTTAACTAGCACTTGAGTAGGCCTTAATGATTGGGGATTATTATTTGTATCAAACCTTGAGGCTTTATACATTATGTCTAAATCATTGGACCAAGGGATCCCCTTTTGAACCAATGGTAGTACTACCTCCTGATCCGTAATAATATTCTTTATTGCAGTCATTGATAAAAAATACAAAGAATACACTTATGACAATCTGTTATCAACCTTCTCATTCAAATGTCTCAAAACTATATTAACAATCTCCCCCTGATTTACAAGTGTTCCCCCCTCGCTTGCTTTCAAGGATGCCTGTAACTCTACAATCTTGTGCATTATTTGCTTCTTTGTGGGATCAATAGAGTATTCTACTTCTTCCTCAATTGGCTCTAATGTAGGACTGAGGAAAGGAGTTTGGATGGGGAACCCTAGTGTAGAAACAATAGGAGAAGCAAGAGGCACTAACCCTGATGTGGAAGGCAATGTCATAATACCTAGAGCACTTGATGTCTCCTCAATCTACCTGTATTTCAACCTATCCACCTTAGTCTACAGTTCAACATTCCTTTGTTGCACCCTAGTGTACTCTCCAATTATGAAGTTATACTTCTCCATTAGGATTTTTTGTTTAGCCTCCTCTCTTTCAACAGTCTTTTGAGCCAATTTGGCCACATTCACAGTCAGGTTAGTAGCCTCTGTGGTTGAGGTTTCTAAGGCTCTCTTTATTATTAACCCTCCCATTAGGTTTGGGTTAATGTCAGTGACATTAGGATTTCTACCCTGAGGAGCCAAAGCCCAAATTGCTAAGGTCTCATATTCTTCACTGAAGGTAGAATCTTGCAATTCTACCTTGACCTCTTCTTCAGAATCCTGTAGGGGATGCTTGGACTTTAGAATAGCATTAAAGTTTGTTGCATCTTCAATGTCCCACTCAGGAAAAATCAATACACCAACCTGAGTAACTAGTTTTCTCCCCTCCTCAGGAGTGATGCTCTTAAATTCTTCCATCAGTTCATTTTTTACCTCATCATCATTCTCTCGATTTGATTTGTCGGGCCTCCACTAGTTGTAAGAAGATTGGAGTCTTGAAAAATGCATTATCATCCAAAAAGGCCTTACATGCCTCCATCCTGGCATCTTGCACACACTTTCCTTTCATATCCAAATTAGACAAGACCAACTCAGCTAGCCTAGGAGGAGAAGGCATACCAACCTGCATATCCTAATCTATGACAACAATTTCATCCATCAAATCCTCTTGTACTTTCTCAATCCTTTGCCTCTTAGGGCTTGGCTTTGATGGTGGTGGTGAAGGGCTATATTCTAATGCTGAGTGTAAATAAATAATTTTGATGGCCTCGAGTGTCTTAAACCTTGTACCTGACTATGCTAGCACTTTCATGATTTGTTTTCCCTTTTTATCCTCCTCATCCTCATCACTGTTGTCATTTCTTTTTCTTCTATAGATAGGCCACTTCTCTATAGGTTGATAGGTTGGCCTTGTTTCAATTTTCCTGGCATCTTTCTCCTATATTCCTCGATCTAACTCCAAGTTTATCTTCTTGGTCATTAAGATTCCCATAATCTCCTTGAAGTTGTCCATCAAAAAAACAATTTTCTTGTGAAATGGACTAAAATCCATCAATGGATCATATTTAGGATCCATTTTATGCATAATGGCCAATAGCTTGTCAAAAGCTATCCATTTCTCCTTGCTCAACTCCTACTTATTCAGATCAAACTCATTTCTAATCAAGTCTTCAGGAAAGTTGAATTCATGCACAAACTTACCACCCTTTATTCATTGTCTGAAAAGGGAAAAGAAGCCATCAGGATCATGCTGTCATTTAGGACCACACCTCAAATGGTAATCATCAAAAAACTTCCCAAAGTGGACCGAACCTCATTTTGAAAACACAAAATTTGACACTACAGTGTAATTAGGGGAAAAAGTTCCTTTACCTTTCCTTGTAAGGTTGTCATCATGGATACAACCAATCTGCCACAAAACTTGTACAAATCGTACTCTTGGTGGCACATTGTATGGCAGTATATATGGAGTTCCTTGGAAACCGTACACCCTCAAAACTGTGCTGATTGGGTATGGAATAATATCACCCTAGTTATGGAAAACCTTCAATTCATGCTTCCTTCCCTTTGGTCTGAGGAAATCAAATAACTCCTCAGGGATTCTAGGTACATTTACCATCAACCTAATCATCAATCTGGAAGAAAAACAATTATCAAACTACACAAAACTAACACTCTCCCTGTTATAAGATAGGTCTACAATCCATGCTTGCACTGGCAAGCTTTCTCCATTAACCATTTGCTTTAATTCCATCTTCTCATAAAATAAATCAGCATTCTTGTACAAGAACATGTACATCAACATGGAATACTAGAAGAATGGACTACTTGCATCCTTTTTCTGCAACTTTAATAGCCCTTCATGTATCTTTTTGGCCAAAAAGGAAGCAAAGTCATACATTATTGAGAGATTAGGGTTTTGTATGTGCACCCCCATAAACATGTAAGCAATTGGCATCACCGTATTAGGGTTGAAACCCAAAATCTTGCACAATGAGTAAAAGGTGGCCAAGAAGTGGTTTGCAAAATAGTTTAGCCAGAAAGGCTCTTGGTGACTAGGGCTAATATAAAACTTTGAACCTCTTGCCCTTGCCAGATGAGGTGGGAGCAACTTAACCCTGAAGAGTGAATTCAATCTCCCATATTCCTGTTTCATCTCCTCAAAGATTAATTGGAACCAAAAAAGTACTAGACTCACTCAAGCCAAAAATCAATTGGAATTCTTCTTTGTTGATGTTCAACATAACCCTTCCATCATTATCTCTTATCACCCTCATAACAGGGTCATAACATGTAGCCACTACCTTAAGAAAATCCACATCAAGGAATACATTTGATACCACGAAATTCCCCATGTAATACCATCAACCATTCGAGAAGGGGTGGGGAAAATTCCTCTACCCATACCATAACCGACACATCTCCAAACCTATCATGGGAACCCTAGCATCGACAATGTTGGAACAATTATATATTAATCCCTCCCCTAGGTTTCTTCCATGCATCAAGACCAACCCCTTCTTGCTATCATTAGTTGATGATGGAAATTGATCCACGAAGTCATCATATAATTTTTTGTGTAAATAGTCCACTTGGCCAAAATGCTACTTTGGTGGTGCCATCTTTGGTAAACTAGGGCTTCCTGTATATTTCAAACCATTAAATAAACTAGGGCTAAACATAAAATAAAACTACAGAGTATAACCTTGCAATTTCTCACAATTCAACTAACCTATAGCCCCAAGAAAAATTATCAATGAACTCTCCAACAAGCACACCATAATTTTCCCAAATTCTCAATGAAATTAACGAGGAGGTACATAAATTAACTCATAATTTTGTGCTTTGCAGAAACCCAAATTCTTCATTGTGATAGCCCATAACTTCATCCTTGGCTCTGAAATTGCTTCGAAAATATGTTTGAATAATTTATGAGACACTAGGGCAGGAGACAGTCACTTTATTTCGATCAAAATATGCTAGTAGATGTCTTGTTTGTCATTAAAGCTTACTTGCATGCCGCACCAATGACTCCAATCGCATTTGATGAAAATTCAAATTCCAACTGTCGATCCTTCACTTTTGTCAGATCATCAAACGGTTGCCTCAAAACAGGCTAAAACAATCTCCATCACGGCAGTAAGGGCCCACCATATTATGCATCACCAAGGAAATCCACATGGTGCCCACTCGTGATGTCATGATCGATAAAAACCTCGCAACTTATGATCACACGATGGCGGGCAACTGTTGATCTCCACCATCATAAATCATGTTCATTCAACATAGTCACTAGCATTGTAATTAACCATTGAGCATATTTTCCATCAATATTATAACATCTCCGCTGATTTGGAGCATGTGCATCTCATAGCCACTTTAGTAACCCGCTACATAATACTTTGAGACTCGACAAATGTATTAAATAATTTTTAGTGTCTCCTCGGCTTCACCATGTGAGACACGTGGCACTCACCTATGATATCACAATTAGTTGTGACTCTATGGTGGGATCATCATGAGATGGTGGGGAACAACTGAGATCAACCGATGGTTGATCGACGATCACTTAAAATTGTTCCCTACAAAATATAAAACATTTACTAACGACACAAGGGGACATCACCTAGGCTGACAACAAACAATGGCTTAATTTTTTTTTAAATGTGGGGGGACGTGCCAACCTAGAATTAGAGAATAATAAATTCAGGTGAAAAAATTAAAACAATAAATCAAAAAGGGGCCCAGCTAAGTTTTTTTAAAACCCACTTCAAAAAGGTAACAGCCAAATAGATCCCACCTAAGGCATAATATAAGACACTAGGATTTTCATGAAGACAAAAGTAAAAACCCCAACACTAGGTTTTTCCCAAACAATATGAAAGACCAAGACAAGGGCAAGATAAAATGGAATTCAACAAGCAAAACTTTGAAGTTCCATCACCACCTTTATCTTTAGAGGGTTTTTGTCTTGCAATTAGTTCATCAAGTTTGGTCGAGCTTTTCTTGAAACTATCTTCATAGAATTTTTCTTTTTCCAGTTCTTCTATTGGGCTCACCACTTCTTGTTCAAGCCTAGAACATTCATTAGACTTTCTTTTCATTTCTACATTCAAACACTCTTCAATTCTCTTATTTTATTCCACTTACAGCTTTAGTATGATAACATATTCATTTTCTTGTTTCAATTGATCACTGACTTCTTAATGTCTCTCTTTGAATTTCTTTAATTTCTCTTTCAAGATCATCAAGGGTGGTCTAGAGGTCTGCATTATCACCCATTTATTCAATCTTCAAGATCTCCCTCAAGTTTTTAAACTTCTCCAAAGGAACCAAGATCTGATACCAATTGTTAAATTTATATGATACTGAGAGGGGGGGTGAATCAGTATCTTCTTTAACTTATTGAACAAATACCATCCAATTAGTCTATTGCAATGATAATTAAGATAAGAAAAATAATTAACTGAACATGAAGCACATAACATAGAAACACCAAGATTTTTATGTGGAAAACCAGAGTGAAGATTAACTCACAATATAGTATAACCAGTTATAAGATATTACAAAAGGGTGGCTCACTGTCAGGACTCATTGGCCAAAATGGAGGCTCACTTCCTACAAAGTATAGAGATAAAAATGGCTTACAACCAGAGAATGAATTGATGTAAGTACACCTCAGAGTGTAAATTCAGTTCCTTTTAAGCTCAATAAATTCACACGCCAGCAAATCACTCTTCATTCTTTTTGCATCCACATATAATCTACCAACATTCACATACATCAACTCACATACTTTCCCTTATCTCCAAAGACATCATGTATATATATCTGATTTTCCCATAAGTAATAATCAGGTCAGCTCCAGGCAAACACAAAACCTTCTCCAAAAAATTCAACTGTGTGGCATGCAACTACATGTCGGTATGGATTATACAAACAAAAATTTAACCCATTTCACCTTCAACCACTTATTAGGCCAGCCTGCAATATACCTAATATCAATAAAGTAAACAACACAAATGATGCCAATGAAAACCATGAGCATTTTTATGCATGAGATGATGTCCATGCATTCTTTTATCAACCAAAAACCATCTCCCAAAAATTTAAGTAACAACTATCACTAGTGGGGAAATCTGGAGAAAAATACTAGAGGATGGACCTACATTACTGGTTTAGAACACAAGATGAACATGACTTTGAATCTTGCAGTTGCAACTCATATATCGTGGTGACATAAATGATAACAAAAATTATATCAAGGGATGTGATCTTCTTCATTTCCAACACAAAATGCCACCCAAACTCTATAAATAGGCCCTAGGGGATCTAAAAATAATCATTTGTGCACTTTTCATTTAGAAAATTGAGATCTCTGAGGTGGGATTTGGTTGAGGAGCTTTGCAGAGATTTCACTCATTCTAGTTGTTTCACACTATGGATATTGAGTCAAGACCTTTGGACAGCCCGAGGGATTGAGAAATGTAGTATGTAACCTTTCCTTGCTTCAATTTTTTAAAAAAATTTACTAGTTTTTAGGGGTTAAAGAAGACCAAAAAAATGTGATATTATTTTAGTGCCATATTTGTAGTTTCATTCATCACATGTGAAGTTTGGTGTGATGGAAGTGTGCGGTGTGCCACAAGTGTCAAATAGAGCCGCCATAGTTAGACTGCTAAAAATTTTGTTGTGCATCACATATGTAGGGAAGAATGATGCATTCACATTATGGTGATACATATGTCGAACAATGCATAACATGTGCTTAGCCTACTTGCAATTGCAATGTATGACATATTGGTAAGCTGCATCTACTGAAAGGTGTGACACATCTGATTGTTGGAAAAATTGAGTTAGTTTTTGATAAAATTATTTGCATAAAATGTCCAATAGGTTCATTTAGGTGACCTAACTAATGTAATGTTATTTTATTATGAGTCCAATTGAGATTTCCTCCTATGTTTACTTGAGAGAGCTGACCTTCCTCATTCAGATTGAGAGATCATTTGAATGATGAGAGAGATGTTATATATACTTTGGGGTTGTATCATGTCACATTCATGCTCGTGATTCATGCTAATAGAGGAGTGTTGAATGCTATAGAAAAGATATGACACTCTGAGACTAGTTCATCTCATTTTCCTACTAGATATGCCACTATTACTATGGAGGATATCTTGAATATAATTCATCTTTTGATCCATGGGGAGTATGTCATTTATGATCTTAGCAATGGACCTACTGCTATCTAGAGGTTTCTTGATACTTATGATGTAGATGTTCTAGGTGTAAAGGATTATGAGATTTGTTGGGATACTCTTGTGGATAGATATGACAAAGTTATAGTTGTGATCTAAAACATCATTAGAGGCATTGTCATTCCTAATTGTTGAGGTCATAGATTCCCTATTGGATGGGGAGAGATGCTATCCGATATGGTGGAGCATGCCATTGTATATGCTTGGGGACCCTACATGCTTGCCATGATATGATTCTAGTTCCATGATGTAGCATATAGAGAGGCTCAATCGATTAGCTATGGTACCACTCTACTCATGGTGTGGGCTTGGGAGCATATTGTTGTTGTGAGACCACTAGTTGAGAGAGATTTGCAAGTAGGACTTCCTTATGTCTGTTTGTATGGAGCTTCATCACACAAAAATGGTTCGATGATGTCAGATACTAGAGACATGCCATCAACCTTATGGATTATTTTACTTGGAGGTTGTATCATTAGTGTGCTCCCTAGGAGGGTGATGTTGAGAATCTACCATATTTCTAGTAGACTCACTAATTGATTGGTCAAACAATTTTGACATAGCACATTATTGAGCAATATCTACCAGTGTGTTAGTGAATGGACTGGATCTTTATTACAATGTTTAAAAATCAACTATATTTCCTATGATACAAAGGGTCAATAATGCTAATAACTCTGGAAAATTCACAATTGCATTTTTTATTTTCCTCTAAATTTTAGAGGTACAAATACCTCATATAATTTGACTTATTTTTTGTATTCTTTTCACTTGAAAGTATGCAAGGAATACAAACACTAATTCATAAATATGAATTTAGTGCAAGAAAACTAAAAAGAGCATTAATCATTAAGCACAAATACTCAGATAATCAATGATCGATAAAGTAATGCATCAAATATTTATTATGATCACAATAGAATAATATAATTACAAGAGGACATCCCATATACAGCTCATGCTCACATCACCCACACAACCAATAGATTAGTACGATGGACACCATACTCACAACTCATAATTCACAGATTGAAAGTAATTAAAAACATAAATAAAATTAGAAAAATGTTACTCTTCCCCTATTAAATCATAGTGTACTTTGAGAAAATCTAGACCCTCATAAAATATATCCCATCAAACATATAGGGAAACAATCCCCAAATCTTGGTAGTTACCGAAACGGTTGCCAAATAGAGCAGTGGTTTCTTGCCAACTAATCGCTTACCCTAGAAACCAATAGATGAATGAGAATTAATGGTTAAGAATAATCATCATTAAATTTTCCATTAAAATGACCTTAGACATTCACCCAAATGTTTCTCACTCCAAATCTTACCTTGTGGCAGATCATATTTGCAATTGGTGTGCTTCTTAGAAGCCGAATTAAATGACCAATTCATATTAGCACATGCTCACATCTACAAATTGTCAAGATGAATAAATAACTTATAAAATTGAATAAATTCTCATCACATGAGCATTTAACTTATGACAGATCATTTTATTTTCTTTTTCCAAGTCCCAATGAGATCCAACTCAGATATGCCCCAAGATTTCTATAAATTTGTTAGAAATAATCATATTTCACAAACCAAATGACATCCTAAAGATAGTGAGTGAACAAAGTGATGGTGCTTCAATGAATGACTTCATAGTGATCGAATAAGTCAAGTGTAGCCCCTTCTGGTGGAACCCCTAAAATTATTTGTGTTCCACTAATAAATTTTATAAAATTTGGTTGTTTTCTTAATCTAGACATGTCTTAGGGGTTAGGTTTTCAGTTGTTCTTCTATTTTAGGTTTTATATGTGCCTTAAACCCTCTAAAAGACTCTAAGTGTAAATCCCTTTGCATGGGTTCACTTTTTTTGTTGACTTGTTGTTTCCTATTCTTGGTCACTTTAGTCATGAATTGAGTCATTGAGTCTATTTACCCATCGGCCCTTTGAACCTAACACTCCTGATTGCTACTTGTAAAGTCCTTTGAAAATGTCACTTTATATTATATGGGTCGCAAGTCTTTTAAATATTTTCCAAGGTCCTAAGTCTAGGGTTTAATATTTTATCATTGTTCTAATGTATTGGCATGAATTTTATGTCACCACCTTTCATTAACCTAGTTGGCTCCTTTTAAGTGCTAACAATTATGAATGTGAAAATATAATCATTTTATGTAGGTTGTCAGATGCATGAGACTGCATCTTGACTGCTCCTCGTACCCCTATTGGGTTTTATTTCCCATTAAAATATTCACATGGGTTGGCGAGTGGGTGTCACATGTCCTCTATGTTAGCGGGCCCCATCATCCTTTTGAGGCAACAAACATTAAGCTTTGAGAAATAGACGATCAAGATAAGGTGATGTGGGTCAATCTTGATCACTCCCTACCCATCCACTAGGAACCCACCTTCATCTCCCATCCCTCAATGGGGAAGTGGGGAGATGACACTTGGAATAATCATTGTTGTCGATGAAACATTATTAAGTGGGAAATATTAGCAATTTTTTTTGACATAAGTTTGAGTAGTGTTAAAGCCTTCACTACTAAAGAGACCTTTTATGCATATGTTTAAACAAGGAACGAGATGTTATAATCTGGGTCATCCATATGATCTAAAGGTTATATGCACAGGCGAATGGTATTAAGTTAAAAATCATGCATATGTGAGGTTACGGATTTGATTTGGGCCATTCCCCACCTCATCGTTACTAAACATTGCACATGGGTTAAACCAAACAGGGAGCAGGGAGGCTGACACATGCATTTTCCTAGTGTTGGTGAAGATGGTGGAGTCCACGGGTGACTTGGAGGATTTTCAACATGGCCTATTCTAATTATTCTACGCCGCTCAATTGTTCATGGTCATATCTTTCAAACTTCTTTGACTAAATTTCAACTATTCGTTGAGCCATCTCACTATATGATTAATGATCAAAATTCAAAGTTGATATTGAGGGAAAATGAGTTTTTTTGGTTCATGCAAGCAAACCATAATGGTGGATATGATGAAAAGCTAAAAAATTGGTAAGCTTTAAAAACATAAAAACTTGCTTTAACATATAATTGTAGATTGTTAAAGAATTCAACACATCCAAGGAGTTCTCGCTATAATTTTCAAGCTTGTTCAACGATAAAAAATAGGGTTTTCAAAGCGACCAAAAACCAATAAGTGAAATCATTAACTTGCTCCTCAATTGCTTAAAACTTGCTAAATTTCACTTTCTCTTCCATTATATTTGTAGGGTTTCTTGGTTTGATACATTTTTCTTTTAAGTTTTTGGTGGAACCCCTAAAAATGCTTTGTGTTCCCCTTGAAATTCTACAAAATTTGGTTAATCTCATGTCTCTAGGCTTAGGGTTTATTTTATTATCTTGTTTCAAGGTTTGTATTGCTAAAAACCTTTTTCTTAAAACCCTTAATTCTGATGCCCTTTTCAAGTGTTATAATTCGTTGTTGACCTCTTGTTATCAGTTCCCTTTCATTCAAGTCACGTATTATTCCATTGGGTCTGTTTTATTACTGGCCCCTGAGTCCTAGAATTCACATCACCACCTGTCATTTTATTAAAAGAATTGCCTTTATGTTATATGGGTTGAATTTTTCAACACATTTGTGGGTCCTATGTTTGGGTTAAATATTTCCATCTATTGCCTAAGGTTTTTACCTTATTCTTTATGTCCGTATTCATCGTGTGCCTAGCAGTGGCCCCTTCTTAAGAACTAACTATTGACATGTACATATTTTTGGCATTATGAAGATTGTTGGATTACCAAGATCAAATCATATCCATTCCCTATGCCTCCATCGAGTTTGATTTTGCATTATAATAATCATGCAGGCTGTCGGGCGAGTGCCATGGTTCATTTTTTATGGTGGACCCTGAAGCTTTGAAAGGTTAGTAGGTAGTGGGTTAAAGAGATCAATAGTGGGTATTGAATGATGTGTCTTCATCTAGACCATTCCCCACCACCCCACCTGAGTTTATTTTGCAATTAAATAATGGAATGGGCTAGTAGGCTAAAGACATCTATCCCTTTATCAGAGGGACCCACCGAGTTTTTAAGAAGGAAAACCACCCCACTTAGTGAGATACATGGTTGAGGAGTGATGTGGGTTAATCCTGACCACTCTCTTTCATCATGTGCATGACCCACCTCTGCCTCCCATCTCTCAATGTGGAAGTAGGAGTGCATCATGTGGTGTCATTTGAATGACAAAATGAAATTTTGAAAAGGGAAAATATTGATGAAATATTTCACCATATGATGGATAAAGTTCAAGCCACTAAAAGGGTTTCTTTTGCATGTGTTCTAAGTAAGAGAAGGATCTTTTGATCTTAGCCGTCGATTGTGTTAGAAAATTATGTGCATGGGAAAGTGGTTTGGTGCTCAGTCACACAGATGTTGATGACTGGGGATTTGATCTCAGCCCTTTCTCACCTCCTTGCTATTGAAAGTTGTGAGCTGGTTAAGACCAATGGAGAAGTAGCGATACCGATGTGTGGATTGTTCAATGGTGCTTAGTGGTTGATTAAGCCCATTGATAGGTTGGAGGTCTATTCCACATGATTCTCTCAAATTGGGTAAGGCAAATGAACATTTATAGCCAACTTTTTCAAGCTTGTTGATTAAGCCTGCATCACTTTGTTGGAAGCTTTGCAAAACAATCATGAATTATGGATGGTTGTGTTGGTTTTTCCTATGTTGTTATTAATTTAAACATGGTGATAACTATATGGGAAGTCTACTTGGTTTACTGAAAGTTTTTCTCTATCGGTAATACCCTTTATGATAGATGAGTGTGTCAGTATTTGACTCTAGAATTCACCACAAGATTTGCTTTGACTCTAATCTCTTAACCATGTTTTCTTGACTCATTCAGATAGCTATATCCTAGATCTTGAGATGTCTTTTATTGTGAGCAAAAATTTATCTCTGACAGATTTTAGCTCTATATCCTACTATTTCTCTGTGTTTGGTATATTATGTGGGAGACTCTGCATTCTACTAAAGTGAACATTTCTATACTATGGTTTTGTTGATAGTCTCTTTGTTGGTAGTATGATGGGAAATTAATGTGTTCTCATATCTGGAAGGTGTTTTCTTTGAGGATTATTTGTTGGTTTGGAGAATTATGTTCTAGTCTTGGACGAATTAGCGAATGCAATATATTATGAAGACTAGCTATGTGTTATGGATTTTAACTAACCTAGTATAATGCATTACGTGGATAAAATGTTTAAATATTATATGGTGTCGACAATGAAGGTTTTGATTATTTTCTGTTCATTTAATTAGGCCGACCTAATTGATGGACAAGATATACTTGTATATATATAAGATGAAAGAGAGGAGAGAGAAGAGAGTATGGAGTGGGATGTGTATGAGAGTGAGAAGGAGAAGTGAATGTGAGCATAGGAGAAGATCATATCCTAAATGCTTTATCAATTTTGATCAATACAATTTTTTTGAGCGACTATTATGTGAGGCAGTACTTCTTATTTTGAGCTTCAGTGGAACTAAACCCTACACATTGAAGGTGTATCCTATCAGTTCAATCTTTTGGTAGTGATCCATTATCATTGTATCTTGGTAGTTAGCCATATTTTGTACTCAAACAGTGAGCCTTTTAAAGATAGTGAGTCTTGGAAGTGAGCCTTGCAACATTTTGTATCCGGATATAATATATTATGAGTAAACCCTCACCATGGTTTTTCCTATTTTGGGTTTTCCACATAAAAATATTGTTGTTCATCTGTACGGTTGCATTGACTTGTTTCTATGTTCTCTCTTGTTAATTTAGTCAGAATTGTGATAATGTTTAAGTGGATTTTAATATGGTTTTCTAGAATAATGATTCACCTCCCTCTCAATATTCTGGATGTTCAACAATTGGTATTAGAGCTTGATTCCTCGAAAGAAGTCTAACAACTTGAGGAAGAGCCCTAAATATGAGTATGAGAATTTTTTTTCCTCTCAAATTGGTCTTTGCCAAATATTCAGAAGAAATGGAAGCTTTGAAGGACAAGTTGAAAAAAAAATGATTACATTGAAAAGTTGTAATGTAAGAGTATGGAAGCATGTGATCTTCCGACTGAAGGAGAAGAAATCATCTCTAGCCTACTGCAACAATTGGATGAGAAAAAAGAACTGAAGAATGCCAGGAAATTGAAATTAAAAGGAATATGGATAAATGCATAAAGTTAGGAGAAGAAGCTGAAATCTTGAGATCTGATCTAGAAAAGGAAAGAATTTTTCAAGAAAAAATTAAGATAATCTCAGTGATGCTTGATGAATTTATTACCTCTCAAAGACAAGAAATGGATAAGAGTGGTGGGTATGTGCAGGATCATGATGGGCTGAAAAATGGCAATATGTAAAAGATATTATGGCCCATGTAGCTAACGACTTTTTTTTTACCCAACATTGATGAAACAAAAAGGGTTTTTAAAGGAGATTCTGAACTTTCCACCAATATAAATTATTCTTTACTTTGAATTTAATAAATTATTATTATTCATTTTCTATTTGAATTACGACTAAAGTCATGATTGATAGGTTGATTGAAAAAAATCTATAGCTTTCAAATGGTATCAAATTTTTTGAATCCAAAACATGCACCACATTCTATGCTTCACATAATTTAGGATTTAAAATAATAATTTCATGAAGTTTTGACCAAGTTAAGGTGGTCAGACATATGAGTTTTTATATGTTTTAAAAGTTATAAAAAATTCATAATTAAATATTTACTTGGAGAAAAATTACAAAAAAATATGCATCACATCGGGACATGATTCCTCTAATTATATCTAAAATATTGTAAAAAATATTATCATTTTATTATGGTTAGGGTGGTCAGACAAACACCTACTTCTTATTTTTTCCCTAAAATTTAAGTACTGTTGCATTGAAATTTCAAATTTTCACCAAATAGATTTAAAAAAAATAAACATAGTAGTTTAGAAACTACATTCAATTTGCTATAGATTCTATTCTTACATATTTTTGAAACAATATAGATAACTTATTCAAAATTTACGTCAAGTTTCCTAACTCTAATTTTTTGAAATTTTATCGCCACTTAAGGGCCTATTTTTTTCATGATGATCCTGCACATGCCCTAGTTAAGGGTTTGAGGAAGGCCAAAGTTCTAAAGCGAAGCAATCAACTAAGAAGACACAATACAAAAATAGAAAAATCAAGGAGCAAAGAAGAAATTCAAAAAAAATCATGTCAAACGATATGATGCTAAAATGTATTTATCCTTTAATGGTATTTATTTCTCCTGCAAGAAATTTGGTCATAAGGCAAAGGACCAAAAAAGTAATATGAATGCCTCTATCATTCCCTAATGAATGTTCTATGAGGAAGAAGAATGGATATAAAGTTAGTATGTTGGATAAATGGGAAAATGGAAAGAAGAATGTTGTTTGTTGTAAATGCAACAATCTAGAACACCTTGGTAGTAACAACAAAACGAAGAAAAATATCTATTTGGAAAAAAAGATTTTTCAAACCTTTGATCTATAAGAAGCAAGAAAGGAATCATTAGTCTTATATGTGCCAACCTACGATGTAGATACTCTTGTTGATCTCTGAATAAAAGTAGTGGCTAATGGGGAGCAATCATCAGAAAATATAATAAACCCCCTCATCAGTATTTGTGGCATATCATGAAAAAAGTATACCTAATGCAGTAGCAATGTTAAGTCATTTTCTCAATGGCATGTGTGTATGTAGAAAATGCATAGATTAAATAAACAATAAACTAACACACCTAGGAGACATTAGATTGAAAGAAAGCTAATCTAGAAAGCATAAATACAAACTCTCATGGCAGTAGCTTCTTCAAATTTGTCCCATCGTCATCTATCTCCAAGGATTTGATAAAAGATATTGGCTCTCAGTTGTGTAAGCAATAGCTTGTTGAAATTACAACTTAGGAGAACGAGATTGATAAAAAATTCATAATCATGACTATATGATTTAAGCTATAAAATTAAAATGCTATGATACTACAATGCTGATAAAACTAAAATGTAACTATAATAACTACGTATGAAAATCTAGAATTCGAGGTCCTTTTCAATTCATAAGAGGGCTGTACTTATAGATTTTTGAAGGAAAGAATCTAATTGGCCAAGATCAATGGTTGAGTTCAAACCTGTTAAAATGAACGATGAGAGATCGAGAATTTGAAAAGAAGATGGAATTTTAAGAGATGGATGGAAGATTAAGAGACAAATGGAAGATGTCTCCATAATTTAAATAAATAAATATTTAAATATGTGTAGGAAATGAAAATATTTTTAATTAAATATTAAAAATATTTAATTATGTGAGAGAAATGAAAAGCTTTTTAATTAAATATTAAAATATTTAATTATTGAGAAGAGTGAAGAATTTAGAAAGTGTTTTAATTAAATATTGAAAATATTTAATTAAATGTGAAATGAAGAATATCATTTAAATTTAGAATTTAAACTTATGATAATTAATATAAATAAATTGTGAAATCTATTTAATTAATTAAGGGGAAGATAGCATTAATTAAATAAACTTATTTATTTAATTAAACTAGAAGAATTGGAAAAATGAACAATATAAATAAATAATTAAATTTATTTATATGTAGATGACTTAAGAATATTAATTAAATAATTCATATTTAATTAATTAATAGGTTTGGTTAACCATGACCATTTTTAGATGTGTACAACATGTATGCAGGATGAAGTATGTAAAATTTGAAATAATGGAGGTGTACATAATTTTAAAGGTAATCTACCTGCAAGTTGAAGCATTTATTGCAAAATCATTCAGAATGAAAGGAAAACATTCAGATAATTTTAAAGGATTATGTATTTTTGGAGTAGCGTGCAAAAGAAGTTTGGAAAGCAATTCAAAGTTTCAAAGTTTGAAGAAGATAACAGGAGGACTCAAAGCAAGCTTTGGAAGCAGGATATCTATACATTTCTTGTTGACATTATCAGAGGTATTCCTATTTGCACAACCTTTCACTTTTATTGCTAATGGATAATTCAATGGTTGTGAATTGTGTGGATAAAGCTAGGTTGAAGAGATATTTGAGGAATGTGTTAGAAGAGTCTATTTGTGCATTCTATTGCATCCCTCTGAGAGTGTTACCTATAGAATATATTTATACATATGTTTATAGTAAGATTGAATAAAATTCATCAGTTCAATTGAATGTGATTTGAGAATTAAAATTGAAAGAGAGTCGTGATGCTTGCATAATATTAGTTGAGAAAAAGTTGGATGTGTTGGATGTTGTGGTTGTGTTGCTGATATGTGGTTGTCATTGATGTCAACAGTATTAGCATTGGTGATTCTAAAGGCTGTATATGTCAAGGATATTGAGAAAATTATAATAAATATATTGTAGGCATCCAATGAAGCTAAGAAGGTCAGAGTGTTGGAAAGTTTTGTACGTTGATGATCAGAAGGTGTGCATTAAAGGGTTTGTTTCTAGGCCTATCTAGTATTTTTTTTTTAAGTTTCAGAGGTGCACATCAAGATTTGAGGAAGTTATGAAGTTTTGTATTCCTATAGTTATTCAGTTACTGTAGCAAGTGTCTCTAGAAGATGAGATTGCAATTCTAGTGAAGTAAGTTGCTATGTACATTCCTAAGGTGTTCAATGATGTTTCTAGATTGTTCCCTATTAGTTTGGTACATCCGCATTGACCCGCATGTTCATGATTGAATATTTTTCCTTGCATGTTTAAGGTTTTCATGTTCTTGGCTAACATGATGGTGGTAGCGTGTTGCGGATCCTTATGGATTAATCTTGTATTTTTTGGCATGTTCCAGGATGTTTATTTAGGTCCTCACTATGTTATGGCAACTTAGGTTGGTGCACATTAAGATTTGTTCATGTATTGAGGCCGACAGAGTTGTTGATGCAAATCCATGTAGTGGATATATAAGAGTGATTGTTTACTCATTTTAAAGTATGCTCAATGAATGTATGCGAAGTATATGGAAGATATGTGTGAATACAGATCAGATCATTTGAGTGTAGAGAAGAGTGTGAAGAACATTGAGCGAAGTGTGGAGAAGTGTTTTTGTGCCTAACCAGAACTGTAATCAAGCTTTTGTAGAAGCTAATTTCTCAGTTCAACCTCATCAGATGGATTTAATCTAATTGTTTTATGTAAGGTAGTGAGCCTTCCCTTTGAGCAGTGTACCTATATGCATGTGCATTCCCTATTCATTTCTTTCATTATACTTCTAATAGGGTATAATCTTGGGGACTAACATCCACCATGGTTTTTCCCCTAACAAGGTTTCCATGTATAAAAATATTGTTGTTCATGTGTCTCTGATGTGATGTTGTTTTATGCTTGAACTATTAATTATCAGATCTTGGATTAAGAGTTTTTTAAGGTAAAATAAGCTTAATTTCTATAACAACTAATTCACCCCCCCTTAGTTGTGTATCCTTGTTTTTCCAACAATTGGTATCAGAGCTAGTTCCTCTGAAGAAGTCTAACATATTGAGGTGATTTTAGATGGCATCATATAAGAAGGATAATCCGATATTTGATGGTACAAACTACTCTTTATAGAAAGTTAGAATGGAGTATCATTTGAAGTGCATTAGTGAGCCATTTTGGAATATTAAAAAGAATGCATATACAATTCCTCAAAATGATCCCTCTACTACTGATGAAATCAAAGAAGTAGAAAATAATACCAAGTCTATACAAGCATTCCTATGTGCTTTGATAGATTCAAAGATGACAAATGTAATAGGTCTAAAGACTACACATGAGATTTGGATAAAGTTGGAAACATTATATGGAGATGCAATAGTGAAAGTTGCTAAGCTACAAAGTCTGAAAGGCAAGTGGGAGAACATGAAGATGAGTGAAGATGAAAAAATATTCTCTTTCTCGCAAAAGGTAAATGAATTAGTAATGGACATTAGATGCGTCGGTGGAGCCTTTGAAGAAGATGAGATTGTGGCTAAAATACTTATATTTCTGCCTACTTCTTATAAAACAAAAGCTCATGCTATTGAAGAGCTTAGGATAGTAACAAATGTGACAAGAGACATGCTGATTAGAAAACTTGTTGCCTTTGAGTTGAGTGAATTTGGTGAATCTTCTCCTAAGATAGAGTCTACATTCAAAGCTACTGTATCTAGAAAAATCTAACAGAGATATGATCCGGGAGAGAGTTTGAGGAAAACATTCAAATATGAAGAAGAAATGAACCTGATTGAAGATGAAGAAAGAGAGCTAGAAGAATTGGAAGCACTAATTGTGAAAAGAGAAGCCAGAGGAAAAGATAAGTATAAAGGAAAGTTGCCTATTAAATGTTTCTCTTGTAGTAAGATAGGTCATTTTGCATCAAGATATCCTGAAAGATTTTCTAAGTATAAACCTAATAAGAATAGATCTCAAAATAAATGTTATTATGCTAAGGAAGGAGTTACTGATGAAGAATCTGATAAAAAAACTAGAAATGAAGATGAATGGGTATTCATTGTTATCAAGGAAAATAGTTTGGTGTCCACTGAATCAACTAGTAATCAAAATATTGAGAAATCTCTTGGAGACAGAATTGATGAGAAGGATGAGTGGGTGATTTAAAGTGGATGCTCACATCACATGACTGGTGATAAAAGAAAATTTCTAAGCTTGGAAAATTATGACGGTGGTGTTGTAAGATTTGGAGATAACAATGCCAGTGTGATTTGTGGCAGAGGCACTATTTCTCTTGGTGGAAAATGCAATACTGATGATGTTATTTATGTTGAAGGATTGAAGCATAATCTGTTGAGTGTTGGACAGATAGTTGACAAAGGTTACAATATTCAATTCAAATATGGTAAGTGCAGGATATTGGGAAGCTCAGGAAATCTGATTGCTTTAGGTACAAAGACAAGAGGTAATGTGTTTCACTTGAATGCTACTAGTGAAAGTTGTTTGATTGCTCAAGTTGATGTAAGCTGGTTATGGCATAAAAGGTCGTGTCATGTGAATTTTGATAACATTGTCAAAATAAGCTCCACACAAGTAGTCAAAGATGTACCTAAGTTAGTGAAGACTACTAACACTATATGTAAGGTATGTCAGATGGGAAAGAAGACAAGAATTTCATTTGAGAGAAAACAGCATCATTCCAATGGAGTACTAGATTTGACACATACTGATCCATGTGGTTCATCCAAAATAAGAAGTCTACAAGGAGAAAGGTACTTTATGTTGCTTATTGATGATTATTCTAGAATGGTTTGGGTTTCCTTCTTAAGAGAAAAACATGAGGCATTAGAGAAATTCAAAAGATTCAAAATTTTGGCAGAAACTGAGACAGGTTTGAAGATCAAATATTTAAGAGCAGACAAAGGTGGTGAGTTTACTTCCCAGGAGTTTGATTCATTTTGTGAAGAGCATGGAATAAAAAGACAACTTTCTGCTCCCCAGACCCTACAACAGAATTGAGTGGTTAAGAGAAAGAATAAAATAATTTTAGATGCTACCATAACTATGGTGTTGGAAGGTAATGTTCCTCATTTCTACTGGAGAGAAGCTATAAGTATTGCGTTGTATACTATCAACTGGGTGAATTTCAATAGTAATTCTAGTAAGACTCCTTTTGAACTATGGTTTGGTTATAAACCTACCATTAAGTATTTAAAAAATTTTGGAAGCAGATGTTATATTAAAAGAGATGAAGATATAGGAAAGTTTGAAGCTAGAAGTGATGAAGGAATCTTTTTGGGTTACTCTACTAAGAGAAAATCCTACCGATGTTACAATACAAGATTGAAGAAAATGGTTGCAAGTGCAAATGTCAGAGTTGATGAGGATATTGAAAGATCATCCAGGTACTATGGATATGACTCAGATGACCAAAAAGATAGTACTCATAATGGAAAGAATATGCAGACACAAAATCAAACTCAAGGTGTTCCGGTGAATCAAGAAAATCATGAAGAAGAAGACAATGGAAATGCAAAAGAAAGAACAAAACCCAAAACTCCAAGGTATGTAAATCAAAGTCGTTCTGAAAGTCAGATCATAGGAGACAAGAACAAAGGTAAAAAAACTAGAAGAAGAATTGTAGAAGAATATTGTCTGATATCCAAGACTGAGCCTAGAAATGTCAATGAAGCATGTAAGATGAATATTGGATGGAAGAAATGAAGGAAAAACTGATGCAGATAGAGAAAAATGATGCATGGATTCTTGTTCCTAGACATCAAGACATAAATGCGATTGGAACCAAATGGGTCTTTTGGAATAAGCTGAATGAACAAGGTGAAGTGATCAGGAATAAAGCAAGACTAGTATGTAAAGGATATTTATAGATGGAAGGTATTGATTTTGAAGAAACGTTTTCTCCTATTGCTAGAATTGAAGCTGTAAGGTTATTTCTTTCTTATGCCACTTTCAAAAACTACAAAGTATATCAAATGGATGTGAAGTCAACATTTCTGAATGGTGAGTTAGAAGAAGAAGTTTATGTTGAGAAACTGGATGGATTTCAATTGACTGATGAAAAGGACATGGTGTGTCGGTTGAACAAAACACTATATGGACTCAAACAAGCCCCTAGAGCTTGGTTTGCAAGACTAGATAAATACTTATTGAAGCTTGGATTCAATAAAGGTACTGCTGACAACAATTTGTATTTCAAGTTGGATCAAGATAAAGAATTGATCATTGAAGTCTTTGTTGATGATATTATTTTTGAAGGAGATAATGACTTATGTATGAAATTTGCTGATGAAATGGAAAGTGAATTTGAAATTTCAATGATAGGAGAACTGAAATTATTTTTAAGATTGCAAATTACTTAGTTAGATAATGGAAACTTTATATCTCAGTCCAAACGTGTGAGACAGTTACTGAAATTTTTTGGCATGGAATACTCAAATCCAATTGGTACACCCATGGTAACCGGATGCAAATTATCTCAGAATGATGATTCTCCTAAGGCTAATCAAACAAGATATAGGTCAATGATTGGTGGATTGCTATATTTAACTTAGACAAGACCAAAAATTATGACTGTTGTGTGCATGGTTGCTAGATATCAAGCTGAACCAAAGGAATCATATGTGACAGCAATAAAGAGAATTTTTAGATACTTGAAAGGAACAATTGACTTTGGGTTATGGTATCCTAAGGATGGTGATCTTACTCTGAATGCCTTTACAGATGTAGATTGGGCAGGAGATGTGGATGAAAGGAAAAGTACAAGTGGTGGTACATTCTTCCTAGGGAAGAAGTTGGTGTCTTAGCTAAGTAGAAAGAAAAATTCCATTTCTCTATCTACTACTGAGGTAGAATATATTGTTGTTGGAAACAATTATACTCAAGTGTTGTGGATGAAGTAGATTTTGAGAGACATCAAAATTGAGTATGATGAGTCAATTGCTATATTTGGTGACAATTCAAGTGCCATAAAAATTTCTAAGAATCTGGTGCTACACTCAAAGACAAAACATATAGCTATCAAGTATCACTTTTTGAGAGACAAGGTGAGTGATAAAGAGGTCAGATTGGAATATGTGCCTACAAACGAACAAATTGAAAATATCATTACTAAACCGTTGCCTAAGGATACTTTTGAGTATCTCAGAGGAAAGTTAGGGGTAATTTCCCCTCCTAATCTGAACTAAGATGCAAGTCTTTGCATCAATCTGTGGACTTACAGTCAGATCTTGTTTCAGATTGATGTTGTGGTGGTTGCTACTTAGGGGGAGTAGTCAGATGCTTCAAATTATATGTGGATCAAAGCATGTGTACCATTTCCATTGATGTCAAAGGGGAAGAAGAATAATGTGAAAAAATCTTGAAGAAAGGGAGAGAAGAGATATGAGAGGAGAACTGGAGAACAAAGGGAGATAAGTGTACTATGTGAACAACTAGTTGTGTTGATGGTATTATTTTTCACATCATGTGTTGCCATCAATTCCAAAGGGGGAGATTGTTGGATGTTGTGATTGTGATGCTAATATGTGGTTGTCATTGATGTCAACACTATTAGCATTAGTGATTCTGAAGGTTGTATATGTTGAGGATATTAAGAAAATTGTAATAAATATATTGCAGGCAGCAAGTGAAGCTAAGAAGGTCAGAGTGTTGGCATGTTCTATATGTTGATGATCAGAAGGTGCACATTAAAGGGTTTGTTTCTAAGCCTATCTAGTATGTTGTTTGAAAGTTTCAAAGGTGCACATCAAGATTTGAGGAAGTTATCAAATTTTGTGCTCTTATAGTTATTCAGTTACTATAGTAGGTGTTTCTAGAAGATGAGATTGTAGTTCTATTGAAGTGAGTTGTTGTGTACACTCGTGAGGTGTTCAGTGATATTTCTAGATTGTGATCTATCATTGTGGTACATTTGCATTGATCGATGTGTCCGTGATTGAATATTCTTCCTTGTGTGTTTAAGGTTTTCATGTTCTTGTCCGACATGATGGTGGTAGCATGTTGCAGATCCTTATGGATTAATCTTGTATTTTTTGGAATGTTTGAGGATGTTGATTTAGGTCCTCACTATGTTATGACCAACTTAGGTTGGTGCACATTAATATTTGTTCATGTATTGATGCCAACAATTGTAATTTATTCTTTATTTGTGGCTGAGAGAGTTGTTGATGCAAATCCGTGTAGCGGATATATGAGAGTGATTGTTTACTCATTTTAAAGTATGCTCAGTGAATTTATGTGAAGTATATGCAAGATATGTGTGAATAAAGATCAAATCATTTGAGTATAGAGTAGAGTGTAAAGAAGATTGAGCGAAGTGCGAAGAAGTGTATTTGTGCCTAATCAAAATTGTAATCAAGATTTTTTAGTAGCTAATTTCTTAGTTCAACCTCATTAGATGGATTTAATCTGATTGTTTTATGTAAGGCAATGAGCCTTCCCTTTGAGTAGTGAGCTCTAGGTAGTGTGCCTGAATGCATGTGCATTCCCTATTTAGTTCTTTCATTATACTTATAATAGGGTATAATCTTGTGGACTAACATCTACTGTGGTTTTTCCCCTAATAGGGTTTCCACGTATAAAAATATTGGTGTTCATGTGTCTTTGATGTGATTTTGTTCTATTCTTGCACTACTAATTATCAGATTTGAGATTAAGAGTTGTTTAGGGTTAAAATAAGCTTAATTTTTGTAACAACTAATTCACCCCCCCCTCTCAGTTGTCTATCCTTGTTTTTCCAATAGGATGCTTGGAGGAAAGTTCCCTTGTTTGAATTTGAGAAGAAGTATATTCGAATAGTGTTGATCAAAATTAACGATGAATCTTTGTGGATAGATGAGGCTCATTTGATTTCTAGAGAAGCTATTAGAGATGTGACTAGTTTGTGTTCCTTCAGACCAGTTCCCAAACTGAAGGCTATGGATGAAAAATAAATAATTGAGGTTACAGGTGTGAGTTCTAAAAGGAAATATATTGATTTGAGCTCAATTAATGATCTAGTAATAAGGTATGTTGCTATGGTCATCAATCACAAAGTTTGTATCCCTAACAATGACCTTACAATTTCTACTATTGTGGTGCATACTACTATTGATATGGTAATAAGAGGTATGGAATATGACTTGTGTGAATTAATTCATATACATCTTTTGAATAATTTAAAGGAGATCAAGAAGAGTAAGAAGAATACATTCCGGTATGGAAATTTGGTTTATTGTTTACTGTTTTACTTTTTGAGAGAATTATCAGTAATAGGAAGGATAGAATGGTCAAATTCAAATCCTATTTCATATCAAATTAGGAACTTAATGATAAATCTTCGTAGTTCAAATGTGCAAGAGTCCACCCTTGCTACATTCTTTGGAACATTTCAGATGAGGATGAACAAAAGGTTTAGGATTCCAATAAGTGTTGTGGAAAGATACTCTTGAAGCATAAATTTTCTTGTGTCTACATATTTTTGTCACATGGAAGCAGTTGAATCAAGGTTAGTCTAGATATTTGAATTGGAATATGAAATATCAGAGGCTGAAGTTGATAATTATGCTAAAATTATTTTGGAAAGCCCTAAGGATCTCAATGTAGAAGGTACCTTCAGTAGCATGACCGAAACAAGGAAGAAAAGGAAGAATGCGTAGAAGAAAGTAAGATTGAACATGAGCATGAAAGAATAAAAATTCAGAGAGATTTCAAAGAATTGTTAAAGGTTATTCATGGTGCTAATTTCGATTCATCTATTTTTGTTGTGGAGAATCTTCGTAGCATGATTAAATCATTAAAGGTCTACATCTTCAAACTTGAAATTTTTGCTAGAATTAAGTCTAATGAAGGAAAATTTGGAAGATATCAAAGGAAAATGTGTGAATGCACACAATTTTGTAATAAAGGAATTGGATAGTGTACAAGGTTGTGAAAAAGAGGCACGTGAACTACTTTCCTTTTTCCTAGATTGGTCGGATAGTACATTGGATATGAGAAATGAGATAAGGATGAGTGAATCCTAGTTGAGCACTTAGGAAGTTACATACAGGTTAGCAGAAGATAAAGATAATCAAAGGTGGTCCTACATTGTTGAGATTCGAGACAAATTCTTCTCTCTATAGGATCGAAGGACAGATGCTATCAAGAAATTTGTGGCACTTAGAGACATGATTAAACTCATGCATACTTCTTTTTATAGTTCTCTTGGCTATATTGGTGAATTATAAAATATTAATCTTAGGGTAAGTGCAAAAAAATGGTTCCCAAAAAGGGGGCTTACGTGGCCACTTTTTTTATGAAATCAAGAAATATTGACCTTGGATGCGAAATTGAGGATAGTTACACTCAAAAAATTGAGATGGAACAAAAACAAGGATTGAAGTGCTCTGAGTCTACTTTCTAAAAAACTAATTTATTTTGAAAATGGTTGAGATTAAGGGGTTCAAAAGAGGGATGTACATAAATTGGTGTTGTTTTTTTTCTCTGAAAAATAGAACATAGCAACTCTTGTCTGTCCCTAGGACAATGAACCTTTTTTTAGTATTTTTAAAATCACTCTAGTCAAAAATTAGCTAATAGTATGTAGTTGATGCACAGTTTTTCTAATAATTTTTTAATGAATATTTGATGTTTTACTAATTTTTTAAGTGGACACTTCCTGAAAAACAAAATTTTGGCCATGCTACCCCTACAAAGTTTGGAAACTAATTTATTTTTTTTTTTAAAAGAATTTTTAGAATGGAGTCTAGTTTCAAAAAATGTAATTTACTTGAAATTTTGATGAACAATTAATTTATAACGAAAAAAACACCAAACACTACTTTTTGCCAAAAAAGAGACACACACAAACAAAATAAATAATAGATCAAAGGATTAACATTTTCATAAAGTGAAAAAAATTACATCATTGGATAGCTAAGAGAGAACCTAACATTACCTAGGTGTTTGATTTGTTTGATATTGAACCACGTGCAATCCTAGTGGTGAGAACGAACCCGATTATGTGAAATATTGTAGAATTTGCAAAAACACGTCCCTGGTCATTAGGAATGCCCTCCATGTCTTTGGGTTGGTATTCCAAGGAAAATACCAAGCCCAAGGCTTGCGGATTCCCAAAAAAAAATATAACACATGCACATTATACATGCACACATTATAATGCACTCACATTTTGATCTACATTGAATTTATTTTTCTTCTTTTTTTTCTTTCTTCTTGTTATCTTTGATATAAACTATATACATGAAATAAATATTTAAATATAAGTTAACATTTATTTATGGACATTTACTTTCTCATACTTTAAGTTATATTTCATGTATATAGTTTCAAGATGTTTGAGAGTGGTTTCAGATCTCTTGGAGTTATAATGCAAATTCTAGTTTTTGGAAGATCTCACAAATTTCAAACTTAGTCAAATTTTAGTAATCAGCAAGTTGTATTATTTCTCTCTCTATCTAACTCATTTTTATCCCCTACACTCTATACCTCTCTCTCTCACTATTTCCATCCCTTTATCTGACTCTCTCTCCCTTGATCTCAAGAACTCTCTCTCTCTATCTCTCTCTGTCTCTCTATCTCTCTATCTCTTTGTCTCTTTATCTGTCTCTCTCTCTCCTTTGTCCTCTAATTCTCTCTACCTCACTTTTCTCTCCCTCCTTCCCTCTCTACTTATCACTATCTCTCTCCCTCCATCTCCCTCTCTCTCTACCTACCTCTCCCTCCATCACTCCCTACCACTCTCTCTATTTCTCTCTACCTCACCTCTCTCTCACCTCCCTCTCTCTCCCTCCATACTTCTCTCTCCCTCTCTTCTTCCCTATCTACTATCTTTCTCCCAATCCTTCTCTCTACCTACCTCTGCATCCATCAAACCTTACCACTCTCTCTACACCTCTCTATCTCACCTTTCTCTCCCTCCCTACCTCTCCCTCCCTCCCCCATTCCCTCTCTACTTCTCTCTATCTCTCCTCTCTCTCTACCTCTCCTTCCATCTCTACTTATCTTTATCTCATCTCTCCCTCTCTCTACCTACCTCTCCTTCCACCACTCTCTATTTCTCTCTATATCAACTATATCTCCCTCACTACATCTCCCCTCTCCCTCTCTACCTAGCTCTCCATCCATCACAACCTACCACTCTCTCTAGTACTCTCTATCTCACCTCCCAATATCTAAATCTATACCTCTCCCTCTCCTTTCCTCTCTACCTACCACTCCATCCATCACTCCCTAACACTATCTCTACACCTCTCTATCTTTCTTCTCTCCCTCCCTCCCTCATTCCCTCTCTACTTATCTCTCTCTACCTCTCCTTCCCTCTCTAATTATCTTTATCTCCCCTAGCCCTCACTCTCTCTCACTAGATGTCTCCCTCCCTACCTTTTCCCCTATCTACTCTCCATATCTCCTCTCCCTCCCTCTACCTCTCTCTCTCTCTCTCACTCTCTCTCACTCCTCCCTCACCCTCTTTCTCTCTCACTCTCTCCTCTCTATCTCACCATTCTCTCTTTCCCTCTTTGTAACTCTCTACTTCTCTAGATATGTCACCATTCTCTCTCTAAATATCTTTATCTCACCTATCCCTCTCTACCTTTCCCTACCTCCCCTCTCTCACCCACCCTCCCTCCTTCCCTCTATCTCTATCTCACCTATCCCTCTCTACCCACATATCCCTCCATCACTCCCTACCACACTCTCTCTATTTCTCTCTATCTCACCTCTCTGTCACCTCCCTCTCTCCATCCATACCTCTCCCTCTCCTTCCCTCTCTATTTTATATCTCCCTAACCATTCTCTACCCACCTCTCCATCCATCACTCCCTACCTTATTCTCTCTCCATGTCTCTCTACCTCTCCTTATTTCTCTAATTATCTTTATCTCCCCTAGCCCTCTCTCTCACTAGATGTCTCCCTCCCTACATTTTCCCCTATCTACTCTCTATCTCTCCTCTCCCTCCATCTACCTGTCTCTCTCACTCCTCCCTCACCATATTTCTCTCTCACTCTCTCCTCTCTATCTCACCGCTCTCTCTTTCCCTCTTTGTAGCTCTCTCCTTCTCTAGATGTCACCATTCCCTCTCTACTTATATTTTATCTCACCTATCCCTCTTTACCTCTCCCTTCCCTCTCTCACCCACCTACCCTCCTTCCCTCTATCTCTATCTCTCTCTCCCTCAATACCTCTCCCTCCATCTGTCCTTCCTTATCTACTCTTTATCTCTCATGTCTCTCTACCTCTCCTTCCCTCTCTACTTATCTTTATCTCCTCTTTCCCTCCCAACCTCTTTATCTCTCTCCAATGCCTCCCTCCCCCTCTTTCTTTCTCCCCCTGTGAGGTTTGAGGGTGTAAGCTTTAGTGTTTAAGGTATAGGGTTGAGGTTATAGGGTTAATTGTATAGGGAATAGGGATTATGGTTTAGGATATTAGGTATAAAGTTGAGGGTATAGGGCATAGAGATGAGGGATGAGGGTTTAGGGTTTAAGGTTTAAGGTATAGGGTTGAGGGTATAAGGTTAAGTGCACATGGTATATGGATTATGGTTTAGGATATTGGGTATATAGTTGAGGGTATTGGGTTGAGGATATTAGGTTTAGGTTTGATGCTTTAGGATTTAGGATTAATGTATAAGTTTCAAGGTTGAGGGTTGAGGGCATGAGGTTAAGTGTATAGGGTATAGGGATTAGGGTTTAGGGTGTAGGGTGTAGGGTATAGGGTATAGCATTAAGGCTTGAGAGTGTAGGGTTTTTCATTTAAGTATAGGGTTGAGGGATAATGTTTAAGGTTTAGGGTATAAGGTTAAGGGTGTAGGGTATATAGATGAGGCTTGAGGGTGTAGGGTTTAGGGTTTAAGGTATATGGTTGAGGGTTGAGGGATAGTGTTCAAGGTTGAGGGTATAAGGTTGAGGGTATTAGGTTTAGGATTGATGTTTAGGGTTTAGGGTTTAGTATACAAGGTTGAATGTAGGGTTTAGAGTTTAAGTATAGGGTTGAGGGATGATGTTCAGGGACTAGGTTATAAGGTTGAGTGTATAGGGTATAGGGATGAGGGTTGAAGGTGGATGGTTTAGGGTTTAAGGTATAGGGTTGAGGGTTGAGGTATAGTGTTCAAGGTTGGGGGTGTAGGGTTAAGTGTATAGGGTATAGAGATTACAAATTATGATATTGGGTATAGGATTAAGGGTATTGGGTTTAGGGTACAAAGTTTAATGTAGGATTTAGCATTTAGTTATAGGGTTAAGGGCTTGGAGATAATGTTTAGGGTTCAGGGTATAGGGATGAGGGTTGAGGGTGTAGGGTGTAGGGTTTATGGTTTAAGGTATAGGGTTGAAGGTATAGGATTAAGTTTATAGGGTATAGGGATTAGGGTTTAGGAACTAGGTATAGGGTTGGGTATTGGGGTTGAAGGTTTAAGGGTTTAGAGAGAGAGAGAGAGAGAGAGAGAGAGAGAGAGAGAGAGAGAGAGAGAGAGAGAGTATTTTGTAGTTAGGGTGGGAGGAAAAGACTTGAGAGAGGGGGAGGGGGTTGGGAGGGAGATACCTAAGAGAGAGGGAGAGGGAGAGAGATATGGCCCCCATTTTTTCAAACATTCCACAACATTTCCAATTTCACTGAGTTGGCAAGCCAGTGGGCCCACTAGCTTGCCAATTCGATGAAACTAGAAACCTTACTTGCCCTGTTTGAAAAAATGGGTCCATGAAATGAGGTCTCCCAATGATGTAATTCTTGGACCCACATTTTCAAATAGGC
Organism: Sequoiadendron giganteum; assembly: GCA_007115665.2. Lineage (NCBI taxonomy): Eukaryota > Viridiplantae > Streptophyta > Pinopsida > Cupressales > Cupressaceae > Sequoiadendron > Sequoiadendron giganteum. Next base: position 396,773,158 of record CM021110.1, on the reverse strand, counting down.
CACTACATTGCTAATTTCATCGAATTGGCAAGCTAGTGGGCCAAGTAGCTTGCCAATTCAGTGAAATTGGCAACCTAACTTAGCTTGATTAAAAAAATGGGTCTGAGAAATGGGGTCTCTTGATGATTTACATCACTGAGAGACCCCATTTCTTGGACCCATTTTTTAAACAAGCCACTACAATGCCAATTTCATCGAATTGGCAAGTCGGTGCACCCACTAGCTTGCCAATTCAGTGAAATTGGCAGCCTAACTTGGCCTATTTGAAAAAAATGGGTCCAAGAAATGGGGTCTCTCAGTGATTTACATCATTGAGAGACCCCATTTCTTGGACCCACTTTTTCAAATAGGCCACTACATTGCCAATTTCATCGAATTGGCAAGCCAGTGCGCCCACTAGCTTGCCAATTTCATTGAACTGGCAAGCTAGTGGGCACATTGGCTTGCCATATAGGTCAAGTTAGGTTACCAATTTCACTACATTAGCAAGCTAGTGGGCACACTGGCTTGCCAATTTGATGAAATTGGCAATGTAGTGGCATGTTTGAAAAAGTGGGTCCAAGAAATGGGGTCTCCTGATGATGTAAACTCTCTACCCAAGTAAACTATCTACCTTAATCCCTCAACCCTCAACTCTTAATACCTTAACCCTTAAACCTTTATCCCTCTACCCTCTACCCTCTACCCTCAACCCTCAACCCTCAACCCTTAACCCTCAACCCTTCAACCCTAATCCCTCAACCCCTATACCCTCTACCCTATACATTGGACGCTCAACCCTAATCCCAACCCTATACCCTCAATCCTCTACCCTCAACCTTAAACCTACAACCCTTAACCCTTAAACCCTCTACACTCTAACCTATACATTAAACCCTCAACCCTCAATTCTCAACTCTCAACCCTATACAATGGACCCTCAACCCTAATCCCTCAACCCTATACCCTCAACCCTCTACCCTCAACCTTAAACCCTCAACCCTTAAACCATAAACCCTTAAACCCTCTACCCTATACATTAAACTCTCAACCCCTAATTCTCAATCCTCATCCCTTAATCCCTCAACCCCTATACCCTCTACTTTATACATTGGACCCTCAACCCTAATCCTTAAACCATATACCCTCAAACCTATACCCTAGACCCTAAACCCTCTACCCTCAACCCTAAACCCATAATACCTTAACGCTTAAACCCTCTACCCTCTACCCTCTACCCTCTACCCTCAACCCTCAACCCCCAACCCTCAACCCTCAACCCTCAACCCTTAAAACCTAATCCCTCGACCCTTATACCCTTTACCCTATACATTGGATCCTCAACCCTATACACTCAATCCTCTACCCTCAACCTTAAACCCTCAACCCTCAACCCTTAATCCCTCTACCCTCTACCCTCTACCCTATACATGAAACCATTAACCCTCAACACTTAATCACTCAACCTTGAACCCTTAAACCTTTAACCCTCAACCTCTATACTATCTACCCTATACATTGGGTCTTCAACCTAATCCTTCAACCATATACCCTCAAGCCTATACCCTCTACCCTCTACCCTCTACCCTAAACCCTCAAACCTAAACTCTTTAACCCTAAACCCTTAAACCTTATACCCTCTACCCTCAACCCAATACCCTCCACCCTTAACCCTAATCCCTCAACCATATAGACTCAACCCTATAGGTCCTCCACCTTAATCCCTCAACCCTATACCCTCAACCCCTACCCTTTCTCTCTATCTATACATCTCACCTCTCTCTCCTACCCTCTCTCCTACCCTCTCCCTCTTTCTACGTACCTCTTGCTCAATCAATCCCTACCATTCTCTCTCACTCCCTCTATCTATCTATCTTTATCTCCCTCCTACTATCTCTCCATCACTCCCTCTTACAGTTTAGGGATCAGGGTAGAGAGTTTTCTTGGGTTTAATATTTTAGGGGTTGAGGGATTAGGGTTAAGGGTAGAGGATATTGGGTTGAGGGTAGAGACCCAATACCCTCTAACCTCAACCATAATCCCTTAACCCTATACCCTCAAACCATATCCTTTTCTCTTGTAATGTCCCTTACTAGATTCACCCTAGAATTTCCTTGTAGATTAGGTTTAGGGTTTCTTCCTTCAAAATGAAAGTTCTTTTTACTGAAGTAATCTTGGTTTAAAATCTGCATTCACCATATTAACAACATTTACACATACAAATATATCTATTAGCATTAATATATAGGTATCCAAAATATAAGCATAATCATAAATGTAATTTAGCAAGCAAGAGGAGTGCCATTGGTGGATCTGCCCTGAAGCCTTCATGTTGGGCACGAGAGGCTGCTTATGCAATCCTCCTTTCCCAACGACCTAGTACCTGCATTCTCCACCAATGGTAGTACCTCGGAAGACAATGGCCCTATTAGGAGCGGAGGGGGAAACCCTAAGTGTTAGTGTAATTAATATTTTATTACAATTGCATAACTTTACTTAGGTTGAGCTAATTTTAGGTCAACATTAGGGTTGCATACTTTTCTTTTATAAAGCAAATCATCTCATTGTAATATTAAATTCCTGAATATATCAATTTGCACATTATATGCAAAGCTCTGCTTTTTTGATGTTTTCTCTTCTGTGGAAGGTACCTGATTAGGCCTTGTTGCCAGGACCCATTCATCCTTTCTTGCATTCATCTTAGTTTTAGGTGCATGCTTATTTAGTCTCCCTAAGTTGCACTTATGGGGTGTGTTAGTGTAATTAATATTTTATTACACTTGCATAACTTTACTTAGGTTGAGCTAATTTTAGGTCAACATTAGGGTTGCATACTTTGATTTTATAAAGCAAATCATCTCATTGTAATATTAAATTCCTGAATATATCATTTTGCACATTCGCATGCAAAGCTCTACTTTTTTATGTTTTCTCTTCTGTGGAAGGTGTTTAGGTTTGTATGTCTGATCTAGGGTTTCTACCATGGTTGGTTCAGTCCTCTACACAGATCTGGGGTCTATTTTTATTTTATGTTTATGCATGTTAGGAATTCTCTCCTTTTGCAGTCATTGGGGATTGTAATAAACAAACTGATATAAAGTTCCATCGGGGGGGTTTCTTGCATAATAATCTTCATCATGTTTTTATGGAAACTCGCATGGGTTGTAATCTGGTTTCTTAGTTTCTTATTGGCCATATTTTGTCTTAGCTTGACACATACCAGATTCATTTTGGTTCACACTTTAGATTGAGAGCCTATGGTTAGTGATCCGCATCGGATCCATCTCAATTTGAGGGCCACTAAATTTGTGGTTATTGTTTCTGAGTCTGTATGGTACTTTTTCCCATGGAAGAGTTTCAGTCTTAGTTTGGCATCAGCATCGGGATTCACGGCTTCCAGATTCTATCATCATCATATCATCTACTATTGCTCTATGGATTCCAGGGTTGTTCCAGTTTGGTGTTTTCGAGTGTTCCGTGGCATCGGGTCTACTGTCACATTTTTATGATTCTGATATGGTTTCTTGTAGACAGCAGTATCTTTCCTTGCTTGCCAGATTGCGGTTCTAGTGTTACTCCACAGTGTTCTTCCAATGCTTCTTTGCAGCAGTCATCTCATTGTAGGGGGGGTTGTCCCATTGGGTTTTCCTTCTCTACCTCATTATTGCATTTGTACATGGGTACCTGATTAGGCCTTGTTGCTGGGACCCATTCATCCTTTCTTGCATTCATCTTAGTTTTAGGTGCATGCTTATTTAGTCTCCCTAAGTTGCACTTATGGGGGGGTGTTAGTGTAATTAATATTTTATTACACTTGCATAACTTTAATTAGGTTGAGCTAATTTTAGGTCAACATTAGGGTTGCATACTTTTCTTTCATAAAGCAAATCATCTCATTGTAATATTAAATTCCTGAATATATCATTTTGCACATTCGCATGCAAAGATCTGCTTTTTTATGTTTTCTCTTCTGTGGAAGGTGTTTAGGTTTGTATGTCTGATCTAGGGTTTCTAACACTAAGTACCAAGGGCCTAAGGCCTACCACCCCCCTAAATAACAGAATGCTGAGGTGGGACCCCCACCATTCATGACCAATCCCTTGCTTGGGCCTATGGGCCTAAGGATGGGGTTTTTAGGCAATCCACTTGGTGATGCTTCTCCCTCATCCTAATAGGGTAACAATCACAGAGCAGACAATCTTTGGACAGTCACTTATGCAATTACTATTGAATTATCTATATGCTTGTATCATGTCTGAGAGTGTTATATGGATGCATGAAAATTTAACATAATGCAAAAAGAAGTACGTGGATCTATATTACTACAACAATGCCAATTCTCATCATATTTGGTTGTTTATGATCAATGATACTATCCAATGTAATATTAACAATGATGGAAACTAAATGTCGTTGTATCATGCCCTTTAGCTTCATTCACAGTCATGATAATGGTAAAGGAACCATCATCAATTCATAAAACTATTATAATATTGATAACATCAAAGGAAAACATTGCACCAATAATCAAATGAGCAATATTAGTTTCTTATATTCAAAATATACTAAATATTATTGCTAAGTGAGTACATCACTTGAGTTGCTATATCTCTCCATGTTTACTTACTCGCTTCCTTCAACCTTGTACTAAATTGATCATAGGATGAGAACAATTCATATATATATATTTATATAATTATTCTTTCCTTATTCATATATATTCTTTATTCATTGCATATTATTCATTATAAAATTTATCTATATCTATGCATATATACTTGCATGCCTATTAAATAATATATATATTAAATGGCTCTTCATTCCAATGTGTAACAATAATTGTTGTTGCTGTTCTAAATTGCAAATCCTATTTCTCCATGTTCTTTTCCCCTTCCTTACTTTCCTTCCTTCTATTTATACCATTCAAGGTAGGTGACTCATGGGGGGAATGTATTGTTTGGTGAAAGAGGTGACTTTTCATAAAATACATCCCTTTGTTAGATTTAATTGCTGCCTTTATTATCACAATAATATCTATTTTTAAAATAATATATTATTACTATAATTATGATATTTCAGATTTCTATTTATTTTATTATTTTATCTTGATATTTTATTGAACATATTTTAACATTAAAGTTTAATAATAAAACAATTTGCTAATATCTTATTATTATTTTATTCTAATGTATTGCAATCTTTGATGTGTAATGATTATAATATTTATTTATTATTATTTTTGATACTAAGTTATTTAATACTAGAATGTAATAACAATAATTTTCCTATATATTATTATTATATTTGTTATTTCATATTTATATATTTTTATATTGATATGATACACATTTATTTTATATTTAATATTAATATTGCTATTTATTTAATTTATTAATTCATTTGTATTTTAACAATTGGTCTTTATGGTTTTGTTATTTCGGGGACATGACATCTCTCTATCTATACATCTCACCTCTCTCCTCCTCCCTCTCTCCTATCCTCTCTAATTTTCTCTATCTACCCTCTCCCTCTTTCTATGTACCTCTTGCTTAATCAATCCCTACCACTTTCTCTTGCTCCCTCTATCTATCTCTCTATCTCCCTCCTACTACCTCTCCATCACTTGGCCTATTTGAAAAAATAGGTCTGAGAAATGGGGTCTCCAAGTGATTTACATCAATGGGAGACCCAATTTATTAGACCCATTTTTTCAAATAGGCCACTATATTGTCAATTTCATTGAATTCGCAAGCTAGTGGGCCCACTAGCTTGCTAATTCGATGAAATTGGAAACCCAAATTTCCCTATTTGAAAAAATGGGTCCAAGAAATGGGGACACATCACTGGGAGACCCTGTTTCTTTGACCCATATTTTCAAATAGACCACTACATTCCTAATTTCACCGAATTGGTAAGCTAGGGTAGAGGGTTTAAGGGTTAATGGTAGAGGATAGAAGGTTAAGGGTAGAGGGAAGAGATAAAAGGATTGAGTGAGTGAGAGAAAGAGACTTGAAAGAGGGAGAGGGGGTAGGAGGGAGAGACTTGAGAGAAAGAGAGAGAGGGAGGGAGTGGGAGAGATAGAGGGTAGAGGCTAGACAGTAGATGGTTAAGGGTAGAGGGGAGAGAGATAGGAGTGAGTGAGTGAGAGAGAGACTTGAGAGAGGGAGAGGGGGTAGGAGGGAGATACTTGAGAGAGATAGAGGGTAGAGGGTTAAGAGTAGAGGTTGGAGGTTTTAAGGGTTTCAAGTTTAAGGGTTTAGGGTTTAAGGGTTTAGGGTTAAGGGTAGAGGAGAGAGAGATAGAGGGAGTAACTGAGTGAGAGAGAGAGACCTCAGAGAGGGAGAGGGGGTGGGAGGTAGAGAATTGAGAGAGAGAGATACAAAGAGAGAGGGAGTGAGTGGGAGTGAGTGGTAGAGAGATAGAGGGTAGAGGGTTAAGAGTAGAGGGTAGAGGGCTTAGTAGCTTGCCAATTTGGTGAAATTGGCCTAACTTGGCCTGTTTGAAAAAATGGGTCTGAGAAATAGGGTTTCCTAGTGATTTACATCATCGAGAGACCCCATTTACATCACCAAGAGACCCCATTTTTTAGACCCATTTTTTCAAATAGGCCACTACATTGCCGATTTTACTGAATTGACAAGTCAGTGGCCCCACTAGCTTCCTAATTCGGTGAAATTGACAACCTAACGTGCCCTTTTTGAAAAAATGGGTCCAAGAAATGGGGTCTCTCGATGATGTAAATCACTAGGAAACCCCATTTCTTGGACCCATTATTTCAAATAGGCCACTACATTTCCAATTTCACTAAAATGGCAAGCTAGTGGGCCTACTAGCTTGGCAATTTAGTGAAATTGGCAACCTAACTTGCCTGTTTGAAAAAATGGGTCCAAGAAATGGGGTCTAACATGCATAAAAAGAAAATAAAAATAGACCTCAAATCTTTGTAGAGGACTGAACCATCTTTCCAACGCCGCAAGAATGGCGAAAAAAGGATCACCGAGTGAAAAGATATGCCCTCTGGAGTGAAAAATAGAACATCTGAGTTCAAGGACCTATAAAAAAAAATCTGGAGAAAAATATAGAAAAACTAAAACATTGAATAGATCAGTGCTGAAATCAGCTTTCCAACGGTATCTTGTTTGCTAAAAATGGACACGGTACGCAAAAGTTATACCCGATTTTGTAAAAGTGCTCCAAAAAGGCCAATAAGGCCTACAACAGCCCAGGGGGCTAAAAAATTTCGGCCCCTGGTCGCATGGCGGATAGGGGGCTGGGGCAGAGCCCCAAGTCACCCATATGACCATGCAGGTGCTTAGAGGCCGACGGATCTCCTGGTCGGCCATAAGACCCTAGCGGGGGCTGAGCGTTGGCCGCGGGGCTGGATGGGTGGTCGGCGGTGGAAAGGGTGGTGCCGCCCGGGGGCCGCCGCTCCTGGTGGCCACTGGGTGGTGAGTCGGTAGTGCTTTTCATTTGTGTGGGAGGTGAAAAACCCAATGCAACTTTTGATTTTTTTTTTTTCATTTTTTTCAAACTCTATGCCTCGAAATGCGTGCTGGGGAGGCCGTACGGCTTCCCTGGCAAAAAAAATTTGCCCTCCGAACCAACTTCGCCAAAATCGATGAAACAAAAGGTGATCTTAGGGTTTTTGGCTGCTGTGAATGCAATGGTGACCTCCGTTTCTGCTCAAAATGCTTCAAAAAAATGGCGACCTCCAGAGCTTGCAAAAAAATACCAAAACTGAAACCCTCACAGATCTGGCAAATCATGACCAAAATCTGCAAAATAAAAGCCAAACCTAACTTTTTCCAATGCTCTGAATCCAATGGTGAAGCCTGATCTGATCCAAAATGCTGCATAGATGAGCTCAAGGCATGAAATCCTCGAGGAACCCCGAACGAACTCTGCAATGGTTTTCTCTAGAATTTGAGAAGGGGTTGCATGTCAAGGCTCTGATACCATGTTAGAAACCCTAGATCAGACATGCAAACCTAAACACCTTCCATAGAAGAGAAAACATAAAAAAGCAGAGCTTTGCATGCGATGTGCAAATTGATATATTCAAGAATTCAATATTACAATGAGATGATTTGCTTTATAAAAGCAAAGTATGCAACCCTAATGTTGACCTAAAATTAGCTCAACCTAAGTAAAGTTATGCAAGTGTAATTAAATATTAATTACACTAACAGAATTCACCGCAAGATCTAATATGACTGTAATCTCTTAACCATGTTTTTTTGACTTATTTAGATAGCTATATCCTGGATCTTGAGAAATCTTTTGTTGTGAGCAGAAAGTTATCTCTAACACATTTTAAATATGTATCCTACTATTTTTATGTGTTTGGCATACTGTGTGGGAGACTCTGCATTCTACTAAAGTGAACATTCCTATACTAAAACTTTGTTGATAGTCTCTTTGCTGGTAGTATGATGGGAAATTAATGTGTTCTCAAATCTAGAAGGTGTTTCCTTTGAGGATTAACTGTTGGTTTGGAGAATTGTGTTCTAGTCTTGGTCGACTCAGCGAATGCAATATATTATGAAGACTAGTTATGTGTTATGGATATTAGCCGACTTGGTATAATGTAGTATGTGGATAAAATGTTTAAATCTTATATGGTGTCGATGATGAAGGTTTTCATTATTTTGAGTTCATATAATTAGGTCAAATTAATTGATGGATAAGATGCTTGTATATATATAGGATGAAAGATAAAAGAGAGAAGAGAGTGTAAAGTGAGATGAGTGTATAAGAGTGAGAAGGAGAAGTGAATGCCAGCAGAGGAGACGATTAGAACAAAAATTATTTATCATTTATGATCAGTATAGTTTTTTTGAGCAATTATTGTGTGAGGTAGTACTTCTTATTCTAAGGTTCAGTGGAACTGAACCCTGCACATTGAAGGTGTATCCTATCAGTTCAATCTTTTGGCAGTGAGCCATTATCATTGTATCTTGGTAGTTAGCCATATTTTGTACTCAGACAGTGAGCCTTTTAAGGACAATGAGTCCTGACAATGAGCCATGTATTATTTTGTATCAGGATATAATATATTGTGAGTTAACAATCATCGTGGTTTTTCCCATTATAGGTTTTCCACATAAAAATCATGGTGTTCATGTGTATGGTCACATTAACTTGTTTCTATGTTCTCTCTTATCGATTCAATCAAAATTTTGATAATGTTTAAGTTTATTTTAATATGGTTTTCTAGAATATTGATTCACCCCCCTCTCCTATATTCTAAATTTTCAATACGCTTGATGATCCATCTCATCACTTGTTTGACGGTCAGTTTTCAAACTTGTGTGTGGCTTATTTTCAGATCGCTCGTTCAAGTATTCTCTTGGAAATTAATGGTAGAAAAACTCTAGTTGTTTGATATGATGAGGATTGTTAGCTAATTTTCTCTCATAATTGCAATCATTGAGAGATGAAGAGTTTGTCCAAAACTAGAGAAGAAAGTGTGAGGAGTTTAGGCAAGCAGTTGCAAAGGAATTAAAGATATTTTTCCTGGGTAAGTTGGTATTCATGTTTCTATGTTTCAACTATGCATCAACTTGCTGGTTTGGGATTTTGTTGAAGGTTATATGGGTTTTAGATATTTTGGGTTTGCAAGGGCTTGGTTATTTATAAAACAATCATTGAGTGGCTAGGAATTGTATGGTCTGGGAGGTTTTTGCTTTGTATGTGAAATTCCTAACCCTAGACTTATACCAAGAAAATGAGTAAATCCACTGTGTCATCCCCTTAACCTGAAAGGAAACCCAAGTAGAAGAGGGTTAGGAGGTCTAAAACCTAGGATGAGGGTGATGCCACAATAATGGGTTACACTTTTTGGGGCATCCTGATTTTTGCTGAAATCACATATTTTTTAAAAATATAATGATTTAAACTTTAAAAAGGTTCCATTGAAAGGATTTTAATTGAAGAGGGTTTGACCAAATCCCCTTAAATCAAAACCCCCTTGGATATAAACTCTCTAGTTTTAAACTATACCTATAATGGAGTCTCCTCTACACCTATCAAAATCTTGATAAAAGTCCACTTTTGATTTACCTTTCGGGGGATCAAATGAATTCATTTAAAATTTATCTTTTGTAAGCATGTAGTCCTTATTATAAGCTTCCCAAAAAGTATAATTTTAAATATATTTAATTTGATTATTATATTTATTTTTTATTTCTTGTGAATGTAGATTTTTCAATGAACATCGAGGTCTTTGTTTGACACATACGGAAAAAATAGGAAAAGAGAGAAAAAAAATTCTAAAAAATACATATCCACTAGATATTGATGTCCTTATTCCAACCAAAAAAAATGAGTTCATTCAAATGCATACAAAAAAAGTTATGCAAGTGAAAGGATAATATATCCAAATTATAATTACTCTGACTTAAAAAATTAATTAAAAAATATGTATGCAACAAAAAATTATGAAAAAATGTCCATGCCTTAGATATTGGTGTGAAAAAATTGTATATAAAAAATTAGAATTGTATCCTTTCTAGATAAAACTTTATGCAACTGAAAGTAAACATCTCTTTTTGAAAATGTTGTTTAGTAAAAAAAAAAGTTAATAAAAATTACATAAAAGGATTCATAAATTTTTTATTTTTTATTTTTTAAATATAATTAGAATATACACATGAAATATCACAAATTGTACTAGTTTTCTTCATCTTCAAATTCTTAATGGTTTAGCTTCTATAGGTATAAGAAAGTGAAGATCTGGTGAAAAATATTGATTCCAATGTCAAGTTTGGCCAAAAAGTGTAACCCATTATTGTGAGATCACCCATGACAAGTCTAAAATTAAATCGGATGTGCCTGAATAATCCATTAAACTAGAGGGTTAGGTAAAGGGTATTATTGAAGGTGACCATAGGGAAAACATGTTGGTTGGGCATGAGAAGGGTAATAGCGATGGTGTGGATGGTCCCTATAAGAAGAAAAATAGGAAGGATAAGGACCACAAGGATTATGATTCTTATATGGAGGAACCTAATTTTTCCATGCACGATTAGGTAGAAGATAACCTAAAATATACCTAATATCTTCTACTTGTAGGTCAATAAGACTCGTATGATGGTGAGAAAAAATTTCTAGTTTCAACAAAATCATGAAGGTGACACACATACTCTGATTCTAAGGATGATGAACCATTGTAGAAGGGATGTCCCGATTCAATGTTTTTATTTTCGATGATCGACGTGAAGAAGAGGTGTTGGATGTTGCTGTAATGATGAATGGTGCCTTTTGGAAGGTAGATGAATATTCTTAAACAAGTGTTAAGGGTTATTGTCTTTTGTGCATTCCCTCCATTTGAAAAAAAAAAAAATTGGAAAGGGAGTATGTTCTATAATAGTCCAATTAAATAGTGACATGTGTACTCTCTGGTGTGAAGTTGTTTTTTCTCCTTCATTTCTATAAGAAGGAATTCAAGGCTAGAAGTATGGGGGTTCATTTTTTTTAGTTGATCATAGAGAACACTGTAAAGAGAATACTGAGCATATTTAATTTTTTTCTTAGGTTCGAGTTTGCTAATGCATATGTAGTTTTGATAGCAATACTGGCAATATAATATAGAATGGTGCAAATTCAAAGCCCTTTTCTCTCCTATGTAATTTTTTCATGAATTATGAATAATATAATCAAGGGCTATCCTATTTGTCTCCATTGATTTCCAATGGGTGTGTGGTTTTTCTCTTGCTTGTTAATTAAAAGAATTAATGTAAATGCTTTTGTGAAGCTTTAGGTTTATGTCAATTAAGTTTTAGGATATTAGTAAGAATTGGTGGTTGAGAATATAATGTTGAAATATTGTCATGTAGTATCTTAAAAGTGTAAATGATGCTATGTGTTAAAATTATTATTAGAGTTCCATAGGTTTTAGAACTAACTCTATGCTTAGGATAAGGCACTGATCTAGGTAACACATTTTCTTGGTTGGTTCAGCATCAAATCACTTATATAATCAAATGATTTTTAAATGGGTTACAAATGTTTTTATTTTATGTTAAGTTTCACCATTCTCATGCTCTGAATGTAGAGTATTGTTAAGAATCATCCAAATCCTTTGATACATTCCATTTGTTGAGCTATTATACGAGAATTATCTATTTATTTCAATGTTCATGATAAAATGGCACAAGAGCATCATCTAAACATTGTCAATATTGCCCTCTTGGGTTTCACAAAGCTTGAAGTGTAGAAGTAAAGGTCCAACAATCCTTTACTCGTTCATTGGCCAATCCTCACCATTATTGACTATTGAATTCTAGAAGATTCATTGATAGTGGTTGAGATCAAGTTTGGTTCTCAAAAAATAACCAACAAACTGGCGACTCTAGTGGAGATAGTTCATATAATGTCGCTAGGTCCAGATCAGGAGTATTAGAGTCGAATACTTTGAAAATACACATTTATCTTTCAGTATAGATTTTGCATTAGTGGGTCAATTTTTAGAATTATTTCTTAGGGTTTGTTGTATTTTCTTTCAACTTGCAAATTATGTCAAGATCTACCTATAATTCTCTAAATATTCTCATGAATTCTCACTAAATGCGGGTGGTGACTCTGGGGTCTTTGTACTAGTGTGCACTATTTGATGAAATCAATAAATATTAAGAATGAGGAATTTGTTGAGGAGAGATGAAGTAGATATGAGCTTATATGATGAAGCTCCCTGATGAGAAGCTAGGATGAAATTTTAGAAGGCTCTACTACTATTTGGAAAGAATCAAGAATTGGGTGAATCTAAATTTTTGGTTCAAATATTGAATGTTTCAGACCAGGAAAGGGTAGTGTTGTGGTGAATAAAAAGGGATTTATTTGTGACTCTGTTATTAGAGAAGACCTAGAATGAAATGAATTTTTGAAAGAACTTCGTACTGTTGAAGTTTAGTCCTCTATGAAGAGAGGTGGTGACTCTATGGAAAGAACCTGATGAAATTATGAAGATAGTTTTAGATATATGAAGATTTCCAGTTAGAAAGAAGAATTTGTAGCAGTTGCACCATATCCTATTATTTTTTATAGTTTGGCTTTCAAGAAGCATAAATTTGTGTATGAAAACCATATTTGGAAGTATGGAATTTTTTTGGTTCCCTATTAAGTGAAATTATGCACTAAGAAAGGGAAGGGTGATGATAATTATACATACTTTTGAGCTAATAATTTTTAGCTTATGTATTATGTTGCAAAAGTATGTCTATTCTTGAAATTTTCCTAGTAAAGAGATCTTAGGTGTAGATGCATTTGAGCTAAGCATTGTAATATTTTAAGGCCATTATGAAAGCAAGAAATAGGGCAGTGATCAACTATAGAGTTGATGTTTAAATTTGTAAAGGGATGTAATCAAATGTGTCATCGCCCTATACTTCCATGTGGGGTGCCTGATGTAGACATGAAAAATATGCAACCGCTTTCATGTCATCAAAGAAATTTCTCTATTGGAAGATACAAACCATTAAATTTTGATTGTATTCAAGGTTTCCCAAATCCCATTCCTAGTGAAGTTAGGGAACATTCGCCAAAGTTTGAAGGGAAAAGATCAGAATCAAGATCTCAATATCTGCAAGAATTTTCTGACTTGATGAGAGATTATGAGATAAATCACGAGGATGTTGTCATGAAGTTCTTTGTTCAATCTCTGAGAGAAGATGTCAGAGATTGGTTTTCATATTTTAGAGTATTTTTTATCTCTTCATGGGGTGGGTTCATGGCATAATTCATTGAATAGTTTAGTGAAAGAATTAATCAAAGTTTAGTAAGGAAAAAACTCATGGAAATTTAGAAAGAAGAAGATGAGTTTGTCCCAACTTTTAATCTTATATTTTCAATGGAAATAAGGGATAATCTAGGAGATATAAGACCAAAGTATGCAAAGTGTTTGGTTATATATTTAGGTGCATTTGATAAAGAAATGAGTTATTTGTTAAGAGATAAAGAGCCTACAACACTTCACAATGCATATCAAATTTCTATGGATATTGAAAACAACTTAAAATATTCAATAATGAAAGGATACATGGTTGTGAGCATTGATTATCCTAGCACAACTCATGTAAATAGAATTCATGACAACAAAAGTGATTCTCAAAGTGATAATGATTTTGTTGCCCAAAATCATCCATCATTACAACACAAAGATCATGGTGAGATTCAAGTTGAATATCAACAAAGTTTGAGCAATGTTGATCAAGTGTCTTGTGTAAAAGATTTGTCTAATATGGAAAATGCACAAAGGAGACTCACCATATGACTTGTTTGCAAAGGTTTCTAGATGCCTTATTGGGGGTCCCCAAGGATTTCAGACTTGAGGTTTCAAAATGCATTAATTTGTTTTGTAAAATTTTTGAGCCAAGGTTGAGTTCCTAGCCAAAGGAATTGAACCCTCATGGTTCTGATCAGATAAGGATTGCTGAGGGAACCAACTGTGATTGTGAAAAAAGTATGATGTCTCAGAATGTTGATGTCGGTTTCCCTATTGAGGAAGATTAGAAAATAATGTATTTAACTAAAAAGGGTATACCAAATGATGAACATCCATCTTGTTGTAGGGATGAAGGTGATTGCAATCAACCTATATATAGCACACATGTAGATCTATATACCAGTGATGATGATAAAGATACACTAGCGAGTGTTGTTTATTTATTATCAAAAATAAGTGGTAAGGATATTGAAGATGGAAATTTAAGCATTCACTAAAAATAAAATGAGCAAAGTTCACATACTAATGAATTATCTTGTGATGGGGAACATGATGGCAGTGAATTCTCTAATTATTTCTCTGAGGATTGTGAACGCTCCTATGGGGATCATCTATGTGTCTCTTCTTAAAATATGGGATGCAATGAAATGAATGTTCATGAAGTCACTTATTCACCAGGGAATGAACATATCCCTTTTGATGAATACCTAGAATGTAATCTAGGTATGTTATCAATAGAATATACTAAATTTGTGAGTAATGATAAGTTTGAGGACAAGAATATATGTGTTCAGTATCTTGATCCTAAGCATAGTGTTAGAAATCATAAAAATATTGATCTTGCTAACTATAATGTCGATGAACATGATTGTGTCCTTGATGTTTACAATTGTTTATGCATAGAAAAGATTGAATATGTTTGTTTCTATGTAAACATGGACTTGTTTCCATCAATTAAGGAGTGAATTGATGTGAAAGATAATGAAGATACTTGTTTAGTTGTTAATGAGAAAAATTCAAACCATAATGACTATTTCACATTTGGGTCATCCCACTTATCAACCGAAGGTGCACTTGAGTGCTTTGTTGCTGACCCTATTAATTCTGAATTATTTGAGCCATCCTTTGAAACATTTTACATTGAGTTGAATGATGACTTAAAAGATGAATCAAAATATGTTACTGAACCTAAAATGGAAATATTTTTTGATGCATGGGATGAGGTTAGTAATGATGTGTGTTTTGAGGTTGGTATAGCTACAATTTGACCTTAAAAGGTTAGGATATATGTTTATAAATGGAGGTATTGAACAGACTATCTCTGAGAAATTCAAGTTTGATGTGCAATTTAAATTTGATGTCAACTTTTAAGATTTTGATGATCAAATAGAATATGAGTGTTTTCAATTTTTAGTCTAGTTGCATGGGCATTTGGTGGAACATGATAGTGAATTGAATGAGGTAAAGTGTCAAATTTTTTTTGATTTTACTTTGTATCTAATTATAGATTTTAGATGGAAAAAGTTAATGATGACAATGGTAAGTTTCGACATATGGAAATAATGGTTAATCTCAATCATAAAAACAAGGGTATACGGTGGGCCATTCATGGAAATATTTTCAACCTTGGCCTAGTGCAGACATCAAAAAATAAGATATTTGATAGAGGTAAATAATGGTTCTACATTTTTGGGGGCATGGGGCCACCAATTGAAGTTGAATCCAATTAAATTATAGATGTATGCTAAGATATTGTACATCAAAAAAGGTTTTTGAGAGAAAATTGAGTGAGGAGCACATTGTACAATCTAGTAAATTTTGTATATTTGTTGGTTTATGTCTAGTCTGGTTTTGCTGCCTTGTTCGTGTAGTTCCTAGTTTTGGTCCTCTATGATTGGTTTGCTTTAACCTGAGATTCTATGATCTCACTTTGCTCTAGAGGAATATACATCCCCAATAGGAGCCACTAGTGGAACCCATAAAAATGCATGTGTTCCACTTGAAATTATGCAAAATTTGGTTAATATCATATCTTTGGGCTTAGGGTTTGGTTTATTATCTTGCTTTAGGGTTTATATTATTAACAACCTTTTCTTAAAACTGTTAAGTCTGATGCCCTTTCCAAGTGTTATAATTCATTTTTGACCTCCTATCGTCAGTTCCCTACCATTCAAGTCACATCTTATGGCATTAGGTCCATTTTGCTACTGGCCCCTGACTCCTAGAAATCTTGTCGCTACTCGTCATTTTATTAAAATCATTGCCTTTATGTTTTTGAAAAGTTAAGCAGCATTTTTAGGGTGTTGTACCCTTCACATCGAGCCACAAGGGCCAAAAAGAAGCAAGACTAAAAGAAAAAATTAAAGTAAATAGAAACCAGAGACAACCCACAGACAACACAGAGACCACAAAGAGGTAGCTGAAAGATAGGACACAGGCAGCAGCTAACTGGCGTTGTCCCAGTTTTTAAGCAGGAGGTCCATGGCCTCATCACCAACCCAATCTTTGTTCTCCTAACTGTTATTTCCCTCCAGCTCCTCCTTAATAGCATTTGACAGGGTGCTAGTGACAAAATGGCCCAACTTCATAGTGAAGCGGGTCAACCCTCGAAACCTTTTGTTGAGCATGTCCATTCTCTTCTCCAAATCACAGGGCTCCTCCCCAATGTCCATGGTCCCCGGGACCTCACTAGGCTCTTTAACCAGGGGATGTGGAGAGTGAGAGGTAGATCCATCTTTAGGAATATTGCTATCCTCAGGAGTAAACTGGGGCCCCTCCACAATCTCATCTTCATCATCCTCAGTTTCCTCATCCTTGTACTCTTTGTTGCCAGACCATGCATCCTCTGAGTCCTCAATTATCTACCTCTTTTCGTTGTTCTTTGTGAGCCTCTCGAATCTCCTTCTGGTATTTTCCCCACCAGTCATCATAGTAGTCCCAACAATAGTGTCTCCTTTGGAGTCTTTCCCTATTATGTTCTTTCCCTTCCCTTCCCTAACAGTCAAGTCTGATGTACCTTTCTCCTTCCCTTTTTTTAAAGTGGTGGCCTTGTAGGTCAATTTCATCGGAGTGGACTTCAATTCATAGAGACCCTCCACCGCGCTGGCATGAGCCTTACCCAAACCACCCTTAAGTTTCTTGGTGGCCATCTTGGCTTTGGGATTCCTTGTAGTGCCCATATTGGATTTCTAGGGAGGGATTTTAGACTCGGTCGAAGAAATATTCATAGTTGATAGGGGTTCAATATCCTCAATCTGCTCAGCTATAATAGATTTAGGAGAACAGAGGGCTAGGTGGAAGTGGTAAAGTCTCAAAATGAGCCCCTCATGGAGTGGGAGCAGTGGGAGATCACTGGGGTTAAGGCTGTCTAACTCTTTGCATTTTTCAACTGATTTTTCCAAAACCATTAGAAGAAAGAATGGAAAACAAAAGAAACATCTTGTGCCTTAAGTGATTTAACAGGGGAAAGTGATAAAAAAAGAAGGTTTTAAACCTACCTTCCAAGGTGACATACTTCATCAGCGCCAAGCACACCTGATCCTAGGGCTTCGGGAGAGCTTTTCTCTCAAAACCTGACTAGTTTCGCACTGGTTCCTCATCTCCTCTGAAAAAGGATTTCAAGCTTTCATTGTCTAGTTTCTTGGTGTTTTCGGGGTATTTTTTCTCGGTGCACTGTAATCCCATGGCTTGCGCTATGACTTCGTCACAGATTTCAAATGAAATACCTCCCATTGAGACCCTACGATCCTTCCATGAGTTGGGAAACTGGCCAGACAAGTTAGGGTCATGGTTGACCAATATCTTCATAAGAGGAGTAATGCCACCTTCCACACAACTGTGCCAAACTAAAGGATTATTCTAGAATTCATCACAATTATCCGGCTCAGTCCTCACCCACTTTTCACCCATTTTTCCAACCTACATAGGAAGCCTAAGAGTTTGTAAAAGATACCAAATGCAGAAGCCAATAGGATAATGAATAATTATCACATGCTATTCATTTAGGCAAGGTATATAGGGATGCGTAATTATGCCAACGTATAGATTGCATGTGCGGAAAGGAAAATCACCACTGGGTGACTTGACAACAGAGTTAATGAGGATCTTGGGAAGATTGTGGCCAGAAAGATAGGAATTGGTGGGCATGTAGGGTTCCTTATTCTTGGAGGAAATACACAAAAAACAAGGCAACTTGGCCATATGGCTAAAAATAGAAATATTCCTTAGGGTGCAATTGGAGACTCACACTAAACTAGCTAGCATGAAGACACTAGAAGGAGGCTTTCTTTCATAATGAAGAGTCAAATCATTATTAAAACTCTCAAAAAAACTAATGCAAGGATGAGATAAAACAAGATATCTCATGATCCCCAAGAGAAGAGATCGCATGGTACAACTCCTCAGATTAATTGAAGTGATGTCCTTCCTTCTTTTCTCCATCAAGCCACCTTTTTTATTCGTATTACCATCCTTAAAATTTAAATCCCACCACCTTTCCATCACCTTAGTAATCGAACCCATCCACTAGGTCCAAAGGACAAACAAGTGCATCCTCTAGTCCATGCCCCACACACGAAAAATGCTAAGCCTATAGTGAGCCAAAAAATTAGATTCCCTCCACCTATATGCCATCTCAGTGTTAATACTCATCCACTAGACCCCCAATAAAATTAGGTGGACCCCCCATTCAACACCTGTCATCCCTAGTTTTAAAATCATTGTGATACTTGGTTGCTTTGTTCCCTCATGATGATAGCTTGAATTTTTGGCGGTAACCTTTCCATTTTCCTCCAACATTTAGCAGAATCCAAGCAAGAGCCAAGATTAGCCAAGGAATCTGCCACTTGGTTGCCTTCTCTAAAAATATGTGTCACCTTTTTATCCCTAAATTTGGATAAAAGGAATGTAGCATCCAACAATATATCCTTAGTATTCCAACCAATTAGTTTGTCTTTATTCATAGCATCTGTAATAGACTTTGAGTCTCCTTCGATGTGGAGATTAGCAATCCCAAAAGAGACAACAACTTTGAGGCCCATGAGTAGTGCATGAGCTTCTACCACTATAGAGGACTAAAACCCAATACCTCCAGCAAATCTCACCACCAGACCCCCCCAGGATCTCTAATCACTCCACTTATACTTTCCCTACCTAGGTTGGCCTTAGCAGCCCTATCAAAATTGAGTTTAAAACAACCTCTATCTAGAGGCTACCATTTCGTATTCTTCCTAGCTAATAAATTCGAATTGTCAAAAGAGTTAGCCTCTAATCCCTGATGCCAAGCCTTGGCCATTCTAATTTCAAAATCCAACAACCCCATCTCTGGGAGTTTCCTATTAAAGAGAGATATTCTCCACAATGAGCCGAGCACCAATATTGAAAACATCCTTAGGGCTCCTCTCAACATTCTTGAAGACCCTGTTATTCCTCTCCTTCCACAAACACCAACCTAAGATAGGAGGGACCTGATTCCAAATTTCACTAGGCAGAGGGTGGGAATAGGGACCATACCAACCCAGAATGAACGATAAGACATCCTTGCTCATAACCCAAGAGACGTCAAGTTTCTCAAATGCTAGCCTCCAAACTTCAACAACAAACGAGCAATGTAACAAAAGGTGACTGGTAGTTTCCTCCCCACTCTTACAAAGTAAACATTTATTGGGAATACAAAAACCCCGTTTCCTCAAATTGTCCAGAGTAAGAATCCTGTTATGATAGGTCATCCACAAAAATAAATTTATTTTAGGGATCATGTGGCGATTCCAAATCTTCTTCTAGGGTTCCTCAACAGTTTTTTGGTTTGTTAGTAGTCTGTAAGCCGACCTCATAGAGAGAGATCCCTCTATTTGTCAAAGTTCCCAAAAAATTCATCCTCTATATCATAGGAGGGAAACCTGGTGCTAGAGATAATGACCTGAAGAGACCAAGCCAGACAACAAAGGTCTTGAGACTTGGGTCAGTAGAGGATAAGTTCTTTCCAAATCCTAGATCTAGGGGGTCCTGAAAGATAATCATTGATATGGATGCCAAATAATCTTTGGGCCAATCCCATCATAGTCCTAAAGTCAGAGCAAGCCAAAGGGGTGTCAATTAGCCAAGTATCTTCCCACAATCTGATTCTATTCCCATTGCCCATTTTCCATTTAATCCCTTTCCTTAACAGGCCTTGTGTGCTGCAAATTCTCCTCCAGACTAAGGAGCCCTGGGGGTGAGACTCTGAGAGACAATTGATCAAAGGCCTATCCTGAAGATATTTGGAATTCAAAATTTTACACCAATCCTTAGTGTTCCTTAACTAATCCCAACCAACCTTGGCCATCAGAGCCCTGTTAGAGTTGACAATTATCTTGACTTCTAGTCCACCACAATTTTTGGCCTGGAAGACCTTTTCCCATTTCACCAAATCAAGTTTCTTTTTTTCCTCAATCCCAGACCAAAGGAAATTCCTTTGAATTTTTTCAAACTTATCAGCAATGTACTTAGGCATCTTAAAAATGGAGAGGAAGTAAGTGGAGATACCTTGGAGGGCCACTGTGAGCAGTTGGAGTTTTCTAGCACGGCTTAGGATGGAGCCCTTCCACCCAGCCAATTTCCTTTGGATCCTTTCTAGAATCGAGTTCCATAAATCAGTGGTAACCTCCTTAACCGTGAGGGGAAGCCCAAGGTAAATCGACGAGAAAGATCCACTGACACATCCTAGGACCGCAGTCACCCTGGATTGCAAATTAGGCATGCAGTTAAAGAAATAGATCATACTTTTATTGTAATTGATGCTTTGACTAGAACAAGAGACATACTTGTTAAGGCAAGCTTTCCATTTCCTAGCTTCCACCACAAAGGCTTTCCCAAAGAGAAAAGTGTGATCCAAAAATTGTTGCACAACAACTGGATCTAGGGAGGAAGCCACTCTAATGACCATAATGGAACCCTCTGACAGTAGACCAGTGAGTTCCTACTTAGAACATTAGCAATCATTATGAAAAGATAGAGTGATAGGGGGTCTCCTTGTCTGATCCCTCTTCCAGCAAAGAAGAATGCAAAGGAGGATCCATTAACAATAACAAAATACTTTACAGTATTAACACATTCCATAGTAAAAAAAATTATAAGGTCCTATGTTTGGGTTAAATATTTTCATTCATTGCCTAAGGTTTTGACCTTATTCTTTATGTCCTTGTTCACTGTGTTCCTAGCAGTGGCCCCTTATTAAGAACTAACTATTAGCATGTGCAGATTTTTGGTGTTATGAAGGTTGTTGGATTACCAAGATCAAATCATATCTATTCTTTGTTCCCCCATTGGGTTCGATTTTGCATTATAATAATCATGTGAGTTTTTGAGCAAGTGTCACATGTCATGTTTGATTGTGAGCCATAAATTTTTGAAAGGTTAGTAGGCGGTGGGTTAAAGAGATCAACGATGGGTATTGAATGATGTGTCTTCATCTTTACCATTACCCGCTACCCCATATGAGTTTATTTATCAATTAAATAATGGCATAGGCTAGCAGGTTGAATATATTTGTCCCTTTGTTAGAGGGACCCATCAGGTTTTGAAGAGGGAAAACCACCCTATTTAGTGAGATCAACAGTCAAGGAGGGGTGATGTGGATGAATCCTAACTACTCCTTTCCATCTTGTGTATGACCCACCTTTGCCTCCCATATCTCAACATGGAAGTGGGAGTGTGCCACGTGGTCTCTTTTGAATGGTAGAATCAACTTTTGAAAAAGGAAAATATTTATGAAATATTTTTCCATACGAGGGATAAAGTCTGAGCCACTAAAATGGTTTCTTTTGCATGTGTTCTAAGTACAAGAAGGATCTTTTGATCTCATTCATCGGTTGTGTCAAAAAAATTATGTGCATGGGTAGGTGATCTAGTGTTAAGGCACATGCATGTTGATGGCTAGGATTTTGATCTTAGTGTTGGCCCCACAACTACCGTTGCATCAAAAGATCAACCTGTTAATGCCCGATACAACTACTAGAGTTAACAGATCCATGGGAGGCAGTTAGACCATATCATGAATCCTGAGGGGGTCACTGACCATCTGCCAACAAACTCCCCCTTAGCATTACTTGAGGGGATTCAAACTTGACACCTTTGGCTCTGATACCAATTGTTGGCCCCATAGCTATCCTTGCACCAAAAGACTGACCTATTAATGCCTGATACATTTACCAAAGTTAACAGATCCACGAGAGGTAGTTAGTCCATGTCACAAATCCTCAAGGGAGCGTTGACCATCTGCCAACATTCAACCCTTCCCTACCTCCCCATTGCTTAGATTTGTGAGCTTTTTAAGACTAATGAGGAAGTGGGGATATCGATGTGTGGTTGTTTGACAGTGCTTAATGGTTGGTCAAGCTCGTTGAAAATTTGGAGGTCTATTCCATATGATTGTCTCATATTTGGTAAAGGAAAATGGCTATTTACAGTAAAAAATTTGAAAATTATTGATTAAGCCTACATCACTTGATGATCCATCACATCGCTTGATCAATGGTCAATTTTCAAACTTGTGGGTGGCTTATTGTCAGCTCGCTCACATGAGATTTCTCTTGGACATTAATGCTATATTCACTCCAATCATTCTATATAATGAGTATTTTTAGCTATTTTTTCTCATAATTACAATTGTCGAGAGCTGAGGAGTTGGTCTAGAACTAGAGAAGAAAGTGTGAAGAGTTTAAGCAAGAATTTGCAGGGGAATTGAAGATATTTTTCCCAAGTAAGTTTCTATTCATGTTTCTATGTGTCAAATATGCATCATCTTGCTAGTTTGGGATTTTGTTGAGGGTTATGTGGATTTTAGATAGCTAGGGTTTGCAAGGGCTTGGTTATTTGCAAAAAAAATGTTGAGTGGCTTGGAATTGTATGGTTTGGGAGGGTTTTTTCTCTGTACATGAAATTCTTAACCCTAGGACTCTTATACTAAGAAAATGAGTGAGTCCACCGTGTTATCCCCTCAACCTAAAAGGAAACCCAAGCAAAAGAGGGTTAGTGTTATGCCCTTACTTCCATAGCATATAGGGTTATGAATAGTTGGCTTGTGGCTATCTTAACTCATAATTAAGTCATATTATAATTAGTATATTTTTATTTAGTTTTTTAGGTTGGCCTAAGACTTATATAGGGCTATATAGGTTGGACTGGGTGATATCCTAGGTATAAATAGGTATATATAGGAGGTTCTGAGTCTTATTTGATCATCATGTTGAGTATTGTGTTCTTAGTGAAGACTATTGGAGGTATCCCCCTTGAAGTGGATTAGGAGGTTTCCCCCTCAAAGTGGCATATTATTATCAAGTATTTGCATCATATTTCATATTATATTCTTCTTGTTCAATTTGTTTCATTACAAGTGGTATCCAAGCATGATCTTGGTACCGTAGAGGCAAGGGTTTTTCTCAATATTAAAGGCAATTTTGGGAAGAGCATATATTTCATATTTTAGCGAATTATTTTCTTATTTTTAAAGAGTTTTGGAATAACATATTGAAGAAGCTACAATCCATGTTTCAGAGGAATTGGAGCAGAATTGAGTGAATTATTGCAAAATTAGGGTTTCTACATAATTTATTTGGAATTTTCATATCTCTTAAATAATATTTAATTGGAGCCTGATTTTTAGTGGGTTTTTGGAGACATCCTTTAGGAGACCAAAGTCAGAAATTTGGAGAAATTGGATAAAAAAAAATGAGTTATTGAAAAATTAGGGTTTCCACAAATATCACTCTCAAGGATGCAAATCTGCTTATTTCTTGGAGATTTTTCTAGGTAAGAGGTATTTTGGCCCTAGTACATTACAATAAAAAATTTAGAATTTAAATCTCATTTTTGTGATTTATTTCAAAATTATTGGCTCCCATCATGTTGGGGCCTGCAACAAGGGGCAAAAGAATGTTGTCTCACTGGGGAAGACTCCTGATAAGGATGGGGTAACAATAGAGGATATTAATCCTAATGAGGAAATAAGTAAGGTCAAGGAAGAAATTTCCTTAATGAATATGGATATGTGTGACCTAAGAGGAGACATATTAGACATACGAAGCATGTTAAGTGCCTTGATGAGTGAACCAAGAAAGGAGATCTCAAGCAACCAAGAACCAAAAGAAGAGGAAGCAGAAGAAGAAGAAGACGAAGCAGAAGAAGTAGAAGAAGTAAAAGAAGAAGAAGAAGATGGAGAAGAAGAAGAAGAAGAAGAAGAAGAACCAAAAGAAGAAGCAGAAGAAGAAGAAGAAGAAGGAGAAGGAGAAGGAGAAGGAGAAGGAGAAGAAGTAGAAAAAGAAGACGTGAAAGAAGAAACAAAAGAAAAAGAAAAATACAATGAAGAAGAAGAAGTTCCTAATCAAGATATTCAACCAATGCAAGGGTACCATGTACTATTCCTCACCTCTTCCTCTATGGAACATCAAAAGGTTCAAATAAAGTAAGAAAACATTCATCACCATCAAGAGCTTGATGTAAAGGGAAGACACATCTCAGAGCTGAAGTTAATTTTCCAAACACGCATGAAGAAGCTGGGAACATCAACAATTCTAAGTAACCTCATTATAAGGAAATATATTCTATTTGAAGTTACCACATGCGATGATGAATATTATATGAAGAAGCTACCACAATTGTTATGCCCTTACTTCCATAGCATATAGGGTTATGAATATTCAACTTGTGGCTATCTTAACTATTATTTAAGTCATATTATGATTAGTATATTGTTATTTAGTTGTTTAGGTCAGACTAAGACTTATATAGGGCTATCTAGGTCATCGTGGGTGATATCCTAGGCATAAATAGGTATATATAGTAGGTTGTGCATCTAATTTGATCATCATGTTGAGTATTGTGTTCTTAGTGAAGACTATTGGAGGTATCCCCCTTGAAGTGGCATATTATTATCAAGTATTTGCCGCATATTTCATATTATATTCTTCTTGTGAAAGTTATTTCATTACAGTTAGGAGGTCTAAAACCAAGGATGACAAATCTAAAATTAAATTGGATGTGCTTGAAGAATCTGCAAAACTAGGGATAGAGAAGAGAATTTTGGCCATGGAGGGTGACGTCAAGGGTATTACTGAAGGTGGTCATATGGAAATCATGCTGGTTGGGCATGAGAATGATAATAATGATGGTGTGGATGGTTCGTTTGAGAAGAAGAAAAAGGATAAGGACCACAAGGCTTATGGTTCTTATATGGAGGAACGTGATATTTCCATGGACGATGAGGTAGAAGATGACCCAGACTATGCCTAATATCTTCTTTTTCTTGCAGGTTGAGAAGACTCTGATGATGGTGAGATAAACTCTCTAGTTTCAAAAAAATCATGAAGGTGACACACATAATCTGATTCTAAGGATGATGAGCCATTGTAGAGGTGATGTCTTGATTCGGTGTTTTTTTCGATGACCAATGTGAAGGAGAGGTGTTGTAAATTTCTACAAAGATGAATGATTCCTTTTGGAAGGTGGGTGAATCTTCTTCAACAAGTGTAAAGGGTTTTGTCTTTTGTGTATTCCCTCCATTTGAAAATGCAAATATAATTGCAAAGGGAGTATATTCTATAATGGTCCAATCAAATAGTGACATGTGTACTCTCTAGCATGAAGCTTGTTTTTCTCCTTCATTTATATGAGAAGGAATTCAAGGCTACAAGTATATGGGGTTAATTGTTTTGGAGTTGATCATAGAGAAAAATATAAAGAGAATACTAAGCATATTTAAGTTTTTTCTTAGGCTCAAGTCTGCTAATGCATATGTAGTTTTTATGGAAATACTGGCAATATAATATAGAAGGGTGAAAATTCAAATCCATTTTTTCTCCTATGTACTAGGCTCATGAATTATGAATAATATAATCAAGGGATATCTTATTTGTCTCCATTGATTTCCAATGGATGTGTGGTTTTTTTGCTTTCTTGTTAATTCAAATAATTAATGTAAATGCTTGAGTGAAGCTACCAGTTTATGTCCATTAAGTGATAGGATATTAGTAAGAAGTGGTGGTTGAGAATATAATGTTGAAATATTGTAATGCATTATATTAAAATGTAATGTAGTATCTTCAAAGCTTACATGATGCTATGTGTTAAAATTGTTATCAAATTTGCATAGGTTTTAGAACTAACTTCGTGCTTAGGATAAGGCACTGATCTAGGTAACACATTTTCGTAGTCAATTTAGAAGAAAGTCATTTATATAATCAAATACATTTTCAATGGGTTACAACTATTATTATTTTATGTTAAGATTCACTATTCTCATGATTTGAATGTAGACTGTTGTTAAGAAGCAGCCAACTTATTTGATACATTCTATTTGTTGAGCTATTATATGAGAGTTATCTATTTTTTTCAATGTTCATGATAAAATGACACAAGATTATCATCTAAACATTTCAAGGATCACCCTTCTAGGTTTCACACAACTTGAAATGTAGAAGTAAAGGCCCTAAAATCCTTTACTTGTTCGTTGGCCAATCCTCACCATTATTGACTATTGAATTTTGGAAAATTCATAGGTAGTGGTTGAGATCAGGTTTGGTTCTCAAAAAATAACCAATAGGTTTGATGTTCAATTCAAATGTTATTTCTGTTAAGTCTTGTTTTCTTGTGTGTCAAACCCATACCCTAGTTGTAAACCTATATCTTGCTTCAAGAAAAACCCTAGTTTTCACAAACCCTAAAATCATGACACCAAAAGAACAATCCTCTAGATCTAAGCCTTCAGTTAGACCTCTTGTTAAGGACTTGACTGAATAATTGAAACCCTCCACCTCTAAGAAACCTAAGGGTCAATTTTTGTTTAGAGGTACAAAAATTGTGGAGGGGCTCACTGACAAATAATGTATTGTTAAGGATTCCAAATGACCACACACTATGTGGATACAATTTAGTTGTTGGTCTGGTAATTGAAATTGTGGAATTCTTGTGGGAAACCCCTAGAATTTGGATTTGGGGAAGCTGATAGTACCAAATTTCTATATGTATGTGGACCTATTAAAAGTAGTGGCTACAAACTATGACCCAGCCACAAGAACTATAAGAACATATGATGTAACTGAAATGGTGAAGGTCACTAGACATGAAATTGTTGAGATCTTTAAATTAACTGAGTGGAGTGAGGACATGGTAAAAACTGATGAGAAGGAACTCAAGGCATAATATAAGAAGGTGAGACATACCTTCAAAATATTTGTATTGGAACACTATTTGGAAATTGTCAAGGGACAAAAAAATATAATCTTGGGCCATTAGATAGGGAGCCATTCCCCATCAATTGTTTTATTTTCTACTTCTAAAGAACATTCTATTATTTGTGTCAAATAATAAGGTGTGACCCAACTACAAGCATTCTCATGGCTGAGATATATATGGTTGCACACATTCATCACCCTACATGCTCCACACTTTATGACTGTGGCTCAAATTTGGTTGAGAAGATTCATGAGGGCCTAGTTAAATTGAAGAATGGTCATAGTGGAGTGAGGTTCTTTTTCTACTCTATTTTCATGCATATGTTTCTATTGAAGGGAGCCACATATTTTAGTAAAGATATAACATTGGATAAAAGGGAGGGTGACATGGATTTACCTATCCAATGTTCTACTAGGCTCATTGATAAAGATAACAAGAAGTCAAGTTATGTTTGCTTCCAAGCTAAGAAGAGTTATGATTTTGAGCATGCCTAGAATTCTTGTAGCTCTACATGATTTTTGAGCCCTAAGGATATAAGGACAAATTTAAATAATAAGCATAATTGGGGGGATGTAATTCCTTACCCAAGTTATACAATCTTGAGGGTGTATGGAAGAAGTGTCTCATGTCATATATTTCCAAGGGATGTTCGAGAAAGAGTTGGCTTTCTAGAAGTAATGTGTTAATTAGGTGATGTGGAGAAAAATCAAGGTAAGGGAACCTTTTTCACTACATACACTTGTTTTTCAGACTTTGTGATTGAAAAGGTGAATTTTGTGTGCTATCACTAGGGTTTAGGACCTAGGGCAACAAAATCCAACATTTCATTTGAGAACAAGCCCTTGAGATTCCAATGCAAAGGTGATTGAAATATGGAAAAGGGTATGTTCTAGGGGATGGAATGATGTTAAATAAGGGGTTCACCACCAAGTGTAAACTTGGAAAGACAATGAAATGAATGATGAAATGCAAAAACCCTAATTTGATGCAATACTTCAAAGAATAATCTAGAAATGCAAGCAAACAAAAGCATAAAATTATAAAAATGGAGACGTGCACGTGGGAACTAAAGAAGATAGAATGAAGGTCTAAAATCCTAGAAAATTAGCTGTTGAAGCCAACTGGGGTTCATTCACCAAGTTGGGCGAATTAGTCCAGTGTCTATAAATTTATGTTGGAATAGGTTTCAGAAAAAAAAGGGTACTCAAATCTACAAAAACCTTTGACAAACAACAGTATTGGGACTCATTCGCCAATAGTGGCAAATTAGTCCACTTTCAGATTGCTAGAAATTCAGAGTTGTATTCTATAGCCCTCAGTTTGCTCTACTACTCCCAATTCAAGTCTAGGGCCGAAACTACTAAATTCAACTTGTAGGTCTTCTCCAAGCTCCTTCAAGGTTTAGTCACAATCTTTACAACTTTTTTTTCTTTGACAACTTGATTACAATGTTTCCAATCTTTTTCTTTGATAAATCTGCAACCTAGACCTGCAAATCACTTGAAAAGAGATGGAAAAATGGTTGTGGGATTAGAGAATGGGGGTTTCCCTTGGTCAAATCCCTTGTTGGTAATTACACATTGAAATAGAAAGAAAATGGAAAGGAGATTGATGAATAAAAAAAAGATGATGTTGCAACTCACAAAAACTTTGCAATAAAGTGTTGTAAATCTACTTGAGATTTCTACAATGGATGTGGTTCTTGACTCTTTCTTGTAGGAGATAGATCTTGAATGCTAAGCTTGCTTGGATCATGAAATCTACACCACAATATTAAGAAAAATGAAAAAAATAATGGATGTGATCTTTGACATGATGATGGATGATTGAAGAATGCTCTTGAAAGCTTGATAATCTGCCTTTGAAATTCTTGAATGATCTTTCTCAAATGAACTCAATGAATTCTTGAATGCTCACTAGAATGTTAATATTTCTAGGTAGTTAGGATTGAAATGAGAGAAATAACCTTGTATTTATACTCAATTATGTAAGAATTCCTAAAATTACAACACTACAAGCCAAAATTGGATTTGGAGAATAAAATTCCACCAAAGCTTTAAATTAAATTTGGTTTTTGAGTTGAGGGGGACTTATTCTCCACCTTGGGCGAATGTGTCCCACCTAAGGGGACTCATTTGCCCAGAATAGTGAATGAGTCCCACCATAGGAATTTGAGGTGGGTTTTTTGGGATTTAATCTTTAAAATGACATTTGTCGGGATTATCCTAAAAAATACACCAAAATAAGGCTTGTGGATGCAAAAAGGGGCCAATTAAAGCATAAAAGAGCCGAATCATTAATGAAAATACTAGAGGAATGTGAAAGTGTGTTATAACACTTTACAACACACCAAATAAGGAAAGGTTAAGATAAATTATGATGAAAATAAAGTTAATTATTCTTAGAAATCCTAAAAAAGTGTGAAAGTGAGTTGCAACACTTAACAACACCATTACAAGGCATCATTAAAGTACACTAGATCACAAGGGCCCAAGACCTAGTGTGAATGTGTTTTCCACATTACAACACTAAATCAAGGCCAAATTGAGCCAAAATCTGTAAGGAGCTAAACCAATGCAAAAAAGGCTAAGGACCCTTTTTCGATGTTACATTTAGCCCCCACTTTAGTGAGAGGATGAAATTTCTTCAAAATCACACTCAAATAGCCAAACATGAATCAAAGGAGGGTTCCAATGTACTCATGCTAGTAATATGAGATGACAACAATCAAGAGGGATGATCAAGCCCCCAGGACCGAGATCTCATAACAAACCAACATGAGTAAAAATAAACACACATGAAAATGATATAAAGAACAATGACAAGGCCAATCATGCAATGGAAAAGATGAGAAAGAGAAATGAAAGAGAAAGCTATAACAAGCTCTGACCATTTGTCCAAAGCGATGTGTATCAGATTTGGGTTGTTTGTGTGAGAAAAATGCACTCACTCTAAGGTGACAAAACTCATGGCTATCCATCGGGTGAGAAGTCAAAAAGGGTGAGAAATATACACTCATGGCTGGTATGTACTCACACACATGCGAGTGGCTATGGGGAAAGTCATGCAGCTAGTTGGGATTCCCGCTCAAACCATACCAAAGTTATACCTCCTATTAACTTTACTAAGGCACCATGCAAAAAGAGAAATGATTTGGTTTTTGAGTTTCATGAGACAACCAACACTTCATATGCTTGGAGCTCATGAAAAAATAGGATGGGTCCATAGGAATGCAAGATTTGTTATGCAATGTGGCCATAAATGCAACATATGAAATAGGAAATTTTCAAAGGAGTCTTGCTTATTTCATGTGAGGTCTTTAACTTATGGAACAATGTTCCTAATGTCTCCAAGAGATGACCAATCAAAGAATATAAAATTCACAACTTAGGGGATAGAGTGTGTCACATCAAGCCACTAAGAGGAATGTAATATGATAAGAGAGATCACGCTCATGAAGGACATCACACCCAATTCCATCCACAAAGAAAAAAAAGCATCATATGAAAGAAACAAGGCTGCACTAAGAACCATGAAAATAGAAAAATGCAAAAGAAATAATGCCAATGTTTGCCCCCACTTTAAATAAATTGCTAAACACCATGATGTGAGAAACTGCTTTGAAGTAGCAAATGATAAATGCTAACAAGAAGAAAAAAATGAGAGCCAAATTAGAAAGCCCTATTCCAAGTCATATGCTTCCGAGTAAGGCTACACCATGCGAGAGAAAAACAAAAGAGAGAGATGGTTTGTCCCCAAAAGGAAAACACCAAACACATAAGGGATCTATGGATTTGGGGTCATTATGTTCTTTGTTGCAATTTTTTTAGAGAGCTTGGAACTATCATCATCCCGAAAATACACATAGAACTAGAAGAATGACATAAAGAGAGCAAAAACAAAGAGAACACCTTTTGGGTCAACATGGAAGAGACATAGGGTGTCTTGACACATTGTGTCATCCCTAGAAGGAAAACACAAGAAAAAGATAAAAGGAAAAAGGAAAAAAAAAAAAGCGTTTTGGATCAACATGGAGGAGACATGAATGTCTCAATGCCTTGCGTCATCCCTAGAAGGAAAATACAAGAAAAGAAAGAGAAAGATGAAAAAGTGAAATCAATTTATGACATAGAGAAGAGTGAAAGTATAAATAAAGGAATATCACAAAGAGAGAAAACAAAACAGTATGAGGGATTACATTGCACACATGCAATCACATAAAATAAAAATATAAATAAATAATGCAAAAGACTACTAAGGAAAATGAGATTCAACCTAAGGCATGCCATACAGATCCCAAGATTGCTCTTATATTTTCATGAAAGGTGATCAACTAATTGAAAGAGGCAACAACAAGATACATATGAGGAAAAGGTTGACTAACCCCTTACCCCCACTTAGTGCAAGACAAGGGTGAGTTGAATAGGATGAAAATAAGTATCAGCTAGAGGAATTAGGTGCTTCAACACAAGGAAGAGCACCACACTCCTTGAGATGTTGAATTTTGTTGTTTAAATCCTTAGATGAAAATGGAGATAAGGGAGGTAAACCTAGATCTTTCTTGAAAGAGTATGATATGTTAGTTTGCTTCATGTGTTCATTGTATCCATGTGTAGGAGGGAGATTCTATTCAATATCATAACATTATTTGAAGTCAGATGAAGGGGTTTTATGATTCTAAGAAGGATGAACTTCTTCATGAGAACATAAATCCTTTTTAAATTTATGTGTCATTCCTTCATGAGGGATGGGGTAATGTTGTTGATGTAGAACCAAGTTGAGCATATAAGACAAAAGGTTGTTTTGGTTTAGGTTGTGATATTTCACACTGTCCTTTAAAGGGAGGTGTAAGACCCCAATTGTTACTATAACTTGTATCTAAAAATGAATCATTTGTATGACTCTTTGGACCTTGAGGGTGAGAATTTGGAAAATTTATTGAAATGAGGCATAAAATCTAATGACCCCCAATTATCACTAAAGAGATTTTTTGTATGTGAAGAATTGGCATCAAATTGTATAGGTTCAAGGTTTGATTTTGGAATGAAAGTATTGTGATAATATTGTAGTGATGGATATTTTCCTGCAAGGTATAACTAGGTTAGTAACACATGCATATTAATAAAATCCTCAAACAATCGAATGCAAAGGAGAAATATTGAGAAAAGGAATGAAACTAGAACAATCTCACCCATTTCTCTCCTCCATGGCTGATTTCCATTTCACTTCCTTGGCTTGTTGTGATGAAGAATGCCCTTAGATTTTGTGTGTGAGCAAAAATCTACAATGCCTACACTTAAACAAGACTTTGAAGGATTTATTTAAGTTATTGTTGCACAAGAAAATTAATTCTAAACTGCAAGTATCTAAGATGACAAATGAATATGCAAGAAGACAATAATAAAAGAAAAAGCAATATTAAGAGATAAAACTAAGAGATGTCGAAAATGAGATCAAGATTGTCATTTTATAGAAAATGCAATCTTGAACGGATAGATGAGATGAGAGATTGATAAATGCCCTAGAATCAATGGTTAAGATTCAAAGTGACAACTCTCAATTAGGGTTAGGGTAAAAATCCCCAAATGTGTGGACAAGATTTAATTTAGGAAATTAAATCAAAGGTGGAGAATAAATGTGACATTGAGATGAAATTAGTAAAAATCAAAAGATAAGGACATGAGATTTTAGCAAATTAGTAATTTTAGAAATTACTTGATTTGTAGAAGAATCTTTCCATTTTGAATTAAATTAATTCAAAATATGGATTTTTTGAGATAATAAGTAATTGATTTTTGAAATTAATTACTAAAAGAAGAATCAGTTAACTATGTGAGACATTTTTAAATAAATTATTTTATTTAAAAATAAATAAGTGTCACATACAACAATTAAATAATTAAAAATAATTATTTAATTTAGTAGTTAATTAAAGAAATAAATTAATAAATCTATTTAATTAAGAGAGGATTTAGGAATTAGTGACATATTGAATAAATATATAAAATATATTTATTTAATAATCAGGAGGACATCAATGATAAGGATTAATTAAATAAATGAGACAACTTTGATAATTAGTGACACATTAAATAAATAAATAGGATTTATTTATTTAATAATCATGAGGAATGGAAAATCATGCATTAATTAAATAATTATGAACTATTTAATTAATAGTTGAATGTGGGTTAGAAACATAATTAAAATGTCATAATTATGATAGGACGAAAGATGATAAAATAGTGCTTGCAGGCCTTGGTCATTTTTATGTGTCTACACATATGATTCATAGCTTCATTCATCTGCTTCAACCCTGTATATCCTATTGTTGTATTCAAATTTCATTGTGCGGTGGAGAATAGATGGGAATCCTTTCATAGCATGGGTCCATGGTCTCCCTAGGAGAATATAGTATGGAAGGGGTTTTGGAATGATATGGATAGGGGTAGGAAACACTATAGGTCTGACCTCAATAGTTAGTGTGATCATCCCTAGTGGTTGCCTATTAACATTGTCAAATCCACGAATATGAACATCATTAAGTTGAATGAGCCTTTTGTCCATGCCAATTTTATCTAGGAGGTCAATGCTACAAACATTTATTTCAACTTCATTGTCTATGAGAGTGTGCCTAACTATAGTGTAATTAATGACCACCTTTATCATTAAGGCTTCATTCTTGTTCTAAGTCTCAAGTGAGGGCAATTCATGCTTAGATAATGTGATTTCTAATTGTGTGACTTGTGTTCGATGAAAGGATGATTTCACATTATTCAATTTCATAGAATCTTGGATCTCCTCCTACTTTATTTGCAATATTTCTTGAAATAGACATTTGTATATAGGTGATAGTTGAATAAGTTGCCACACGAATATATTAGCGGGAGTCTTTTTAAGGTATTCAACACTAGGTAAATGAAGTGGAGGAAATGGTGATGTTGCAGGAGTGATTTGTGGTCCCCTACATGCTTGAGAAACTATGTTATATCTTGGTTACTACAAAAAATTATTAGGTTGCATCCTAGATTTCAAGAAATCTTTTTTTTATGTGATTCATTAATGAGAAGTGAGTTAGGAAGCTTAATAATTAAAGGAGATCGAATTTTTTTTGTCATCACCTCAAGAGTATTGTATTTATTTGCATGATCTATTAGTGAATGGGAGTCTAATGTCACTTCACCTATGGAAGCCTCATTACATGTGTCAATGTTATGATTATCTTACTGCACGATATCCTCCATAGGAGGAGAGTTTTTAGGAGAAGTAAAAACCAAATATTCTTGACATTCAAAGGTTGGTTCTTCTAAAATTACTTCATCAAAAGTAGGGGAATGATCAATGGTTTAACTATCTTACTCAATAAGGGTTTTCCTAGGTGAATGGGGACAACTAGGATTCTCATGACCTTCATTGATTGTGTTTTCTAATATCAAGGTATCTTCTTCACGACTAGGAGAGATAATAGGAGAAGATCAAATGTTATTGTCATGATTACCTATGGTTGTGTTGTCTTGTTCATCAATGTCTTGTCCACTAAGAGAAGTAAGATGAGAGAAACAACAATGATTCTCAAAACTCACATTGATTGGTTCTTCTAACACAAAAATATCTTGTTCACCAATAGGAGAGATATTAGGAGAAGAAAAAATATGATCATTAGGAATGTCCAAGGTTGTATTCTCTTTCACTAAAACACTCTCATAGGGAGGGGGTATGAAATCTTTCTTAGCATGCCTAGATATGTAAGATATTAACATTGTTTGAACAAAACTGAAAAGAACTTGTAACCATCTCATGCAATATTCCAACAATGTAAACAATGTATATCCAAAGGTGCAAATGACTTTTATCTAATGTATGCAAAAATTTTAAATGCAAACAATGTGTATGCAAGAATGAAAAGCACTCTTACCAAACTTATGAATTTCTTTATGATTGTAAACATTGTATATGAAAAATTGAAAAGTGATTTTATACCTATGATGCAAAGTTTTAGAAATGTCAAAATTTTAAGATCTTATGATGTTTGTAATTGAAATGATTTCAAAAATGAGTGCCCTAAATTGATGTTTTTGAGCTAGATGCATAAAAAAAGTGTTCTCGAAACTTTCCAAACTTATATTATGTGTTACCAAGAGGCTTAGGAAGCACATAAATTAGGTTTTTGATGTTGTAATAGGACGCTTAAAATATGGAATGGGAGTGATTTATGCAAGGTGGAAAATGAGTCCTAATTAGATTTTTTTTTTTCAATTTTTTTGAAAAATAATAATTGATTTTTATGGTTTTTATGTTGTTTGACCAAAAGAATAAATGAAAATGAAGATTTTATATGATTTTCAATGATTTGAGATATAAAAATTCAACCTATATGATGGACTACAAACTAGAAAATAAGGTATTCTAAATGTAGGTTCACCAAAATGAAAAGGTAAATTTTGTGTGCTATCACTAGGGTTTAGGACCTAGGGCAACAAAATCAAACATTTCATTCGAGAACAAGCCCTTGAGATTCCAATGCAAAGGTGATTGAAATCTGAAAAAGGGTGTGTTCTAGGGGATGGAATGATGTAAAATAAGGGTTTCGACACCAAGTTTAAACTTGGAAAGACAATCAAATGAATGATGAAATGCAAAAACCCTAATTTGATGTAATACTTCAAATAATGATATATAAATGAAAATAAATAGCAATAGAAAACTATAAAATTGGAGATGTGCACCTGGGAAATTGAAGAAGGTAGAATGAAGGTCTGAAACCTTGGAAAAATTTCTATTGAAGCCATTCAAGACTCATTTTCCAAGATAGGAAAATCATTCTAGTGTCGAGAAAACTGTTGCAGAATAGGTTTATGACAAAAGGGTACTTAAATCTACAAAAACCTCTAACAGATAGAAGTAGTTGGACTCATTCACCAATAGTGGAAAATTAGGCCACTTCTGGATTTTTGGAAATTCAAAGTTGTATTTTGTAGCCCTCGGTCTTCTCTGCTACTCCCAATTCAGATCTGGGTCTGAAACTGCTAAATTCAACATGTAGGTCTTCTCCAAGCTCCTCCAAGATTTATTCACAATCTTGACAACTTTTTTTTTCTTTGATAACTTGATTACAACTTTTACAATATTTCTCTTTGATAAATATACAACCTAGACCTACAAATCGCATGTAAAGAGAGGGAAAAATGGTTGTGGGGTTAGAGAATGGGGTTTTCCTTGCTCAAACCCCTTGTTGGTAATTAAACCTTGCAATAGAAAGCAAATGGAAAGGAGATTGATGAATGAACAAAAGGTGATGTTGCAACTCACCAAACCCTTGAAATAAAGTGTTGCAAATATGCTTGAGATGACCACAATGGATGTGGTTCTTGACTCTTTCTTTTAGGAGATAGATCTTGAATGCTAATATTTCTTGGATCATGAACTCTACACCAAAACTGTAAGCACAATGAAAAATATAGTGGATGTGATATTTAACATGATGATGGATGGTTGAAGAATTCTCTTGAAAGCTTGATAATCTACCCTTGAAATCCTTGAATTCTCTTTCTCAAATGAACTCAATGAATGCTTGCTAGAATGTTAAGATTGCTAGGTAGTTAGAATTGAAATGAGAGAAAGAACATTGTATTTATAATAAATTATGCAAAAATTCCCAAAATTACAACACTACAAGCCGACATTGTAACTTGGAGAATAAAATCTCACCAAAGATTTAAATTAAATTTGATTTTTGAGTTGAGGGGGACTCATTCACCACCTTGGGAAAATGGGTCCCACCTTAGAAATTTGAGGTGGGTTTTTGGGGATTTGATGTTTTAAATGCCATTTGTTGGGATTATCCTAAAAAATACACTAAAATAAGGCTCGTGGATGCAAAAAGGGGCCAAGTAAAGAATAAGAGAGCCCAATCATTAATGACAAGCCTAGAGGAATGTGAAAGTGTATTACAACACTTTACAACACACCAAATAAGGAAATTTTAAGAGAGATTATGATGAAAATAAAGTTAATTATTCTTAGAAATCCTAGAAAAGTGTGAAAGTGAGTTTCAACACTAAACAACACCTTTACAAGGCATCATTAAAGTACATTAGTTTACAAGGCTCAAGATGTAATGTGAATGTGTTATCCACATTACAACACTAAATCAAGGCTAAACTAAGCCAATATCTGCAAGAAGGAGCTAAACCAACACAAAAAAGGTTAAGGACCCTTTTTTCAATGTTACATTTAGCCCCCACTTTAGTGAGAGGATGAACTTTCTTCAAACTCACACTAAAGTAGCCAAACATGCATCAAGGGAGGGTTCCAATGTACTCGTGCTAGCAAGATGAGACAACGACAATCAAGAGGGATGATCAAGCCGCCAGGATTGAGATCTCAAGACAAACCAACATGAGTAAAAAGAAACACACATGAAAATGATATAAAGAATAGTGACAAGGCCAATCATGCAATGGAAAAGATGAGAAAGAGGAAAGAAGGTGAAATCTAGAACAAACTCCCACCATTTTTCCAATGTGATGTGGATTAGATCTAGGTTGTTTTTCCAAGAAAAATGCATACTCACTTTGAGGCAACGAAACTCATGGTTTTCCGTCAGGTGAGAAGTCGAAAAGGGTGAGAAACATACACTCATGGCAGATATGTAATCACACACACACAAGTGGCTATGGGGAAATTCATGCCACTGGTTGGTCTTCCCACTCAAACCATACCGAAGTTATACGTCCTAATAACTTTAATAAGGTGCCACACAAAAAGAGAAATAATTTGGTTTTCGAGCTTCATGAGACAAGTAACACTTTGTATGCTTGGAGCTCATGAAAAATAGGATGGTACCATAGGCATGCAAGATGTGTTATGCAAGGTGGCCATAAATGCAACATAGCGAATAGGAAATTTTCAAAGGAGTCTTGCTTAGCTCATGTGAGGTCTTTAACTTAGGGAAAATTGTGCCTAATTTCTCCAAGAGAGGACCAATAAAAGAATAGAAAATTTGCAACTTAAGGGATGCAATGTGTCACATCAAGCCACTAAGAGGAATATAATATACTAAGAGATATCACGCTCCTTGAGGACATCACACCCAATGCCATCCACAAAGTGAAAAATGCACCGTATGAAGTAAGAAGGCTACACTAAGAACCATGAAAAGAGAAAAATGCAAAATAAATAATGCCAATGTATGCCCACACTTTAAAGAAATTGCTAAACACCATGCTATGAGAAATTAATTTAAAGTACAAATGTTAAATTCTAACAAGAAGAAAGATATGAGATCCAACTTGGAAAACCCTATGCAAAGTCATATGTTCTTGAGTAAGGCTATGTCATGTGAGAAAAAGAAAAGAGAGAGAGGGCCTGCCCCCAAAAAGAAAACACCAAACACATAAGGGATCTATAGATTTCGG
This sequence comes from Sequoiadendron giganteum, assembly GCA_007115665.2. NCBI lineage: Eukaryota > Viridiplantae > Streptophyta > Pinopsida > Cupressales > Cupressaceae > Sequoiadendron > Sequoiadendron giganteum. The sequence goes on along the minus strand of CM021110.1, from coordinate 396,734,335 downwards.
GTCAGTATGTTATTTGTTGGAATATTTTTAGAGATCTTGGAATTGTCATCATCCCTTAAATACATGCAGAAATGGAAGAATGACACAAAGAGAGAGAAAACAAAGAGAAAACCTTTTGGATCAACATGATAGAGACATAGGGTGTCTTGATGCCTTGCGTCATACCCAAAAGGAAAACATAAGAAAAAGATAAAATGAAAAAGGCAAAAGAAAAAAAGGATTTTTGTGTCAACATGAAGAAGAAATGAATGTCTCAATGCCTTGCATCATCTCCAGAAGGAAAACACAAGAAAAGAAAGAGAAATATGAAGAAGTGAAAGCGATTTATGACATAGAGAATAATGAAGGAACAAATAGAGAAATGTCACAAAGAGATAATACATAATAGTACGGAGGATCACATTACATGCATCCAATCACACAAAAGAAAAAGAAAAAGAAACAATGCAAAAGATTAGTAAGGAAAATGTGAGTCAACCTAAGGCATGTCATCCACATCCCAAGCTTGCTCTTATATTTTCATAAAAGGTGATCAACTAGCTAAAAGAGGCAATGACAAGTGACATACGAGGACAAGGCTGACTAACCCCTTGCCCCCACTTAGTGCAAGACAAGTGTAAGATAAATTTGATGATAATAAGTATTAGTTAGAGGAAATAGGTGCTTGAACACAAAGAAGAGCACCACACTCCTTGAGATGTTGAATTTTTTTGTTTAAAGCCTTAGATGAAAATGGAGATAAGGGATGTAACCTTAGATTTTTCTTCAAAGAGTATGATATGTTGGTTTTCTTTGTGTGTTCATTGTATCCATGTGTAGGAGGGATATTGGATCTAATATAATAACAATCTTCAAAGTCAAATAAAGGGGGTTTATGCTTTTGAGAAGGATCAACTTCTTCATGAGAAAAAAAAATCATTTTTAAAGTTATGTGTCATTCCTTCATGAGGGATGGGGTAATTTTGTTGATGTAGAACCAAGTTGAGTATATAAAACACAAGGTTGTGAGATTTCACACTCCTTTAAAGGGAGGTGTAAGACCCCAATTTTTACTAGAAATTGTATTTGAAAATGAATCGTTTGTATATGACTCTTTGGATCTTGAGGGTGAGAATTTGTAAACTTTATTGAAACAAGGTGTAGAATCTAACCACCAATTATCACTAAATATTTTTTTTGTAGGTGAAGAATTGGAATTAACTTGTATAGGTTTAAGGTTTAATTTTGGAATGAAAGTATTGTGATCATATGATTCATAGCTTCATTCATCTGCTTCAACCGTGTATAGCCTATTGTTGTATTTAAATTTCATTATGTGGTGGAGAGTAGATGGGACTCCTTTCATATCATGGATCCATGGTCTCCCTAGGAGAAGATGGTATGGAAGGGGTCCTGACATGATATGGATAGGGGTAGGAAAAACTATAGGTTGTACCTCAATAGGTAGTGTGATCATCCCTAGTGGTTGCCTATTAACATTGTCAAAGCCATGAATATGAACACCATTAAGTTGAATGAGTCTTTTGTCCATGCCAATTTTATCTAGGATGTCAATGCTACAAAAATTGATTTCAGCTCCATTGTCTATGAGAGTGTGCCTAATTGTAGTGCCATTAATGACCACCTTTATCATCAAGGCTTCATTATTGTTGTAAGTCTCAAGTGAGGAGAATTCATTCTTAGAGAATTTTATTTCTAATTGCATGACTTGTGTGGGATGAAAGGAGAATTTTGCATTATTCAATTTCATAGAAGCTTAGATCTCCTCCTTTATTTGAAATATTTCTTGAAATAGGCACTTGTATATAGGTGATAGTTGAATAAGTTTCCACATGGATATATTAGTGGGAGTCTTTTTAAGGTCTTCAACACTAGGTACATGAAGTTGAGGCAATGGTGATGTTGCGGGAGTGATTTACGGTCCCCTACATGTTTGAGAAACTATGTTATATCTTGGTTGCTGCAAAACATTGTTAGGTTGAATCCTGGATTTCAATAAATCTTTAATTTTTTTATATGATTCATTAATGGGAGGTGACTTAGGAAGCTCACT
>CM021110.1:396697761-396726447 GCA_007115665.2 Sequoiadendron giganteum | reverse complement strand
AGGGAGTTAGTTAAGAGATTTGATGAAATGATTCATGGTATCCTTCCTGATATATTAAAGGATAATGGTGAAATAAAATCTCTATAGAATTGGAGAAAGCAGGTAAATGAGGTGATTTTAAAGAAAGAAACCTTAATTTTTGAGGGAAATGATATGACCATGCTAAAGAAAAACATGGACATGCTTTCTCAAGAAGGAACTGCCCTAGAGGAGTTTGATAAAGAATTAAATCAATTTGTCACCAAATATTCTCCTTATAGGTTAAAGTATGATATTATTATAACATTCAATTGGCCCATAGAGGAAGATTTTCAAGCATGGAAGGACAAGTACGTGGATATCTTGGATGATAGAGAAAGTAATATCAAATGGTTACTACAATTTTGGTCTTTTGGTCTACAATAATGATGAATAATAGATGAGAGAAAAATAATTCATGGCCTGGAACCAATATAGATTAGGCCTTGGATAAAGTATGGATAAAACATTGTTTTCTCTCCAATTTGAAATTGTTGACAAGGATGCAGACATGGAGGTAATTTTGTCCTTTTCTCTTTCTTCACTTTATTCTTTTCTTTCTTTCAAGCTTGGTTTACATGGAACAAATTTTGAAAGCACATGGATATAATGGCACAATAGCAAAAGGTGCCTTTTGGAAGGTGGGACCAGATCTTCATCAACGAATGTAAATGGTTTTTGTCCCATGTGATTTTTCCTTGCATCTAAATTACAAATATAACTGTAAAAGGGAATATTCATTATAACAGTCCAATAGGAATTGGACATGTGTACTTTCTAGCCCAAAGCTTGTTTTCTCCTTCATTTTATATAATAAGAACATCAAGGCCAAAAGTACGAGTTGGTTATTGATTGATGTCAGAGAGAATTTTTTTGAAGAGAATAAAAAGAGCATTATAGAGTTTCATCTTAGGTTTTGAGTCTTGTCAATATGCATATGTAATTTTTTATAATTGTACTAGCAATTGAATAGAAAATGGTGAAAACTCAAGACCATTTCTCTCCTCGTGTATTTATTATTTGAGCTATGAATAAATTGATCAAGGGTTTTTTTTTAAGTCTCATTGTGTTTCAATGATGTATGGATTTCATATTTATTTTAATTCAAAGAATTAATTAGATTTCTTAGGTGAAGCTATAGATTCATGTAATTCAAGTACAAGGATCTTTATAAGAAGCTATTGTTTGGGATACAATGTTGTAATGCAGTGTGTCAAAGCTTTATGTCGCTCTATATTATTTTTTTGTCAAATTGTATCTATGTTGAGATTGAATCTGTTCCTAGGGTAAGGCACTGGTTTGAGTTGTGTACTCATGATATATTTTCTTGTTCATTCAATAGAAAATAAAATCTTATAATCAAACTTTCAAATGAAATGCAATTGCTACTATTTTATGTTTAGTTATTACATTATCATGCTTTAAATGATGAGTGTTTTAAAGGAGTAGCCAGCTTGTTGATATATTCCATTTATTGAGCTATTATATGAGAGTTCATCTATCATTTGCAATGTACTCAGTCATTAGGTGTGAAGTTATTTAATTACATTGTGGGATCACTATCCTAGGTCTTGCATCTAGCCTAAAGTGTAGGAGGAAATCATATTTTCTTTCACCCGTTCATTGGCCAATCCCTTCATGTTGCTAAGGATTGGAATTAGAAATTCCATAGGCTTCTTTAAAGACTAGCTTGGTTCTTAAAAAAATAACCAATAGATTGGTGACTCTATTGGGGACTATTCATTATAATATTCATATCCTGATATGCTTTGTCCAAGCATTGTTTGATTAGAGTCATATACATTTGAAATGGGGTGTAACGTTTTACAAATATGTTTCAAATCTTGCTAAAGCTTGTTAAGTTCTCCTACCTCTTATCACCCTGAGAGTCACTTGCATAGACTTTTGTCAAGTCTTTATGTGTTTGTGACAATCTCCACCTTGATTTTTGATGATAAGCTTACGAGTTCTTTGCATTTATAAATTCTTATAATTCTTTGAAGATCTGCATAATTCATATCATTATTTAAAAGTCCCAATAATTTTGCATGGTGACTCTTAAGTCTCTACACCAATCTTCATTATTTGAAGAAATCAAGAAGGTATTGAAGAATAAGAATTGTAGAAGAAAGATGAGGAAAACTAGAGATCACATGAAGCATCATCTAGAAGAAAAGTTGTAGGGTGAGCTTCAAAATACTCCCAAGAAATAATGGGTATAGGAGGATGTAAATACAAGTGTACTCCACATCTTGTCCCTAAAAATAAAATTCCTTCAATAAATTCTAGTAGTCATGAAAGCCACCATAATTTTTTAGGGTTAGCCTATTGGATATTATGGTTTTTTTGTTGATATGTGGTCATCGTTGATTTCAACACCATTAGCATTGATTATTTTGAAGGTTGTATATGTCGAGAATATTGAGAAAATTGTAATAAATATATTACAGACAGTCTGTGAAGCTAAGAAGGTCAGAGTGATGGAAATTTTTGTACGTTGATGATCAGAGGGTGCACATTCAAGGGTTTGTTTCTTATCCTATCTAGTATATTGTTCAAAAGTTTCAAAGGCACGCATCAAGAATTGAGAAAGTTATGAAATTTTGTGTTCCTATAGTTATTCAGTTACTGTAGTAGGTGTTTCTAGAAGATGTGGTTGCAATTACGATGAATTGAGTTGTTGTGTACATTCCTGATATGTTCAATGATGTTTCTAGATCATGCTCTATCAGTGTGGTATGTTTGGGTTGATTGGTGTGTTCATGATTGAAGATTTTCCTTTGTGTGTTCAAGGGTTTTATATTCTTGGCCGACATGATGGTGGTAGCATCTTGCGGATCCTTATGGATTAATCTTGTATTGTTTGGCATGTTTAAGGATGTTGATTTAGGTTCTCACTATGTTGTGACTGAATTAGGTTGGTGCGCATTGAAATTTGTTCATGAAATTGGGCTAATAGTTATAATTTATTCTTTAGTTATGGCCGATAGAGTTGTTTAAATTCATGTAGCAGATATATAAGAATAATATTTTCTTCATTTTGGAGTGTGTGAATGTGAGTGTGTCATGTGTATGCAAAATATCTCAATAAAGATTAGATCATTTGATTTCATAGCAGAGAGTGAAGAAGATTGAGAAAAGTGTGAAGAAATGTTTATGTACCTAACCGAAACTGTCATCAAGCTTTTCTAGAAGCTAATTTCTCAATTCAACCTCATCAGATGGATTTAATCTGATTATTTTATGTAAGGTAGTGAGCCTTCCCTTTAAGAAGTGAGCTCTAGGAAGTGTGCTTGAATGCATGTGCACTCCCTATTCATTTTTCATTATAATTTTAACAGGTTATAATCTTGTGAACTAACATCCACCGTGATTTTTCCCCTAACAGGGTTTCCATATATAAAATATTGGTGTTCATGTGTCTCTAATGTGTTGTTGATTTATGATTTCACAATAACTTATCAGATCTAAGATTAAAGGTTGATTAAGGTTGAATAAGTTTAAATTCTATAACAACTGATTCACCCCCTCCTCTTAGTTGTATATCCTTGTTTTTCCAAAAATTGGTATTAGAGCTAGTTCCTATGAAGAATTTTAATATCTTGAGGTGATCCGAAATGGCATCATACAAGAAGGATAGTCCTAGATTCAATGGTACAAACTACTCTCTGTGGAAAGTCAGAATGGAGTGGCATTTGAAGTGCATAGGTGAGCCTTTCTGGAAGATTACAAAGAATGCGTATACTATTCCTCAGAATGGTCCCTCTGCTGCTGATGAGATAAAAGAAGTAGAAACTAATACCAAGGCTATAGAAGTATTGCTAAGTGTTTTGAGAGATTCAAAGATGACAAATGTGATAGGTCTAAAGACTGCACATGAGATCTGGAGAATGTTGGAAACATTATATGAAGGAGATGCACTAGTAAAAGTTGCTAAGATAAAAAATTTGAAAGGCAAGTGGGAGAACATGAAGATGAGTGAAGAAGAAAACATTTTTTCTTTCACGCAAAAGGTAAATGAACTAGTGATGGGCATTAGATGTGCCGGTGGAATCTTGGAAGAAGATGAGATTGTGGCTAAAATACTTATATTTGTGCCTACTTCTTACAAAACAAAATCTCATGCTATTGAAGAGCTTAGGATAGTAACAAATGTAACAAGAGACATGTTGATTGGAAAACTTGCTAAATTTGAGTTGAGTGAATTTGGTGAATCTTCTCCTAAGACATAGTCTGCATTCAAGGCTACTGTATCTGGAAAAAGCACACAAAGATATGATCTGAGAGAGAGCTCTAGGAAGACATTCAAGTATGAAGATGAAATGAAACTAATTGAAGATGAAGAAAGAGAGATAAAGAAATGGAAGCACTGATTGTGAAAAGAGAAACCAGAGGACAAGGTAAGTACAAAGGAAAGTTTCCTATTAAATGTTTCTCTTGCAGTAAGATAGGTCATTTTGCATCAAGGTGTCCTGAAAGAGTTTCTAATTATAAACCTAATAGCACTAGATTTCAAAAGAAATTTTATTATGCTAAAGAAGGTGTTACTAGTGATGAATCTGATAAATAAACTGGAAATGAAGATGAATGGGTATTCATTGCTCTCAAGGAAAATGGTTCAGTTTCAACTAAATCAGCTAGTAATCAGAATATTGAGAAATCTCTTGCAGCTAGGATTGATGAGAAGGATGAGTGGGTGATTGATAGTAGATGCTCACATCATATGACTAGTGATAAAAGCATGTTTCTAATTTTGGAAAAATATGATGGTGGTGTTGTAAGATTTGGAGATAACAATGCTAGTGTGATTTGTGGTAGAGGAATTATTTCTCTTGGCATTAAATGTAATACTGATGATGTCCTATATGTTGAAGGTTTGAAGCACAATTTTTTGAGTGTTGGACAAATGGTTGAAAAAGGTTGCAATCTTCAATTCAAATATGGTAAGTGTAGGATATTGGGAAGCGCTGGAAATGTGATTGCTTTGGGTACAAAGATAAGAGGTAATATTTTTCACTTAAATGCTTCTAGTGAAAGTTATTTTATTTCTCAAGTTGATGTAAGCTAGTTATGGTATAGAAGGTTGTGTCATGTGAATTTTGATAACATTGTCAAAATAAGCTCCACACAAGCAGTCAAAGATCTACCTAAGTTAGTGAAGCCTACTAACACTATATGCAAGGAATGTTAGATGGGAAAGAAGACAAGAATTTCTTTTAGGAGTAAACAACATCATTCCAATGGAGTACTAGATTTGGTACATACTGATCTATGTGGTCCATCCAGAATCAGAATTCTACAAGGAGAAAGGTACTTTATGTTGCTTATTGATGATTATTCTAGAATGGTATGGGTTTCTTTCTTAAGACAAAAACATGAGGCATTAGAGAAATTCAAAATATTCAAAGCTTTGGTAGAGAATGAGACAAGTTTGAATATTAAATTTTTGAGATCAGACAGAGGTGGTGAATTCACTTCTCCAGAATTCAATTCATTTTGTGAAGAGAATGGAATGAAAACATAGTTATCTTCTCCCTGGACCGCACAACAAAATGAAGTTGTTGAAATAAAAAATAGAACAATCTTAGATGTTGCCAAAACAATGATGTTGGAATGTAATGTTCCTCATTTCTATTGGAGAGAAGCTATAAGCATTGTTGTGTATACTATCAACCGAGTGAATGTCAATAGTAATTTTGGTAAGAATCCTTTTGAGCTATGGTTTGGTTATAAGCCTACTGTTAAATATTTCAAAATCTTTGGAAGTAGATGTTTTATTAAGAGAGATGAATACATTGGAAAGTTTGATGCTAGAAGTGATGAAGGAATCTTTCTGGGTTACTCTACTAAGAGCAACGCATACCGGTGTTACAATAAAAGATTGAAGAAAATGGTTGAAAGTGCAAATGTTAGAGTTGATGAAGACACTATCAGATCATCCAGGTATTGTGGATATGATTCAGATGACCAAAAATATAGTACTATTGATGGAAAGAATGCAAAGACACATAATCAGGTTCAAATTGTTCTGGTGAATCAAGAAAATCATGAAGGAGAAGACAGTGGAAATGTAGAAGAAAGAACAGAAGAACCCAAAATTCCAAGGTATGTAAAGCGAAGTCAGTCTGAAAGTCAGATCATAGGAGACAAGAACAAAGGTGTGCAGACTAGAAGAAGAATTGTAGAAGAATATTGTCTGATATCCAAGACTGAGCCCAACAATATCAATGAAGCATGTAAATATGACTACTAGATGGAAGAAATGAAGGAAGAATTGATGCAGATAGAGAACAATGATACTTGGATTCTTGTTCCTAGACCTCAAGACAAAAATGTGATTGGAACCAAATGGGTCTTTCAGAATAAGTTGAATGAGCAAGGTGAAGTAGTTAGAAACAAAGAAAGACTAGTATGTAAAGGATACTCATAGATGGAAGGTATTGATTTTGAAGAAACCTTTGCCCTTGTTGCTAGAATTAAAGCTATAAGGTTATTTCTTGCTTATGCTACTTTCAAGAATTATAAAGTCTATCAAATGGATGTAAATTCAACATTCCTGAATGGTGAATAGAAGAAGAAGTTTATGTTGCGCAAGCAAATGGATTTCAACTAACTGATGAAAAAGACATGGATTGTTGATTGAAGAAAGAACTATATGGGCTCAAACAAGCCCCTAGAGCATGCTATGCTAGATTGATAAATACTTGTTGAAGCTTGGATTCAATAAAGGTACTGCTAACAAAAAATTGTATTCAAGATGGATCAGGATAAACAGTTGATTATTGAAGTCTTTGTTGATGACATTATTTTTAAAGGTGATGATGACGTATGCATGAAGTTTGCTGATGAAATGAAAAGTGAATTTGAAATGTCAATGATAGGAGAACTGAAATTATTTTTAGTATTTCAAATTACTCAGTTAGATGATGGAATCTTTATTTCTCAGTCCAAATATCTAAGAGAGTTACTAAAAATGTTTGGCATGGAAGACTCAACCAGTTGGTACACCCATGGTAACCAGATGCAAACTTTAAAAGAATGATGATTCTCCTAAGGCTAATCAAACAAGATATAGGTCAATGATTGGTGGATTGTTATATTTGACTTAGACCAAACCAGATATTATGAATGTTGTGTGCATGGTTGCTAGATATTAAGCTAATCCAAAGGAATCACATGTGACTGCAATAAAGAGGATTTTTGGATACTTAAAAGGAACAGTTAATTTTGGTCTTTGGTATCCTACTGATGATGATATTACCTTGAATGCCTTTACCGGTGTAGATTGGGCAGGAGATGTGGATGAAAAGAAAAATAGAAGTGGTAGTGCATTCTTCTTAGGGAAGAAGTTAGTGTCTTGGCTAAGTAAAAAGCAGAACTCCATTTCCTTATCTACTGCTGAGGAAAAATATATTGTTGCTGCAAACAATTGTCTCAAGTGTTGTCGATGAAGTACATGCTGAGAGATATTAGAATTGAGTATAATCAAGCTATTGCTATATTTTGTGAAAATTCAAGTGACATAAACATTTCTAAGAAACTGGTGCTACACTCAAAGACAAAACATATATCTATCAAGTATCACTTTTTGAGAGACAAGGTGAGTGATAAAGAGGTCAGATTGGAATATGTGCCCACTAAGGAAAAAATTGCAGATATCTTTACTAAATTCTTTTCTAAGGATAATTTTGATTATCTTAGAAGAAAATTAGGGGTGATCTCCCCTCCTAATCTGAACTAAGATGCAAGTATTTGCATCAATCCATGCACCTACAATCAAATCTTGTTTCAAATTGATGTTATGGTGGCTTCTACTTGTTGGTTCTCAAAAATGTAGGTTTGAACCATGAGAGGTTTCCAAGCTCTCACAAAGCTTTTGGCCAACGTACAAGACCAATTGGTGCAATTGAACCTTCTGCTCTTTAGGCTCTGCTAGAACTAGGCGGGTAGACGTATGTGAAAACTGTAGATTTGAAATTATTTCCTGATGAACAATCTACCCACAATGGCAATTTGAAATGGATAGATCAAAACACTACAAATACTCCTACTACACAAAAGAAAGGTTTTGAATATATTTTTTGTTATAAATTTTACCCTCTAGGTTATGCTAGATTAGTGCTTTCAATCCACATGGGAAATGGAGTCAAAAATCAAGAATTGTATGTGTTTCCCTCTTTGTATTAATTCAAGTTGCTTCGCACTTTTGAAATATGAAATTCTATGACTAGCATATGACTTCACCAGGTTTATGACTGGCATAAATTGTGCTAGAATTTTTTCCTACCAGACTCTCTTTTAATTATCCAAAAAAAATATCACGAACACTATGACCTATTTAAAGGAATTTAATTCTGACTTGTAGACACTAGTAAATAAAATCACACAAAGTGGAAAAATGTACCTTGATAAATCAAAATATACTTGATACATTGACTTAAATGATTCAAGACTTCAAGTTGGAGAGAACCAGATAAGAAATGTAAATTATCACATCACAACAACTGAACTCAAAAAGAATTTCACCAAAATATATTCTCCACTGCATTGTCTCAGGAAGGTCTATACATTATTCACATTACCCCAGTTTTTTATTTTCTAAAAAATTCTCCCTGTTCTGATCTCTCACCCTCTGTTTAACTAATTTTTTAATACATTTATATAGTAAATCCCAAGGGTCATGACCCTTCATATTTCTATTAGAACTGTTTAACATTCTTCGACATAAATTAAAATATTTAATTGAATCGCCTTATCGGAAAATTAAATATCTCTAAAACTATAGTCCCACCTTTTATTTCACTTTATACCTTCACCGCTCTTTATATTTCATCTCTTAAAGATTCCTTTATTCTTACTGCTCTACCATGATCAATTTTTTCTCTCCCACCGTGCCACGTTGTTTGACCTTGACTGCTCCCCCGTCATCCACCATGCCACCACGGTCTGTGTTTTAACTGCTAGCAGTACCACAGTGACCTATCTCAACTGCTACCTCCACTATCATCTTCCCAACCACCACGCTACAGCGGTCTCAGTTTAGACTACCAACGATACCATGATGGGTCTTCTTAGTAACCACTTCACTCCTTGCTAACTATTCATCATGGTCATGGTGGTCTCCTCATAGACCGGTGATGGTTCCACGGTAGGTGACTTGAGTGCCGCCTTACCAGTTGCCATGCCACCACGGATAATGTTTTGACCGCCCACGGTGTAGCGGTAAGCATTTTTTGTTATGCTAACTATTCACCATGCCACCATGGTCTATCTAATGATTTTATGCAGTGTAGCAGTGGTTGTTTGATGACCACCAGGCAAACCCTTTACCGTACAACCACCGATTGTTCGATAGCTATCCACGGTAAACTGGTATGAACTAGAAAGATAGAGAATTCAAAGGATTTAAAGTAGCAGTATAAAATATAAGATGTTTTAGCATTTTGGAAGGAAATGAAATGATTTTTTTATGAAACAAAGGAAAATAATGGGCTCAAGTGGGCAAAAAGACCTTGGAATTTTAATGAAAATTTCTAATTCTAATAGTGGCTCTTGTTGGGGATGAGTGATTTTTCAATCACTGCAGGAATCCAGAATATCACTGAGAGAGCAAACCAAGCAAAGGAAAGGACATGAAAATGAAAGGAATGGAAGATGGAGGGAATGAAAAATGAAAGAGATGGAAAATGGAAGATGACCCTACACTACTGTACATGGAAAGAAAAAAAAAATTTCAATGAGGGAACTCTGGGATCATCCATGTACTAGCAAGTCCAGCCCCTTTAAACATTGCTAGACTACTGTGCATGGAAAAGAATATTTAAAAAGGTTTGTTTAAGAATTTTCCATGCACTGGAAATCCTTAATCCTCTATATTTGCCATGGTTTAAAATTCAAACCATAAAGGATGGCCCCAGGCCACCCAAAAGAAAAATCCTACACTTTCCTTTGTAATAGAATTTATTCAGATTTGAGCTCAACAGGTTTCTTTTGAACCTATCCATTCCAACTGCCCTATTACATGCACTGTCATTGAAAACCTTCAGGAAATCATTTTGTTCAACCCGACTCATGTTCCTTTCACCACTTTGCAATTCATAATTCTTATCATCATATGACAAGTCTTTATCACCTTCAACATACAAAGTGTATCCTATAGATACCGAAAATTGGTCTAGGCCTACGAGTACACATTTCAACATAATTTTCTATAGTCCGTCGTCTTGATTAAATAATGTTACTTATTTAATTACCTTTCTAACACATATTTCCTCTATTAATTAAATACCCTTTTTAATTAATTCATTTATTAATAATCATCCTTTATTCAACTTAATTAATTAAATAAATCATATTTATTTAATTATGTTGCAAACTAATTAATTCTTCCCCCTTTATCTATCAATTAAATAATTTATTATTTAATTCCCCTTTATCATACTTTTCCAACTATAATTAAATATCTTTATTTAATTATTCATTTAACCCCTTTTCATCTATAATTAAATATTTATTATTTAATTATTCATTTATCCTTTTCAACAGTCAAATTAAATAAATTACTTTATTTATTTAATTAAAAGTCTCATATTTCGAATGTTGAATTAAATTAACATTTAATTCATTATTTAATTAATTATGTCACATTCCTCTAACATTCAGTTATCTCTTACATGCACTTATCGTCTGACTCGAGTTATCTCTATGAGAGAACTCTCTGTCACAACTAGTCGATTAACTAGTTCCAACTCATATGCATGATCTATATTTATTAATTAAATATCTTTATTTAATTAACTAACTCAAGTTTTCATTCACATGCATTTATCATGCATTTATTCTCCAACTTCTAACTTTGGCTTTTGCATACAAAGTCTATTTCTTTTATTTTTTTGAAGATGAAGATTGGAACTCATGTTCTAACTCATGTTCTAATATTAGTCTTTACCTATAGTTGAACTCATGTTCTAACTTGTGTTCTATCTGTCACATAACTCATTGCATGGCATTCATCAATCTCATCTGTTGATCTCTCTTTCAATCTGAGCCGATCATTTGAAAAAACAAAATCTATAAAATGGCCTATCATTATCATTATTCCTCCTCCCGAAATTATTATTCCTCCCTCCCGAAATCATACACTTTTGAGAAGAGAAACAATCTTCGATATTTTGCTGAGACACTCGACAAAGTTATGCTTGCATTCAAACACAAAAATATGAGGGCAAGAATAACAATACAGCAAGATGGAGAAGGGCAATTGAGATAAATCAAGGAAGTATTTGCATATTCGGTGAGATCTTTCTAGTTTTTATTAGTTTAGATTAATCATGCTTACTTATCGTTCTTTGTTGTTTTATTTAGATTAGAATTGATGTTTAATCTTGTGCAGCATTAGCATCTTCCACAATTCCGAAAAATCTAAGTTACATTTGGTGAACCCGACATCAACGCACTTCAAAATATGCACATCTTTCCGTTTTCCGTTTTTGTTTTTTGTTTCTTTTTCATAGGTTTTCTGTCCAGTGAACCGCATTTGTCAAAAAAAGTGACACATCCGTACTTACGAACCGCATCTGCCACGTCAATCGCCGCATCCACCTGCCATTCACCGCATCTGCTAGTAGATGAATTTCGAACCACATCAGACACTCCATTCACCACATCCACCTGCAACCACTTGAATTGCTTCTATGGCTCCAAAAGACACATCTAGCTGGCTGTCAATTGCCGCATCCGCCTGCCATTCGCCGCATCCGCTTGTCTATCGTCGCATCTGCCAGTAGACAAATTTTGAACCGCATCAAACACTCCATTGACCACATCTGCCTGCAACCATTCGAACCACATCTGTGGCTCCAAAAGCTGCATCTGGCTGGTAAAATTTTTTATTTGTTTTATCGATTTCCATGCATCCATTTTTTTATTTTCATTTTATTTTCATGATTTGGATTTTCACTAATATTTGGTTCAGTTGTGTCAAGGTGGAATAACAAGTGTTTGTAGGACAAAGCATAGAAGACAATACAAAAACCAAAGACAAATAATGAACTACTGACAAAGTTGCATGCAGGACCTAATGCTTTTATCATTTTAGCCTGCTTTTTGTTTTGGTAGATAGATAATCGTTTTGTGGGTTAAAATGAACTTTTACTTGGTAGTGTAAACAATCTCATTTGGGCTTAATAATTTACCAATTTTTTTCATGTCTGCATTATTAGTTTATAACCCCACGATTTAGTAATCAGAGTATCCTCTCCCCTTGCGCATTCATGCAATCTTGGGTGTAAGAGAAACGGTTACTAACTCTAGAACTTGGGCCTGTCTTGGTGGGAAAAAGTACTCACCCCAAAATGACTCAGACCGATAGCATGCTATAGCCAAGCGACTTCCAACTAGTATACAAAAGTGGATTCTTGGGGAAACCCTAGGAATCATGCACACTAATCCGACAAGATGGATAGAAATGGACTCTCGCCGATGTTGGTTAGTGTCCCACGAATGGAATGCCTGAATTAAAAGCCTTGTTGTAGAGTTACCAAAATCCTATCTACTTGTTGGTGCAGCAGGTCGAACCTGTGAAGCCGTCTTACAATCTTACGGTTTACGTGTAGAGATGAAAAGTATGCCATGGGAGATTCATGGGTACTATAGCTTGGCTGCCCCGTATAAGTGAGTGTCGTGGAGGGGAGCCAGTGGGGTCAATCTACTAATCATCCACCATAAATATGCGTAGCTAGAGAAATCCAAGTAAGAATTCAACAAGTACTGTCCTAAAGGCCTAGGGTGTAAATGTTTTTCGAGTCTCAATAGTCCATTCATCACAAAACTAAAAATACTTTGAATGCCGTGTTTGTTGTTTGCTGTATTTGCCAAAATCTTGATCAAACAAACAAAGTTAGTCAAACAACTTTCGAAAAAAAATTTCAACTGTTAGGAACAGAGTCGCATTTGTCAGTTTAATCACTGCATCTGTATTACTGAGTCACATCTGTTAGGGGAATAACCGCATCTGTCTGTCATAATTTTCACAATCTCGAAGTTTCGAAGTGCATCTATCACATCCTGAGTCACATGTGTCCATGCAAACCGCATCTGTCAAAGTCTGAACCGCAAGTGTCTGTCAGGAAACTAGTTTTTTAGTCCAAAATAGGAAAAACACATGTGAATTGGTAAACTACAACTATCAAATCCTGAACCACAACTATCATAGGAAAGACTGCAACTGTCATAGGAAAGACCGCAACTGTTATAAACACTGCAACTGTCACATCCTAAACCGCAACTGTTAGGTGAACCGCATCTACCTGTTAATAGAGAATAATCAAAGCTGCAAACTGAGTCCCAATAGAAACTATCAAAATTTTGCTCAAAAATCTTGCATCCATTAGGTGGCCATATACATCTTAGTTACAATCCACGTCTTCGTCATAGTCATCCAAAGTCACATGCATATAAATACTTCCTCGGAAATCTTAGTTACAATCCATGTCTTCATCATTGCCATCCTAAGTTGCATGCATCTAGATACTCCATAGGAAATTCCATATCACAACATAGATAAGTTTCCTCGTCTTTGGATAAATTCATGTCTCGATTTGTCACACTCATCGAACCTAGTCACCTTAGTCTTATCTAGTGAATCTTTTCAGCTCAACAAGTCTAGTTTGGAAAGTTCACCTTGTCAATTGTCATTTGTCCTACAATCAGGTTCCTTGGTCAAAACAAATCCTTGCATGCATTTACTCCATAGGAGGTAGGTTATACCCATTTTAGAATCATAGTCTACACGAGGTCTTACATATTGTCTGTCTTACCATACGTCATCTTAGTATACGTCTTTCTAGAAATCATTTTAGCAACATCCTTATTGTCTAAAAAATCCAAAAACATAGAAATAGGTCATATCAGTTCTTAGGCATAGTCTGCATTACCCCATTTTGAGCAACTTTTTTTTTTATGGTCAAAACAAGGTCTCAAAAGAGGCACAAAGAAATGGCAGACCCCAATGAGTTTATCAATCCTTTGAGCACTCAACCACCTAGGAAGAACAAACCACACAAACCATTGCTTGATAAATTTGTCACTAGAGATGCCAATGGACGAGTCTTTGTTGAAGACATAGAGTCTACAGTCCAAGATCCTGAATTTGCATCCTTCATGGATGAGTGCTTGGAAAATGATCCCCAATGCTATCTAGAAAAATTGCTAGTAGAAGGTGCCACACTACCACCAGGATTTGACGTTCACACATTGAAAATGACATCTACCCAACCAATGCAAACAGTGACATCAAGTGGTTTTATGCCCCAAATCACCGCAGCAATACCAACTGGCATACCAACTTAGACATCGTCAATTGTAAACACAACCCCTTTCAACATAACACAAGGTTTACAATTTACGATGGGAGCAACTTCATCCAACCCCTTTGGCACCAACATGACTGGTAAGAGATCCAAGGCGGGTATGAATATTCCTATCCCAAATCAGACCATTCAAATAGGGAATATTCCTCCACCAAGTCAACCCATTCAAATGAGATATATTCCTCCACCAAGTCAAACCATTCAAACAGGATATATTCCTATCCCACAACGAACTATTCAAACGGGATATATTCCTTCACCAAATCACAACCTGTCGCAAAACATGGCATATCAGAACGTCTACATTGATCCGAACAATGCCAACACCATGTCCTTGACACAAGTCGATGTCCTTCAGAATCAAATGCAAACTCTCCAACAACAAATGGATAATATGTCTATGTCAGGCAAATGAAATATCTCAGCACAAGACTTATGTCCATGTCCATTTGACAAAGTGCTTTACATGACACCTTTTCCCCATGGATACATTATACCGATTTTTCCTAAGTATAATGGGAAAAAGAATCCTCTAGAACATATTAGGGAGTTCTCAACAGCATGCATGGACATATCGTATGACCCCACATATCTGATGAGACTATTTTCCACGAACCCTTGTTGGGATAGGACTGGAATGGTTTTCTAAACTACCATATGGTATACGCTCTTGGGGAGAATTAGCTAAAAAGTTTGTCGAACATTTCGCCTTCAACATAGACAATGAGATAACAATAGCAACCTTGTGCCACATGACACAAGAAGATGGTGAAAATTTCACCACTTTCTTTCAGAGGTGGAGAAGTCTAGCTAGCAGATGTCCAGTTGAGATACCAGAGAAACAAAAGGTCACGATATTCCTAGAGAACATCAATCCAAAACTGCGGAGTGATTTAAGAGTACATTGTTGTACCTCATTCCTAGACTTGGTACAGAAAGGCATCATCCTTGAGAAAGGCCTTATTGACAAAGGCAAAATAAAGGTACTAGGTAGGAATCCTATTGTCCAAAATCAAAACGTGCCAAATGATAGAAGACAATTCTGGTCTAGAAACAAGAATGTTACAAATGATGGCATTGTCGATGCTAAAAACATACATACAAGGCCAGTTATCACACTGAGAGGATACAACCAAAATCAAGACACAATGGATAATCCAGATCAAATGGCTAACTATCTCCAAAATTCACAGCAACAACGACCTCAAAGAAGATTTCCAACACGTGAATTTACTCCTCTAGGACAACTGATCGAGGTTATTTACAAAGAATTGATTAAACACAATCTCATCAAACCGTTGGAACCAAGAGAATATGATCCTGGACAATTTAAACCTTCCTGGTGGGATGACAAAGCCCATTGTGAATATCATCAAATAAAAGGACACAGCCTACAAAATTGTCGCCAACTCAAGGGCATTATCCAAGACTTTGTTGAGAATGGAACCATAGAGGTCGGTGGAAGAAAAACACCAAGAACAGTGATCATAAGGTCTTCAAGGACCCATTACATGACCACACGAAAGGAAAAGCCTCTGGTTCGGGACCTAAGACCGATCCATCAACCAATTACACAAACACCAATTTTGACTATGGAAAAGGAAAGATTATAAATAGCCTCTGCGCTGCAAATGAGCATGTCGATACCTTCACCATTAAGAAGCCTCCAGAATGTAGTGTCAACACACATAGAACCAAGATCACTATTCTAGGTCCTTCTTCTGAGCCATCTACACAAGCTTCCAAGTTCAAGTACAACCTTCTTGATCAATTGAGTAAAACCCCTGTGCAAATATCTATCTTGGAACTATTGACCTTATCACCTGAGCATCGAGCCATTCTCGATAAAGCTTTGCAGAACACAACTATCCCTACTGATTTAGATGTCAATTGTTTCGAAGAGATGGTGGGATATTTAACCAATTCGCACCATGCTACATTTTCCCAACAGGATTACTCGACAGAAAAATCTGATCATAATGACCCATTACATCTTGAAGTCTTAGTCCATGAAACCAAAGTCAGACGAGTCTTGGTAGACAAAGGAGCAGGTTTGAACCTATGTACCCTAAAATTGGTTAAGGCATTAGGATTCTTAGAAGATTGCGTAGATACCTCTAAGAGTATAGTCATCAAGGCTTATGATGATGAGGAAAGATCATCCAAAGGAGAGGTCACACTCCCTATCAGAATTGGTCCAACAATCATGAACACCAGCTTCCAAGTCTTGGATCTCACTCTTCCGTACAATTTGTTGTTAGGTAGACCTTGGATACACGCAATGAAAGCTATACCTTCAACGTATCACCAATGTCTCAAATTTCCACATAATGGCACCGAGATCACTATTGATGGTGATCTAGATCCGTTTCAATATTGTACAAGCCTAAAGGAAATTCCACAATGCCAAGTACCAGTTAATCAAGAAGTTTCATCATCCAATTCATCCCAATACATTGACTCATCACATCTCACTAAGTCCAAATCATTCACACCTCCATCAACTACTCCTAAACTTGAAATCCAAGACAAGGGCTTTGGTGAGTATCGTATAAAGGCATCATACTGTGTCAGTCAATTGATTCCACCTAAGGCATATGGCCTACCTATGGCAGATAGAATACAGTCAATAGTCATATTCAATGTTCCCCCTACAACGACATTGATCAAATGGGGAGAGCTAAGCAAGGAAATTGTGGACCAAGGTGATTCCTAGTTGTATCAAGAAGAACATGAATATCCCTCCCTGTCTATTCAAATAGCTAAGAACCAATATGGAAAAGGCTTTAAGATAATGCAAAAGGAAGGCTATGACAGGCATAGTGGGTTAGGGCTACATCAAAATGGAAGGACGGAACCGATTACTGTCCACCCATGACTGAAATACTTAGGGCTAGGGTGTCAACCACTTAGAATTGGGTTTCCTAGTACTTCGCCACTGTTTCAAGAGGACGTGAGTGCTTATGCAAACACTGAGACATCTCATGATCGACCTCCCCCATTTTACGACAACCCTCCAATCTTTGATGAATCCCCTTACTCAAGCGATGGTGAATGGGATTCCCTTTCATCTACCAGCACCATGAACATAGACACACTATTTAGAGAATTGGACCTAAACATGAAACCTATACCCAAACCATCTAGTCCTTGTCTTAAGAAACATTTGTCCAAAGAAGAATGGCATAAGATCTATTATTGGGAAAAACTCAATTGTGCATCTTGGGCACCTGAACCACCATCTTCTAACGACCTATCCTAGACAATGGTCCCACATCAACGTTTACCTACTCGTAAGGAAAAAACCCAGCAAGAGTTAGTCCAGAACTTCTGCGACCATGTCAACCATTCACTATTCACCCTATCAGTGGCTACCTTTAAAAACTCCGATGATGACATGCCCCTCATATATCCCAAGCTTATAGACTGGGATCAACAAGGTACACCTATCTTAGACACATTCGAGAATGACGAAGCAATTGCTGAGTTCATGGGACTTCGAGAAGGCATACCAAGAGGGGATCATAAAGCTAGTTTTACCATAGACTTGGACGATAAAGCATATTTTGGGGAGTCTATTTACACCTCTAGTCACAAAAATGAGGATAAAAAGAAAAAAGACAATGAAAAGAACAATGATGAGTCCCTAGGTGAAAACTGAAAGGCACCTTTGGACGAAGAAAAAGTCAAAATAAAGGACGTATCCAAGGGCGAAAACCTCGCTGAGGCACCCAAGGATAGAGGTTTAAATATTCTCCCCATTGAACAGGAAAAGTCACTGATGCTAGTAGAAGAATCAGTTGCAATCAACATAGGTACAGAAGAGAATCCAAAGATGGTATATTTTGCAGCTTCTTTAACAGAGACAAAAAAACCTGAGTTTAAGGACTTCTTCCAAAAGAGACAAATAAAATTTGCATGGTCGTATGCTAACATGCCTGGGATGGATCTAGATCTAATATTGCACCATTTACCATTGCAGCCAGGCATCAAACCATTCAAACAAAAGTTAAGAAAAATGCACCCGTAGATTGCTCTATTGGTCAAGACAAAACTAAAGAAACTCTTGGATGTAGGATTCATAAGGACAATAGACTATGCAAATTGGATATTGAATCTTGTACCCGTGACTAAACCAACTGGGGGCATTCGAATTTGCACAAACTTTAGAGACATCAACAAGGCGTGTCCTAAGGATGACTTCCCTTTGTTGAATATAGATATGATAGTGGATCTTACAGCGGGGTATGAGATGCTATCCCTCATGGATGGTTTCTTGGGATACAACCAGATTAAAATAGCAAGTGAAGGCCAACATAAGACAGATTTCACGTGTCCATGGGGCACATACTGTTGGAACGTTATGCCTTTTGGGCTTAACAACATAGGAGCTTCTTACCAACGCGCAATGACTACAATTTTCCATGACTTTGTACACATTCTCATGGAAGATTATGTCGATGACATTATAGTAAAATCAAAAACAAGAGAAGCTCACTTAAAGGTTTTAAATAAGATATTCCAACTGCTAGAGAACTACAATGTCAGGCTGAATCCAAAGAAGTGTGTCTTTGGAGTCAAATCGGGGAAACTGTTAGGGTATATCATCTCTCGAAGAGGCATTGAAGTAGATCCAGAGAAGGTAAGAGTTATCATAGAAATGCCTCCTCCAGTTAGCATAGGACAACTCAGAACTCTACAGGGCAGACTATAGTCAATTAGGTGATTCATAGTACAACTGGCAGATAAGATTCATCCATTTCAACATCTACTCAAGAAAGGAGTACCATTTGTGTGGACGCTTAAATGCTAGGACGCATTCCAACAAATCAAGGACTATTTGCTAACTCCACTAGTCTTAATGCCACCTACAGAAGGAAAGCCTTTGATCTTATATATTTCAGCAACTCAGTCGGCATTAGGGGCTCTTCTCGCACAAAAAGATGATCAAGGTCATGAGAGAGTGGTCTACTACATCAGTCGTACCTTAGTGGGCTATGAATTGAATTATAGCAACATAGAATGTGCCTATCTTGTGGTAGTTTTTGCTACCCAAAAACTTTGGCACTACATGCTCAATCGACAAACAGTATTAATTGCAAAAATTGATCCACTCAAATACCTTCTAAGTAAGGTAGCTTTAATAGGCTGATTGGCTAAATGGGTCATGATACTTAGTGAGTATGACATTGAGTATGTCGAGAGGAAGGCTATAAAAGGATAGGTGATTGTAGATCAGTTAGCTGATGCACCTATAAAAGTAGATCATCCCTTAGTGGCAGATTTTCTAGATGAATTTCTATTCAACATTGACATTAAAACCGACTAGAAACTATACTTTGATGGGTCACATAAAAATCGTGGTTCAAGAGCTGGTCTCTTATTTGTCACACCTCAAGGTGATACCATTCCCAAATCATTCAGGATTGCTTTCCCTTGTACAAACAATGTAGCAGAATACGAAGCCTTAGTGACAGGCTTGAAAATGGCAGCACAATGGAACATTAAGAGCCTACATGTCTTTGGTGACTCTCAACTGGTAATCCGACAAGTAAATGATGAGTACGAAACTAAGGATGAGAAGCTTGCCCCTTACAAGAGAATGGCTGATAGTTTCAAAAAATATTTCAAGGATATAAATTTTCAACAAATACCACGCATTCAGAATAGAGCTGCAGATGCTATGGCAACCGTGGGTTCCTTGTTGGATATTCTGAGTAATGTGCCTAAGTTCAAGTTTCTGGTTGAACAGCTGTTGGTCCCTGCTTACAATATCCCCGATACTATGATGGTGTGTACCATTATTGGTCCTACATCTCCTTGGTATAAAGAAATATTTGACTATCTAACAAATCAAACCTTACCTCAAGACTTGTCCAATAACCAACGTCAAACCTTCATCTGTAAGTCCGCCAAGTACACCATCATCGAAGAAACCCTATATAAACGCACCTTAGACAATGCCGTAATGAGATGTCTCGACGCTGAAGAAGCACAAACAACTTTGCGAGGAGTGCACGAGGGTATATGTGGATCCCATTCGAGTGGTCCAACCTTAGCCCATAAGATTATGAGAATAGGTTACTATTGGCCTACTATGGAGAAAGACACATACGTCTTTATGAAGACGTGTAGACAATGTCAAATACATGGAGACTTGATAAGAGTGTCAGCATAGGAGCTTCGATCGATTACTTCACCATGGCCTTTCACCTAGTGGGGACTCGATCTCACAGGTAAGATACACCCACCATCATCCAACGGCCACAAATTCATCATTATCGCTATCGAATATTTCACCAAGTGGATTGAAGCCATTCCCATGACCTACATCACTGGCACCCAAATATCTAAGTTTATTCTGAACTATATCATTTGTCAGTATGGTGTACCACAATCCATAATCATAGATAATTGCCTCCCATTCAAGAACCAAGAAGTACGCCATTTATGTGAAGAATTCCACATCAAGCATCATTTTTCCACCCCGTATTACCCACAAGGTAATGGCCAAGCTGAGGCATCTAATAAAACCATTGTTAGAATCCTTAAAAAGACTCTCAATGACGTTGGTCATGACTGGCACCTACAACTTAATCTTGCCTTATGGGCTTATCGCACAAGCATCCGCACTCCCACCGGTGCCACTCCATTTTCCCTCGTATTCGGGTCCAAAGCTATTTTACCTATAGAGGTCGAAATACCTTCTCTAAGGGTATCTTTGAAGGGTCATGTTGATGATGAAGAATACCGTGTCTCTAGGCTACAAGAGCTTGAATTACTGGATGAACGAAGACAGAAAGCATTAGATCATTTGTAAGCATATCAGAATCATGTTCTTCGGAGCTACAATAGGAAGGTTCTTAATAGATATTTTGACATTGGTGACCTAGTATTAATGGAGAATCCGAAGAACCAAGCTGAACGAGAGAAACCAGGAAAGTTTGAGCCTAACTGGTTAGGGACGTACATTGTCACAGAAGCCTTTGGGTTAGGAGCATACCAGCTATCTACTCCTGAAGGAGATCCGCTTTTGTCACCTATCAACAGTCTACATCTAAAGAGGTTCTATGCTTAGTTTTTGAGAATCCGTGTCTTAATCTAGAAAATACAAAAAAAAAGGTTACCTTGATGAAAACTTGGCAAACAGGCATCTTTGTAACACCAAAATTTTTTTTGAGAAAATCAAAACAGTAAAGAGAAATATAATCCATCCTATAGTGAAAACCACTTCGGTGGCGCTAGGGATAAGTACCATGGTAAAAACCTGGCAAACAGGCACCATGTGTAGTCAAGCTCACTCTTTCGTCTACCATCATTCCAATCAGACTTTCCCCCATCACTCATAATAAATGGTTGTCCTATCCATCGCTTGGAATGATTGACATCTAATGTCCCACTCCGTCACATTATCCACTCCATCTCACAAGTCTTATTCCCGACTGGGGGAAAATCCTTGTTCTATTCCATGAATGCCTTGTACATAGCATCGCACCATCAAAAAATGTCCTGAAAAAACAAAAACATTAGAAAACTTCAAAAATCCAAAAAAATCAAACATGTCAGATAATACCAAAAACAAAATAGTGTCAAGTCAGTCATGTTAAGTTAGTCGTAGTCATAGTCAAACTACGTTGCCTCTGCGACTGGGACATAGGCAAGGCCATCAATCGATGTGCCCCCGAGGTATTAGGTCTGTCAGTCAAGGTTTGTTATGTATCACACACATTTAAATCATGACTCTTTGTATATTCAAAGTCATTAGTCATGTCGAACTACGAGGTCTCTGCGTGTACAACGTAGGCAAGGCTAATCAATTGATGAGCTCCCGAGACCACACTAGGTCAGTCCAATAGGGTTCATTCACAATCACTATCACACAAGTTGCATATCATAGTTTAAGGTATCGTCTCATGTCAAACACTATCTACACACACACTTTTATCAGTCAAAGAATCAAAACAAGCCATGCATCAACAAGGCAAAATGTCTCAACTTATCATCAAGTCAATATCAAACACATTGTCAAAGCGATCAACCCCTGTCTTAGCAAGATATGTCTTTCTTGTCAACAAACATCATCAAATTGTCATAGTCTCATGTGGCTTGTCACCTCAACATCATCAGATTCCAATGTCTTACTGAAACCAGGCTTTGTCATGCCTTATATAGAAGTCACCAAGTCGAAACCAGACTAAATGTCTTATGCGGTATGTGTCATTCTCTCACATTACGTTATGTCAAACATCAACATCAAACAATCCCACAAGATCAAGTTTTGCTGAATACATTTATTTGGCATTATGAATTTATATCTTATTTTGTCTTATCTTTTTATCGATTTGTGCAAGATCCTGTTACTAGCTTTCTCAAGGATGTCTCTTGAAGGATTTAGAGAAGCAATGACGTCTCAGGATTCTTTTTCTTTGGTTGCTGTCTGTCAATTATCTTTTTAACATTGGTTTTTGAGTCATGTTACTAGTTTCCTCAAGGATGTCCTATCAAGGATTTAGAGGAGCAATGACATCTCATGACCCATCTTTTATTTGTCTGATGTCTGTGGTTTGTCTCGACAACAATGACTAGGGCAATCTTGTCCTTAGTTTACGTTTTGACACTCCTTGTCTATGACTGTCTGTTTTTTGCAGATGGATGATTTTGTACACTATGGTCTATCTCATATCATAGTGTGTACCATGCATTTGTGTCATGTCCACCCAATGATGATAACAAGCAAGTATAGCATATTTGCCAATATATCAAAGATTATGTCTTTTTCTCAATCAATCAAACTTAATTGGTTCTTACTAACATTTCTTCTTTTCTGCATCTTCGCCACCATTATCTATCCATTTCGAGAGCACACTTATGTTCTTCAAACCTACCTATCCTCTCGAGGGGGCATACCACTACCTCCTCGTCATTCTCCCTTTCACTGGGGTATACCTTAACCTGTTTCATGCTGGGGTATGACCGGGGCATATTTTATTTGACACAACACTATACCAACATTGTATCAAAGAGGGGCAAACTGTAGATACCGAAAACTGGTCTAGGCCTACGAGTACACATTTCAACATAATTTTCTATAGTCTGTCGTCTTGATCAAATAATGTTACTTATTTAATTGCCTTTCTAACACATATTTCCTCTATTAATTAAATACCCTTTTTAATTAATTCATTAATTCATAATCATCCTTTATTCAACTTAATTAATTAAATAAATCATATTTATTTAATTATGTTGCGAACTAATTAATTCTTTCCCCTTTATCTATCAATTAAATAATTTATTATTTAATTCCCCTTTATCATACTTTTCCAACTATAATTAAATATCTTTATTTAATTATTCATTTAACCCCTTTTCATCTATAATTAAATATTTATTATTTAATTATTCATTTATCCTTTTCAACAGTCAAATTAAATAAATTACTTTATTTATTTAATTAAAAGTCTCATATTTCGAATGTTGAATTAAATTAACATTTAATTCACTATTTAATTAATTATGTCACATTCCTCTAACATTCAGTTATCTCTTACATGCACTTATCGTCTGACTCGA
Source organism: Sequoiadendron giganteum (assembly GCA_007115665.2). Lineage (NCBI taxonomy): Eukaryota > Viridiplantae > Streptophyta > Pinopsida > Cupressales > Cupressaceae > Sequoiadendron > Sequoiadendron giganteum. The sequence continues at coordinate 396,702,487 of CM021110.1, read as the reverse complement.
GTTATCTCTATGAGAGAACTCTCCATCACAACTAGTCGATTAACTAGTTCCAACTCATATGCATGATCTATATTTATTAATTAAATATCTTTATTTAATTAACTAACTCAAGTTTGCATTCACATGCATTTATCATGCATTTATTCTCCAACTTCTAACTTTGGCTTTTGCATACAAAGTCTATTTCTTTTATTTTTTTGAAGATGAAGATTGGAACTCATGTTCTAAAATTAGTCTTTACCTGTAGTTGAACTCACGTTCTAACTCGCGTTATATCTGTCACATAACTCATCACATGGCATTCATCAATCTCATCCGTTGATCTCTCTTTCAATCTGAGCCGATCATTTGAAAACACAAAATCTATAAAATGGCCTGTTATTATCATTATTCCTCCTCCCGAAATCATTATTCCTCCCTCCCGAAATCATACACTTTTGAGAAGAGAAACAATCTTCGATATTTTGCTGAGACACTCGACAAAGTTATGCTTGCATTCAAACACAGAAATCTGAGGGCAAGAATAACAATACAGCAAGATGGAGAAGGGAAATTGAGATAAATCGAGGAAGTATTTGCATATTCGGTGAGATCATTCTAGTTTTTATTAGTTTAGATTAATCATGCTTACTTATCGTTCTTTGTTGTTTTATTTAGATTAGAATTGATGTTTAATCTTGTACAGCATTAGCATCTTCCACAATTCTGAAAAATCTAAGTTACATATCCAAATTCAATGGGACATTGATAATCTTGCTCAGTATCATATACTATTGAATGATCCTGCAGTTGTACTAGGACTTGAAAATTTGAATGCTTCTCATGTGAATCTAAAAATTCTATTTCATCAACATCTTTTGAAAGAATTGAATTAGAAATAATTTTCATTTCTTTCTTATCACCAGCTAGTAATAACATATATTTTTGATCCATGCAATCATCCTTATACATATTTGAATCAATAAATGTTGAACACTCGTGATCAATAACATGCAAACCAAAATATTTCTCTTGTAGACAAAAATTGTTCAAGTCACATACCTCTTCTTGGACATAAATGGATTCTTGATCAACTTCAAAGATCTCTTCACCACTCTAAGAAATGCACATGGAATCATATGAATCATTACACATAGTACCCTGACTGTCAAAGAAAATGTATGCTGAACCCAAAACTTTAGAATCATCTTTATGTGCACATCTCTGGTATTCAAGAGTTAACAAATCTAAAACCTACTCACTGCTAGGTGAACATGTTTTTTCCAGATTTTCTGCTATATTTTCATCATCTTGGCCCTCATAAGAACTTTCTCCCATGAATTATTCTTCATGATTAATTGTGTCACCATGGTATTGATCATTGTAGTCTTCATCCAAGATGTATGATTGATCCTCCATATCATCACCATCTTCCAAATCTGAAAAATTATCATTAGAAATCCCAGTAGCACATGCTTCCTTTGTTTGTTGCATTGTTTGATCATCCATGATATCACTATTATATTTATGGTTGCCAGTATCTATATACCTTGTCCCAAGTATGGAATCAATAAGTTTATTCACTACATCAAAGGCACACTATTTTGATGAATCTAACCAATAAACTGATTCAGGCTCTGATTCTCTTAGAAATTATGCAACAAACATGGGTCTTGTAGGCTTACAATGAGGAGGTAATTGCATATAGATGTCTTTCATCCTATTGTATAGAGAGTTTACATCTTCTCCCTTATATCTCTCTATATCAAAAAATGAATCTAAGGGAGAAACTCTACATTATGATTTTATGATGGGGTCTTGGCTTTGAGTATGTGCATATTCATCCTCCTCCTCTTCCTCAAGTTGATGATTCTGATAGCTTAAAAATATTTGTCTAGGAAGGACAGGATAAATATTCATTTGATGTGATGACTGAGATGCATAAATGTTCTTCTGTGAATAGAGAATATTACCTTCATTTCCGAAGTTCTCAAGTGGCACTTGTGGTGTCCAAGATCTACTAGCATTTGTGTATTCAGATGTATCTGACACACGTTTAACTCCCAATTGTAGCAATCCTTGATTCAATCATAGCATTTGTTGGTCCAATTGCATCCTTTGTTGTTTCAATTCCTTCAACTCTCTTATTGACTACTGCCTCCACACTTCTTCTACCATATTGAGGATAAAATTGACCAAGTGTTACTGTTCCATAATATCTATGCATTATTTATCAAATTGAAACAGAGTCGCCACCTACTTTTCCCAAAAGTAGGAAAATGGAAATGATTTTGATACTGCTTTGGTTTTCCCTGGCCGAATCTCCAAAAAAAATGTAAAACTTTCTTGACTCTATAAATGGATAGGCAGACAAAAATTTCCTAAGTATAGTTCCCCAGTAGAGTCACCAAACTGTTGGTTCTCAAAAATGCAGGTTTGAACCATGAGAGGTTGCCAAGCTCTCACAATGGTTTTTTCCAACGTACAAGGCCAATCAGTGCAATTGAACCTTCTTCTCTTTTGGCTCTTCTAGACCTAGGCGGGTGGACCTATGTGAAAACTGTAGATTTGAAATTATTTCCTAATGAATAATCTACCCACAATGGCAATTTGAAGTTGATAGATGAAAACACTACAACTACTCCTACTACACAAAAGAAAGGTTTTTAATATATATTTTGTTATAAATTTACCCTCTAGGTTATGGTAGATTAGTGCCTTCAATCCACATGGGCAATGGAGTCAAAAATCAAGAATTATGTGTGTTTCCCTCTTTGTATTAATTCAAGTTGCTTCGCACTTTTGAAATATGAAATTCTATGACTGGCATATAACTTCACCAAATTTATGAATGGCATAAATTGTGCTAGAATTTTTTCCTACCAGACTCTCTTTTAATTATCCAAAAGAAATATCACAAACACTGTGACCTATTTAAAGGAATTTAATTCTGACTTGCAGACACCAGTAAATAAAATCACACAAAGTGGAAAAATGTACATTGATAAATCAAAATATACTTGATACATTGACTTAAATGATTCAAGACTTCAAGTTGGAGAGAACCAGATAAGAAATGTAAATTATCACATCACAACAACTAAACTTAGAAATAATTTCACCAAAATATATTCTCCATTGCACTATCTCAGGAAGGTCTATACATTATTCACATTACCCCAATTTTTATTTTCTAAAAAATTCTCCCTATTATGATCTCTCACCCTCTATTTAACTGATTTTTCAATACATTTATACAGTAAATCCCAAGGGTCATGACCCTTCATCTTCCTGTTATAACCATTTAACATTCTTCGACATAAATTAAAATATTTAATTGAATTGCCTTATCGGCAAATTAAATATTTCTAAAACTATAGTGTCACCTTCTATTTCACTTTATACCTTGACCGCTCTTTATATTTCATCTCCCAAAGCTTCCTTTATTCTTACCGCTCTACCGTGGTCAACATTTTGTCTCCCATGGTGTCGTGGTGCTTTGACCTTGACTGCTCCCCCATTGTCCACCGTGCCACCGCGGTATGTGTTTTAACCGCTAGTAGTACCGTGGTGACCTATCTCAACCACTACCTCCACTATCATCTTCCTGACCACCGTGCTACCACGATCTTAGTTTAGACTGCCAGCGGTACCGCAGTGGGTCTTCTTAGTAACTACTTCACTGCTTGCTAAATATTCACTGCAGTCACCATGGTTTCCTCGTACACCGGTGGCAATACCATGATAGGTGACTTGAGTACCACCTCACCGCTTATTGCACCATCGCAGACAATTTTTTGACCGTCCGCGGTGTAGCAGTAAACATTTGTTGTTATTCTGACTGTTCATCATGCCACTGTGATCTGTTTGATGACTGTCTATGGTGTAACGGTGGTTGTTTGATGACCACTAGGCAGACCCTTTACTGCACAACCACAAATTGTTTGATAGTTGTCCGCAGTAAAGAGGTATGAAGTGGAAAGATAGAAAATTCAAAGGTTTTAAAGTAGCGGTATAAAATATAAGATGTTTTAGCATTTTGGAAGGCAATGAAACAATTTTTTTGTGAAAGAGATAGGAAAATAATGGGCTGAAGTGGGCAAAAAGACCTTGGAATTTTAATGAAAATTTATGGTTCTAACACTACTCAAGGTGAGTAGTCAGATGATTTAGATGATATGTGGTTCAGAGTTTGTGTACCTTTTCCATTGATTTCAAAGGGGGAGAAGAGTAATGTGAAAAACCTTTGTAGAAGAAAGGGGGAGAAGTGTAATAAGTACTAAGAGAGAGAAGGTGTAAGAGAAATGTAAGGAAGAGTAGAATAGGTTGAGAAGAGTTAGTTGTGTTGATGGTATTTTTCACATCATGTGTTGCCATCAATGCTAAAGGGGGATATTTTTGGATATTGTGGTTTTGTTGCTGATATGTGGTTCTCATTGATGTCAACACCATTAGAATTGATGATATTGAAGGTTGTATATGTTGAGGATATTGAGAAAATTGTAATAAATATATTGCAGGTAGTCTGTGAAGTTGAGAAGGTCAAAGTGATGGAAATTTCTATAAATTGATGATCAAAGGGCATGCATTAAAGGGTTTTTTTTTTGAGCCTATCTAGTATGTTGTTCAAAATTTTCAGATGTGTGCATCAAGAATTGAGAAAGTTATGAAGTTATGTGTTCCTACAGTTATTCAGTAATTGTAGCAGGTGTTTCTGGAAGATGTGATTGAAATTTCGATGAATTGA